>CM034237.1:44090713-44118483 GCA_019916065.1 Vitellaria paradoxa | reverse complement strand
TTTTTCATCCAAAGCCCTTATTATAGAGTAATAGATTAATAAGTAATAAAGTGTCATACCTGCCTAGTAAAAGGCGTCTTGTAATTTTTTTATTTTTTATTAAAAAATATTAATTATTGTGAGAGAGAATGAGATATGAAAAGTTAAAACATTTTACATTTTTCGTTGTAAAAAAACATAACTGAAAAAAAAAAAGAAAAAAATAAATTATAGTTTGGATTTTGGATATTTTTAGTACACTTGACCAAAAGTTTATTACCGGCAGGCGGCGAGAGTAGAGGAAACGATCGAAGTAGTTGACGGAGAGATATGCAGTTAACGGCTGGAATCCATAGTAAGCTTGCACCTGCAGAAAAGCAAAACACTTTTAGTGTCTGTCATCGTCATGAAACTTTAGCTAGTTCGGAGGCACTAGATATGCCAAAGAATCTATTGAGTGGGCTGCCAGTATCTGATGCATCACCGACGATCGGACGGTTCGGAAGTATCGTCCTCGCACACAGCCCCGATTTCAAAAGCCGTCGCATGCTAAAATGCTCCGGTGTGCTTTTTGCACTTGCTTACTGTGCCGCACGCACGCCGGCAGATGTTAGCATAATCAGCTAATGCTAAAATGCGCACCGAAGCATCGGTGTTAGCATCTTTCCATATTCAACGACCTGATATGTATATACGTCTGTATACATAATACAGGATACATCATCAGCTCATGTTAACCAACAGCGCACTATAGCAGCTTAAACAAAATCATGTCGCGGATCCGGAGGCATAGTAGTAATATCAGGGACTTATACAGTCCTATAGATCCTGCGCAGGTTAGAGAACAGCGATGAAGAAAGCAATCAGAGCCGAGAGTATTGATACCCTTGAGAATCCAAGCAACGGATTCTTCGCGAGCCGACGCATCTAACGACTGAGACTGAAACCTGTCGACATAGTCGATTCCGGGGACGTGGTTCCTCTCGTCTTCACTGAATCCGGCGATCGATTCCTCGGTGTCGGCCCGAGAGTCAAGGTCAGACGACGAGCATTCCGGAAGGTCCCCCAACAGGACTCCGGAATCCTCGCCGCAGAGTAGGTCGGAGAAGCAGTCGGAGCACGAGACTGACATGACCCGCAGGCTGTGCCTCATACTGTTATCATCATCGTGTGAACGCGCTGAAACGCTCCGCAAAACTCGCCGGAAACTGGCCGGAAATTATACCGGAATAGCTGGGGTTGAGATCGGTGAGAGAGGTTTGTTTAGGTTTTAGATTGAAGAAGATTGTCTCTGTTCCTTGGGATATATAAATAACTTAAGAGTTGAAAAATATTCCTTCTTTTATCTTATTTTCATTTTTCATAAATTTAAAATATGGAAACTTCATTTCCAAGGAATTGCAATTCCTTTTATGGGGAGAAGTGTTTCAGCTTCCGTAAATCATAATCCTAAAATAATAAGTTCAGTCCAATTGGATGATATGAAAGCAATACCATTATTAAATACGGAATAAATTTTTATGAATTTTCTGTTTTTTTTTTTTTTTTTTTTTGTCACTGTCACTTTGACATTAATTCATTGTCGTATTTGGAAAGTGTTTGATGTGTTAAAAAAATATTTAAAAAATTTAAATTTTAATCCATTTATTTATTATTTTTTAATTTTAAAATATCTGAACTAATTCGTACTTACTGCCGGATTAAATGATGCAAAAGGCAGCCTCCATAAATAATATGGATTTTTGGAGGCCGGTCACTATTTATGAACTTATAAACATTTAAGTCATACCCAAAAATCTTATTTGTGAATAAGTCACACTTGCAACAAAAAGACCAAAAAGGATATCACGCGTTTTTCACTACATTTCAAAACTGCCAGTTTTATCCGAAAATAGTGCACACTTTACTCATAACTTCCGTGACTTTCCATCTTCTTTATAAAGCAAGTAAAACGATTTTTGGAAACAAATCAAAACTGTTTGAGAAAACCTAATTCCGCGACTTTCCATCTTCTTTACAAAATAAGCAAAATTGATTTTTGGAAACAAAATCAAAACTATTAAGGAAAACAGTACCACATAATAAAACAATACCGCATAAAAAATAATACCACATAATAAAACATTATCGCATAAAAACAGTACCGCATAAAAACAGTACCACATAATAAAACAGTACCACATAATAAAACAGTACCGTATAAAAAAACAGTACCTCATTAAAACAGACACCATTCTTTGCATGATATAGTCATGCGGTACTGTTTTGAACGAGCATGCATCCTAAAAAAAACAGTACCGCAGACATGTGGTACTGTCACACATGCGGTACTGTCGGTCATTTCGTTGATATGTGAACTATTTTTTGTGTTTACATGTGATGTTTGCATGATAGAGTCGTGCGGTACTGTTTTTGAACGAGCATGCATCCTAAAAAAACAGTACCGCAGACATGTGGTACTGTCACACATGCGGTACTGTCGGTTATTCGTTTGATATGTGAACTATTTTTGTGTTTACATGTGATGTTTGCATGATAGAGTCGTGCGGTACTGTTTTTGAACGAGCATGCATCCTAAAAAAAACAGTACCGCAGACATGTGGTACTGTCACACATGCGGTACTGTCGGTCATTCGTTTGATATGTGAACTATTTTTGTGTTTACATGTGATATTTGCATGATAGAGTCGTGCGGTACTGTTTTTGAACGAGCATGCATCCTAAAAAAAACAGTACCGCAGACATGTGGTACTGTCACACATGCGGTACTGTCGGTCATTGTTCGTTTGATATGTGAACTATTTTTGTGTTTACATGTGATGTTTGCATGATAGAGTCGTGCGGTACTGTTTTTGAACGAGCATGCATCCTAAAAAAAACAGTACCGCAGACATGTGGTACTGTCACATGCGGTACTATCGGTTATTCGTTTGATATGTGAACTATTTTTGTGTTTACATGTGATGTTTGCATGATAGAGTCGTGCGGTACTGTTTTGAACGAGCATGCATCCTAAAAAAAAACAGTACCGCAGACATGTGGTACTGTCACACATGCGTACTGTCGGTCATTCGTTTGATATGTGAACTATTTTTGTGTTACATGTGATATTTGCATGATAGAGTCGTGCGGTACTGTTTTTGAACGAGCATGCATCCTAAAAAAAACAGTACCGCAGACATGTGGTACTGTCACACATGCGGTACTGTCGGTCATTCGTTTGATATGTGAACTATTTTTGTGTTTACATCTGATGTTTGCATGATAGAGTCGTGCGGTACTGTTTTTGAACGAGCATGCATCCTAAAAAAAACAGTACCGCAGACATGTGGTACTGTCACACATGCGGTACTATCGGTTATTCGTTGATATGTGAACTATTTTGTGTTTACATGTGATGTTTGCATGATATAGTCATGCGGTACTGTTTTTGAACGAGCATGCATCCTAAAAAAACAGTATCGCAGACATGTGGTACTGTCACACATGCGGTACTGTCGGTTATTCGTTTGATATGTGAACTATTTTTGTGTTTACATGTGATGTTTGCATGATAGAGTCATGCGGTACTGTTTTTGAACGAGCTTGCATCCTGAAAAAAACAGTACCACAGACACATGCGGTACTGTCACACATGCGGTACTGTCGGTCATTCGTTTGATATGTGAACTATTTTTGTGTTTACATGTGATGTTTGCATAATAGAGTCGTGCGGTACTATTTTTGAACGAGCATGCATCCTAAAAAAAACAGTACCGCAGACATGTGATACTGTCATACATGCGGTACTGTCGATTATTTGTTTGATATGTGAACTATTTTTTGTATTTACATATGATGTTTGTATGATAGAGTCATGCGGTACTGTTTTTTAACGCGGTACTATTTTTGAACGAGCATGCATCCTAAAAAAACAGTACCGCAGTCATGTGTTTAAATACGTAATCCAAATCTGTATATATTCAGTCGATCGACGTTAATCTCACAGCACAAACTCGCGTAATCCGTGTGTATTCCTTCGTATATAATACTTTAACAGATTTTTATCTCACTATATGTTCACGCAATTGATAAGGAATGAAACAAAAACGGAAAACGTGATTTTCGGTTCCATAATTTTCGGCAACTCCATCTCAGTTAATTATAGAAAAAGGGCATTTAAGTCATATTATAAATTATATTCAAACAAACTCGTGGGACCCACTCAAAAGTATGACTTAAATACAAATTTTTCACATTAATGTGACTTAAAAGCAATACTTTTTTTTAGTATGACTAATAACTTTAAAAGATTACCAAGTATGACTTGGATACAATTTTCGTAAATAATACCCCTATATAAGTTTTGATGTGATGGTTTTTGCTTAGTTGGGAAGCAAAATTTTTTCCATCTAAAAATTATTTAGCCTCCTTAATATTGGACGAAAGTGTATTATTTTTAGAGAGGGTTTGAGCTCTCCAAAAATTATCCCCCTTATCATAGACTAAATTGGTCTATTTTGCCCTTCTCATCCCCCTTCTCACTTACAAAATGTATTTTATATATTAGAAATAAATTCTTATTTTTTTCTAATAGAAAAATGTATTAAAAAATTATATTAATAAAATAAAAAATATAATTTTTTTTCCAAATAGGGGGTCATGTGATAAAAAAATATATTTTTTCAAATAGGGGGTCATGTGATTTTAAGATAATAATATTATTTTTTAACAAATTTATACAAAATTACACCATATATTAATATTTTTAAATAAGAAGAAAAAGATAAGCGACCAAGGAAGCTTAAGGTAAATTGGGACATTATTGTCTACGAACTAATTTATGTATTTTATAAAATTTAATTTATTAATAACATAAATTATTTATAATTAATTTGTCTAAAATTAATTTGTACTAGTTAGTTTTCACATTATATAATTAACATAAATATATAATTAAGTTTGGGATTACACAAGGGTAAAAGGGTCATTCGATAGTTTTTTACATCATACATCTATTCTTATACACCTATTTTAGAAAACCATCCAAACTAAATATTATTTATTATCTCTTTTATAAATATCACATCAATATGGGCCCGCCCTCCATAAATATTACTCTTTTACTATGTTATACACTTTTCATAAATTATTCATCAGAATTTAGTTGCATTTAATCTCGGGGTTATTTCAACTAATCTCCAAGACAAATTTCGTTATATCCACATAACATTTTTACACCTTTTTTTTTTAATTTTTTTAAGCAAACAAAACACCACCTATTTTGGGCACAAATGCGAATAATAAACCCATAATTTGATTTTTAACTATGACTGCTAACTATGCCATGGGCTACATTTAACAATCTCAAAATAAATTTATTTATTTATTTTATATGATTTTTTATATATATTTAATTTTTTCACATTATATAAGTACTATTTGGAAGAGCAAAATTGGTAGGAAAAAAAAATCAAATTTGATGTTTTATGTGGTAAAACATTAAAATTTGGAGTTTTGCGAACATAATAGATTGTTAACACATCAATTTTTGCCTAAATGACAAGAGGTTTAATAATTATTTATTTTAATTCAACTCAAAAATTACTAAAATTTTTATCAAACAGATAAAAAATTTCCAAAAATTATTAAAAATTGTCAAAATTCAGTAAAAATTTTATTTATTTTACCAAATATATCAAAAAATTTACCTGCCAAAAATTATAAAAAATTACCAAAAACTATGATTTCCAAACGGGCCATACCTAAAATGTTGAACAAATACATTAGTAATTGCAATAAATAATTCAAAAACAAAGGCGAGGGACGAAAATAAAAACAACAATTGAATTGTGAAGAAGTAAGGTGTCATTTGATTTATTTTTGTATTTTATATTTTGTATTTATTTGTATTTTTGTTTAGAAGTCATTTTTTATTTTCTCTTTTTAAAATAAAGAAAACAGCTCAGAACTCATTTCGTTACATGTGTTTTCAAATTTGTTTTAGAAAATAAAAAATGAGTTTACACATTAAATGAAAAATAATAAAAAAATAATTTTGAGAGTTTTTGACCGAAATAAAGAAAATTTCAAATAAAGAAAACATAACCTTTTCCGTTCTCCGTTTTAAAATTTTAAGCCATAAAATAAAAATATTAAAATATAAATATAAAATATAAAGAAACCAAATGTCACTTAAATTTCTAAAAATTATTTAATACTAACTAAAAGCACGAAATACAGTTTTCCTACAGGTCAAATTGTATCTTTTTTTTTTTCTTCCATAAAAGAAGAATTAAATAAATAATAATAAATATTTTCTTGAGTGAGGGTGGATGAGAGAGGGAGAGAAAATCTGATCTAGTGGTGACTCAGATTTATACTGCTAAACATACGTAGAGTCCATATACATGACAAACAAGGTCATGGTGTATGTTGTTCGCGTATAGATGGTATTTGGTTTGTTAAAAAAAATATTAAATTAAAATTTAGTGTAAAAGTATTACGCGATAAAATTTAATAAAAAAAAAATTTTAAAAAGTCGGTAAAAGTTTAGTACAACTTGCTGAAGTGATTAAATCAACAATTTTGATTTAATTAAAAACTAATAATTTAATCAAACAAAATTTATTAATTTGGTCAAATGATCTTGATTTAATTAAAATTTATTAATTTAGTCAAATTTATTTTAATTAAATCAAGACCATTAATTTAATCACTACAGTCTTTAAAGTGGAAACAAAAGGCACTACAATAACCTATGTAAAAAATTAAAATGTTTTTTATATTTTTAGGCATCCAAACACCCCTTAACACTAGTAAAGAGTGGCCGATAGCACGCATCATAGCTTCAAGAGAGAAGGAAATAGGAATTTGTCAAGGATCTATATATGTAGGGTGAGATTTTAGCGAGGGGAAAGACAAAAAGAGGACGAATTGTAAAATTTTAAATATATATTTTTATTTAAAGGAATAAAATATATAATAAAATAAAAGGTATCTATTAATATATTAATTTTTTAATATAATTAATTTTCATTTATTAAATTTTGTGTATTTTCCATTTTATTTTATATCACACCCAAAATAAAGAGAAGAACTTTTGACTTTCTGCCAATTTCTTTTTCTCTTTATAAATTTTTTTATTCAAATACAATCTAAACGAATATAAATTTAGGTGGCATTTTGTTTATTTTTTTATTTTTTATTTTTATTTTCTATTTTGAGCACATTTTTTATTTTGTACTTTTGATAAAAAAAAAGCTCAAAACACAATTTGGTCACTTGTATTTTTAAATTTTGTTTTAGAAAGGAGAAAATAGATCTTACACATGAAATAAAAATGGCAAAAAAATCATTTTAAACGTTTTTAACTTAAAATAAAAAAAATTTCAAAAATTAGTAAAATAGAGTATTTTTTATTTCTTTATTTTTAAATTTTTAAGGCATAAAACAAAAATAAAAAACAAAAATAAAAAAAAAATCGAATCCACCTTCGATTTTTTAAATATTGATGTGTCTAGCAAGAGATTTAGAAATCCGAGTAAGAGAGAAGTAAAGTTAAATAAACACGAGAGAAAATGACAGAAAAGTATTAGAAAAATAATTTAAATAAACAAATAATTTTGTCAAAAACTATAAAAATCAAAACTTAACCCGTTGTGAGCCCAAAAAAAAGAAGGTGACATGTACCTGTGTGAATACAAGACACATGTTAGAATCAAGCGCATCGATTCCTCACTTTTACATAGAGAATGGTATAGGGACGAAGTAGCTTTTTTAATTAATCTCTGAATTAATCTTCCAACTTTTTGTCAAAAAAAGTAACACTAAACAATTTTAGTACGAAAAATGCTAAACAAAATTATTTTCTGTTTTCTAATTTATTTTTTTATTTTTTTGTTCATTGGTTTAGCTCCAAATAAAATGGCCATATAACATCCGGATATTTATTTTTTGTTATTTATATATTATTTTGGATCAATAAAATATTTAAACTGAAATTCAGTCGATTGACTTTATTTTTCTTGGGTTGGGTTTAGTTCAAAGTAGTATTTGGTTAGATATCCGTGCCAAAGGCCCAGCCTTTTTTCTTTCTTTTCTTTTGTTTCTCTTTTTTTTTTTTTTTTCTTTTCTTTCTTCTCCGTGAAACTGGGCAATTCAGACCAAAGGAGAGAAAGGGAGAAGAGAGAGGAGATAGAGAGTAGAAAGAGAAAATGGGTTTCGAAAAGAAAGATCTGTGGATCGTGTAGTATTCAATGCCATACCGTGGTGGTATCCATTTCTTATGATTTTACTCAAGATAAAGGATACGGGCATCTGAAGTTCAAGAACCAAAACTTAAATCTTCTTTTTTTTTCTTTTCTCTTCAATTTGAGGTAGGTGGGACATATATTTGTATTGTAGACATTGTTAGGATGAATTTGATATATATATGTTTATTTGGTTGAATATCATGAGATTTGTGTATATATATGTATATATGAAATGCAATGTATATAAATCCAAATAAGTGTGAAGATCTTACTTATATTTGATTTATTTTTCAAGTAAACGTTAAGCAACATATGATTTAAGTGTTTATTATGAGTTATTGTTAAGATTGTGGCTTGGATTGGTGACTTGGGGAAGATTAGAGTTAGATTTCGTTAAAAAAACGAAACACAAGAACTGGGTATTGGTCTTTGTGTTTGGACGACCCCCCCGACCAAGAAGAGATGCTGGACTAAGGGTGTCTGGACCACAATTTAGGGTGTTGGATACCAGTATAGCAGGATTTCAAAAAACTCTTTCATAATTTATTTCTAAATATATATTTTGTGCCTAAACTTAAGTATTATTAATTTTTAAAAAATGAAATAAACCCCCAAAATCATTATCAAAGCCTAATGAGAATGTTGTTTATATTAAAAATAATATTTATTTACATGATTGAACATATCATGTAGCATAGGGCTGGGGTTACATCTTTCGATTTGATATTGTGATATTTGAATTGGCTGAGAGTGTCATATTTATGTTGTGACGTGCCAAGGTATAGTTATATATGGACAAATCCTTAATTTTGAGAAAAATGATTAAATGAGATTTTAAAAATACCAGATGATTCCCAGTCGATATATATGACTAAAGTTTAGTCATTTGGAGTTGAGATATTAATTATGAGATATGACTATGAAATTTTCTCTGGACTGCAACCCGACCCTGCTTGAGCTAAGCAGATGCCTGACTAGAGGTGTAACACGGTTCCCTAACAGAAAGGGTCAAGGGTGTAACACGATTCTCCTGAGTCTTATACCAGTGAAGGTGTAACACAGTTCCCCACTCAGTTTATATACATATATATTTAGATATACAGTTATCGTAAGGGTAAATGGTGTAGTTGATGATCCCGCATACTTTACTAAGTGTTACCCGTCCCATGATAAGGTTAGGGTAAATGGAGACTAGATTATGCATTGATATTTTATTCCATCACATCCTATTGCATGAGATTGCATTTATATTTTTTTATATTGAGATGCTGATATATGTTACTATAACATGATTGATGAGATATCAGGTTTATCTGGTTAATTATGAATTTGGCTATGAAATAAGAAATATTAATTAAAACTACAATGACTTGATTCTCGAAGTGGGATATGTAGGACAGTTTAGGTAGGTTGAGTAGCGTAAGTCTTATCTTAACTATGAGTAACATAATTGTGTTTATTTTTCTTAATTGAGAATTGAATTATTAATATTATAAATTGTGTGACCTAATGTGTAGGTTTACTGTTACATTTATGATGTCATTATTTTGAGAGATAAAAATACATTATAATATTATTCTAAACCATGCAAACCAATCATTAGAAATGGTGTTAAAAATGGATTATGTTATTGAATAAATTGATGTAACGTAACAAATATTATTTTATATGAAGCATGAGTAATGATTTTGGATATTTTAATGATTATAACTTAATGTAAATTAAATTTGGATTAAAATTTATTTATTTATTTTAGTTTCTACATTTTCAAATTGTCCATTCTGGACAATGGAGTTGTTTTCAATTTTAGGGTAACTTTATTTTCAATTTTATGAGTTGTTTGAACTTTTGAAAGTTAAGATGGGGAAAAAATTATTGGATGTGAGTAATACATAAGTGTATTGCACAAATTTAAAGATAACATATATAATGCACTAATTGAAGGTTTTTATGAGACCGTATTATATAAAAATAATCACATGATTAGTATAATACATCTCATCTCATGACTGTACAATACTCCTATATTGGAACATGTGCAGCAGAATAGGTAAATAGTATTTTATGTATTTTTGTTAACAAATATGAAGAAACTATTTGTACCAGACTCTCCAAAGCCATAGCTATTTTTGCTCTGCTACAGTAACTCTTTATTTTTGCCGAGTTACTATTCACCTAGTTAAACAATTGTTTATTATTTATTGAAGAAGACAATGGCCTTTATATTGAAGAAGACAATGAGCTCCAATTTTAGAAAATTAATTTTTTAATAAACAATTGGTAAAATACCTAGCATTGGTATGGTTTAAAAAAAAAGTTACTAGCTAAACCCAAAATATGTACTGTTTACTAGATAATTTGACTATCTATTGGTGTATTTGCTCTTAATAGTTTATATACAGAGAGGAAGGGATATGCCAATTAATTATATTGCTAGCTTTGCTTGTTTAGTTTCCCTAATTTTTTTTTTCTCATCTCAATGGTTGATTCTGCTAATATTTTGGCATTATCTTGATGCGCATGTCACGTGAGTGGTGATAATAGAGAATTTAAATCACTTTAAAATAAAATAAAGTAAAAAATTTGATAAAGGCTCTGTTTAGTTTGTTATAATCTTTTCAAAATTTTTAAAAGTTTTTATTTTTTATCTAACTGTACAATTACGAATTTAAACTTATCTTATTTCAACTTATTTTGGCTCAATTTTCATTACTCTAAAATAAAATATAGTACGTCCAGAAAACTTTATTTTTTGTCACATGATGGTTTGATTAGTCAAATATGTGGCACGGAAAAAAAAAGGATTAATGCTTATAAATGTATATATACGAGCATTTCAGTCATATAACTCCTACGTATGTATATAGTTTTCTACATTATATTTATCTATTTATTTATTACATATACATACATATATAGTTAGTTAGTTTGGATTAAAAAAACTAGAAAGCTTTTTTATAATTTTTTTCGTCTTATATGACTTTTTTTATTAAAATTTAATTTTTCATTAAAAGTTATAACTTTTAAATGTGTTAATCGCATTCGTAAAAAAAAATACAAAAATTCTTATTCATTTGAGTAAAAACCATCTATTTAACTAAAAAAGTAACAAAAAGTTAATCTTTTTTATTTTTCTATCTTTTACTCAAATTGATATGAATTTTTTAACTTCTT
The DNA here is from genome assembly GCA_019916065.1 of Vitellaria paradoxa. Taxonomy (NCBI): domain Eukaryota; kingdom Viridiplantae; phylum Streptophyta; class Magnoliopsida; order Ericales; family Sapotaceae; genus Vitellaria; species Vitellaria paradoxa. The sequence goes on along the minus strand of CM034237.1, from coordinate 44,107,096 downwards.
TTTATGAAATTAACATGCCTAAAAGTTACTATTTCTAAAAAAAATTCAAATTTTGATAAAAAGAATATAAGACAAAAAAAATCATATAAGGCAAAAAGAAAAAAAAAAGCTATCAAAAATTCCAAACAAAGCGTTAGTATTAATGTCATTGTGTCATATACGTTTGAGTTGGGAAAATAGCTACAATATTATTAAATATTATATGACTATTTGATAAGCTTTTTCTAGTAATTTACTAAGTGCCTTTTTTTTTATAAAAAAGCAAAATTTTCTAAAAACAATAAATAAATATTAATTAAAATGTTAGAAAAGTTTTTTAAAATTTTTGACGTGGCATCATCACTGCAACCAAATTTTTGGTCAATTGAATCGTCAAAAACTCAAGAAGATTTATAAAAATTAGTGAACTGACGACATGACAATTAGGATGATTGGAACTATAATGGGCATTTTTATTTCAAATATTTCGATAAGAACACAATATAAATTAAATATATTTATTTATGAATTGATGATTGTTTTAGAAATAATTTTATTTATTTTTTTAAATAGTGAGATTTTATTTCATTTGATTTCAACTTTAACTTAATATAAAGTTAAGAATGATAAAAGATCAGCAATTTTCCTAGATCTTTCTCTCTAACTTTTTACCTAAAAGATTATGGTTATTTGTTTCCAATTGCATCAATTTTCACACAAAATATCTGTACTAATATATTAATATATCAATCACGCAATTAATCGGAGAAGGAGCAGGGCACATAAGAAAATAATAATAATAATACTAATAATAACATAATGAAGTGAATAAATATTTAATATGGGTTGAACACTATAAATTTGATATTTCATTACTAAACTGTGATTTAGCTTATCCTAAGTATTTTGTTTTAATAAATTATTCTATTTATAAATATGTAAATGTAGTCCTCCTCTAAATATTAAATGTAACACTTATAAATGTTAGACAACAATTAATAAGCTAATAATTTCAAGTATGCTGTAAAAATATATGTATATAGCGAATAAACAAGTTGTGCGAAAAGTTATTATTTTTTTTTTCAAACTATTAATATTTATTGGTTGCATGGCTTTTCGGTCCAAATGTTGACTTTATGACAAAAACAAGTACAATAATACAAAATCTCGTTTGGTGGTACCAAATCAACCAAAAACTCACAAACTTTAACTAATTTTTTATATTTTTTTCAATAAAAAATTTTCACATATTACTTTTATGTCACATCTTTTTACTTTTATTATACTTTTTGGCTAACTTTTTGTTAACCAAACACCCCTTAATGGTTAATCAATCTTGCTCAATTAAATGATCTCATGTTTTATTTTGGTGATCTTAACATTTTGCTTAAAATCAAAACAAATTTAAGGAATTTTTTTTTTCTAATCTTATCTAGTTTTCTTTCACCAAAATTTAAAATTTTTTATTTAATAATTTTAAATATGTTATTCATAATTTTTATAAACTAAATTACAAAAAAATTAAAAAATCAAAAATATGAAACTACACTTAGTTTAAAAGAAAAAGTTAATGTGCCATTTGGTATATCTATTTTAAACCCATTTTTATTTACATTTTTTGAAAATAAAGAAAACAGTTCAAAACGCATTTTATCACTTGTGTTTTAAAATTTATTTTAGAAAATAAAAAATGAGTTTACGTGTGAAATGCAAAATGGTAAAAAAGTTATTTTAAACGTTTTTAACCAAAAATAAGAAAAATTTCAAAATACGAGAAATAAAAAAATTTAAACCAAATGTGTTTTCTGTTTTTGTATTTTAAGATTTTTAAAATATAAAATATAAAAACAAAAAATAGCAAACAAAAAATAAAAATAAAAACTAAATGCCACCTGACATTTTCAATATAAGTTAGCTTTTTATCTGAATTTTTTAATTTCTAAGTTTTTTTGTTTTTACAAATTGTTAATAACATGCCTAATAGTTAATAAAATAATTAAAAATACAAATTTTTACTAAAACAATATGATAAAAACCAAAAGAACTCGAAAAAATAATAATTATGAGGAGATGTTTGGTTTATTAAATTTATCAATTTTTATTAATTTATTTATATATATTTTTAATTAAATTTCGTTATATATTATTTTATATTAAAATTTTATATTTATTATATTTTTTTTCTATTCGAACACCGCTAACAAGTACAGTTACAGGGAGGGAGCGGCTAATGTCTTTCTTTCCACTTACCACAAAAAACTTCCTTTCCCGCTAAATTTGGTGGCCGTCACTCTCACCTTATCCATTGCCAGTGGTCATTTGATAGAAATATATGACAACCGTATTAATGGTGTGTTTCTGTACACGTGTCATTGTGAATCTTAAATATAATGTTAGTGGGTACCCAACGGGAATACGGACTGGGGATGTGAAATGACATGCGACCTTTTATATTGTATTGGCTGTGACCTAATTAGAATATTTTAATTTTAATTTTTATTTTAAAAATAATTTTAATTAAACTAAATATAATCATTAAATTAAATATAAACAAATTTTAATTCCTAATTTTTACTACAATCCTTACCATGAATTTTTTCACTACACCTCTAAAATCATGTGAAAAAAGAGATTGACGTTGAGAGCAGGAATTAAGAGATTAAAATTTCATAGATCAAATGTATTTATATTTTTTAATTAAAAAAATATAAATAAATTTAAACTATTATATACATAAATTTAAACTATTGAATTTTAATTTAATGATTTTAATTTATTATTAGGAAATTAATATCATTTTTATATCAATTCTTAACCTGATATTAAAGAGTGGACATTATTTTTGATGTTAGCTCTCCGAATCTATACTTCTTATTTTTGAAGGGTAAAATGTATATTTGTTTCATTTTTTATTCTACTAATAAGTTATTTTTCTTAAAAATCATAAAAAAGATTTATTCTATCGAGGGGTGAACGAACACTGGCAAAAACTTAACAAAATTACCATTATTTTCATATTTAATGAAATGATTATTTTTATATATTAAAGCAATATCGATTTTTAGGGTGTGTTTGTGAAAAAAAACCTATCAATTATTATTTTTTTGACTTTTTTTAAGATGATCAAATTTATTTCTTACATTTTTAATTTTTTAAAAAATATTAAATTATCAAAAAGTTAAAAAAATAGCTATTAGAGAGTTAATTTTTTTTTTTACAAATACAAAAATTAATTTTTTAATAATTAATTAGTATCCAACTAAAAAAAAAAAACTAGATTTTTTTTCACCCCAAATCAACTTACTCGTGCTCTTATTTTATTTTATCATTTATTCTACCATACACACATACATCACTTCAATCCTTAAACTAATTCTCTATTCATATCTAACATCCCACTGTCGCACCCACTTTATTCATACACTCGCTTCACTCTTGCTACCAAACAAATGTACCCAAAGTAATAAGGTTATGAGCGAGACAAGTTAAACAATATGGTGTTTGAATAACCCGCTCTAAATTTAATTAATTGAAAATTTTTGATCAAAATCAAATTGCTTATTTTTTTAATCAATTTTGAATGAACTTCTGATCAAATCGATCTGAAGTCAAATTCAAATAATTTGATATTTAATATATATATAAATATTAGTCGATCGAATTAAACTTCGACTGAATTTGATAATATAATAAACTTAAAATTATGATCTAAATTTAATTCAATCATATTTTGAGTTAAACTTGAATAATTCTATTGAATGAAAATTTAAAGAAACCTTTAGGCTTGTTTGTTATGTGAGAATGGAATGGAATGAAATTCATTTATACTTTAATCTATTTTCGTTTTTGGTATCAAAAAATTAAGTTAGAATGCTATTTTATGAGAATAACCATTCCTACACTAAGTGGAAAAATGCATTCCCTAATTTAAGTAATGGAATAATCATTCCATTACAATCAAAATTTGACCAAAAAATTGAAAAAAATATAAATATAAAGCAGCAACTGCTTTGTAATGTTTTGTAATAAAAAATTTTTCTTAATTATTATTTTGGGTTGTAAAGTAACCATTTTATCCCTTAACCTTATTTTCAAATTAGATTCAAATTTAGATTGTAAAATAACTATTTTGCCTCTAGATCTGTTTTGTTTTTCTAATTCATATTTCAGACTTTCTAAAGGTTAATAAAAATATTCTTTCATATTACTTATTAACTAAACAAATTTTGATTGATCTAAACCAGGTTGTAAAATGACCATTTTACCCTTGAGTTCGTTTTTGCCCAAAATTCTATTCTGGGCTTCCCAAAAAGTTAAAAAAATTTATTGACGTGTTTCTTAATAACTAATAAAATTTCATCTCAATTTGAACGTAAATTGTAAAATGATGATTTTATCGCTTGGCCATTTTTTGGTCCAAATTCGTATTTTAAGTTGCCTAAAAGGTTTAAAAAAATATTCTTAATATATTTCTTAATAATTAAACAAGTTTCAATTTGATATGAGTTTAGACTATAAAATAACTATTTTGCCCTTGGGTTGGTTTTTGGGCTAAATTTGTATTTTATGCATCCCAAAAGCTTCTTAATAGTTAAGAAAATTTTTGAATCAATTCGAACTTGAATTATAAAATGACATTTTTACCTCTAAATCTTTTTTTTTACTCAAATTCGCATCCCGAAATAAAATTTATTTTTATAGTTTTTAAAAAATTAATGTTAATAGTTTTTATTATATTTCATTTTATTTCATTATATTTAAAATATGTAGTCAAATTATGAAAACTTGAATGTCGATTCCAATCTCATTACTTTCATGTTGGCAACCACCAAAAGAATGGAATGAGCATTCCATTCATTTTTCACCCTTATTCCATTCCTATCTCTTATTCCACTCCATTCCATTTCCACCTACAAAACATAACCTTAGTATAACTTAGTCTGTTTTAATATCATAATTAAGTAATATTACTTTTGGTAAAATTTAAAATTGAACAAAAATCGAAACTTAATAGGGTGAGGAAACACGAACGGAAATTTTAATAAAAATATCATATTTAATATGTGAAGGGTTCAGAATGCAAATTTACTACCCTTCGAGGTAAGGGCGATTTACATGGCTAGCTTAAATTTTATAAGACGTTTAGCGCAGTGTTATTTTCAAATTCGCTCTGTCGATTTATTGGTTATTAAAATAAATTTTGAAACAAAATAAAATAATTTTAGTCCATAGTGGATAATTGCTAGTGATTAGATAATTAAAAAATTTCAAATAAAAAAATTAAATATTTAATAATTTTTACAAAACTCCATAAATTTTTATAAAATTTAAATTTTTATTCATTACAGAAATTACGATACTATAACTTTTATAAATTTATACTAGCTTTTACAGTTTCAAACACGTTCTAATAAATTGTAGCTAAAAAGTAAGCGATTAAAGAATAATTGAGTAAACTAGTGTTAACATGCACCAACCAATTCTTCCTTAATAATATAGTACAACTCTCTTAGTAATAAGAGAGTGTAAAGGAATGTAAGAAAGTGTTTGGAGAAAAAAATTAAGTATAAATTTGTAAAAGTTATAGTCTTGTGATTTATACAATAAGTAAAAAACTTCAATTTTTTTTTTGGAGTTTTTTTTTGGGTAGAGCCCCAAACATACGTCCTAAAAAATGTTTAAAAGATAAAATTAGTTGTTTAATAATAATAATTTCAAAAAATGAACTTGCACTTCTTTCCAAGTATATGATAGTAATAAGTACATTAAATGTATTAAAAAAAAATTATAAACATCTACAAAGTTACATTAAATTTAAGATTATCAATCATTATTCTAATGTTGCCACTACCATAATATCTTAGTAGGCAAGGCAATTAAACCATGCGATGTTATGTGATTGCACCTCGTTATATTATAAGTGATTGAGGTAAACAAGCTTAAAGTTAGTAGCTTCATAGATCTTTTTAATTTATAGACAAGATTTACTTATAACAACTCCTAAAATATAGATGGGTATTAAAGGCATAGCAGAACAATTTTCTCAATCAAACACATTAAATAAAATAATAAATTTAAACAAATTTATGCATTATTAAAAAATTAAGGTGGTAATTACACTAATTAATAACAAAAAAAAGAAAAAATACCCAATTTTTGGTTTCACCAACTATTCCTTGAATCCTTCCCTTGCATTAGTTTTACCATATTATAAAACTATAGATTACCAAAAAAAAAAAAAAAAAGAAATTACGCTTACAAGAATGATATGGTCAAGTTATGTATTGTCATTTAAGAGCTACGTTATTATGGCATAAATCAGTTGTATATGATTGTTTTTCTTTTACAGAAAATGTATAAATTACATATATATAAAATGGATCTCATAATTTGAACTTTAGGATTATATATTAGTAAGGTTAAGGTGTTAGTAAAAGAGGCCAATCACTAGACCAGTTCTCTTTGTTCGAGTGGCGGTCTAAGATTGGATCAATTGTTCATGATGTTTCCAATTCGTATAAAATTAGAGCCATTCTTGACAAAGTAGGTGTAAATATTGTTTTAACCATTGTTGAAATGGACTAATTAAAAGGGTAAAGGCTAAAAAATACTAATATGATGAAAATAACACTTTAGAAATGACATAGTAAATAATTTTTTTTAATTTTTATTTACTTTATTCTTTTTTATGTTTTCTTTTCTCTCGTGTGAATCTAAATACTCTTTGTATTTAAAACTAAAATGAAGGTTTTAAACGGTACTAAATTCTTAAGTAAATAGACAAAACTATATATCCATTCAATATAATCAAAGGGTGTACGTGGAGGAAATTGTGAAATATAAACAGTATAAATGTATTTTTTAAAAATTATTAAAAGCCAAAATCATTATATTTGACAAAATTATTTACTTTTTTGCTTTATTATGTAATAAAATGGGGGTAAATTTATTTTTGAAGTTATATAAAAGAGTACATTAATAATTTTTATCTTTAGTATAGATATATAGACAATTAACTCAAAAAAAATCTGTATAAAATTTGGAGTAGTTTGCTGTGTTGGAAGAGATGATCATGGACAAATTGGATACGCATAGTTTGGTAACTTAGACCGAATAACAAGTTACTAATTTAAAAAATCTTGAAATTGTAAGTAAACCGTTTAGACAAAGAAATCGAATTAAATCCAACAACTATTTCAACCTAATTTGATTTGATTAATAGTTTTGCAAGAAACAATTAATGAAAGAAGAAATTCAAAGATAGTGATAATTAAAGGTTGACATTTTAGACCCATTCAAATTGTTTTATTTTTTTCAAGTGTGGGATTAAATTTATAGGTCCAAATCTAGTCTGACATATATAAAAAAAAAATCTTATATATCTATTTATGTTTTTATATATTATTTTATTTGTATCTTTTCAAAAAATGAATAAATTTACGTGGGTGAACTTAAAAATTAAAGCTAGGCCCAATGAATATTGAAACCCTTTTTCATTCAATAAAAGTGAGCATCCATTAAATGGTACCTATGTATTTAACATCATATATTATATATTATTTTAATTAAAAAAAATGCTTAACACAGTATATATTTTATTTAATAACATTAATTTGATTTGATTAACAGATCCCTCAAATTAATTGTAAGTCGGATTAAATTGCTAATTTTTTTAATTTTTTAAACTATGATCTAATAATTAATTTAAAAAACTAAACCATACTAAATTAAAAAAATAATTTAATTTGATGGTTTTTCCGACGATACTAAGGCTATGTTGGGAACTAAAAACCTAAATTTAGCTACCATATAAAAAGTTGTTTTTTATTTTTATTTTTTATATTTTTACGTTTGAAAAGGGAAAAAAAAAAGTTAAATTTTGACTATTAAATTTTTTATTTTTTTGTTAATTTAAGTCTTTATGATTTAAAAAAAACTTAAAATATAAGAAGGTAAAAAAAAAAAAAAAAAAAAACCTAACCAGCCAAAAACCAAATCGCCAAAAGCTTGAGCTCCCAAACGGGACCTAGGGGTGGTGACAATAGAACGAAAGGAGACCAGTCAACTGCCTAAAACTCCCCCACCTTGGAGACCCCACAAGGCCACAATGAAGCTTATATATATGATTTACAAATTGAATTTAAAATTCAAATAATTTTCTAACTTTTGGTGGAGCAGGGGTGCATCATTTAACCTTTTGAACTCAGTGGGAAAAGTTACTCATGGTGAAATAATATTGAAACTTGTGTGTATACAATTTTTCTTTTTTTCGAAATGACAGAAAGTCTCTCTCTCTCTCCCCCTCTCTCTCTCTCCAAAAAATCCATTTACTTTTCATAATTATCATTTATATATAAGTATATAACAATCAGCAACTAGCATGGAAATTATTCACTAATCTTTTGGGGGGGTTAATGATTACTTTAACATTGTCTTCTAAGTATCAACCAGATTATTTATGATTTTTTCTTCAAAATTTAAAATTAAAGTGAGACGTAACGTGACTACTAAGTACTTTAAGGAGGTGTTTGGTTGATCAAAACTAATTAAAACTTATCAAATTTTTACCCTCTATTCATATTTTTTTAATTAGATTTTATATAATTACTTTTACATTAAATTTTTATATTTTTAACGTATTTTTTAGCCAATCAACCGTGCCGACAAATTAAGAGGGTTTTTAAATTTAAATGTCAATGTCAGGTCAGCATGAATAATTAACCATCCTAAAAACACACACAGCCCAGCTCAGGGCATTAATTTGAAAAGAACCAGATTTATTATACAACTTTACTAGGTTGTTTGGGATAAGAAAAGTGAGATAAATTGAGAATTTGTAATGTGTACAGTGAAAGAAAAAAATTGATGGTGATATAAAATTAACAGAGATTTATAGAAATTTTTAAAATTTTTTCTCAAACCAAACAACCCCTCTATCTCGTATCATAATAAAAAAAAAAATAAAAAAGAGTTTTTGTATTTATAGAAATTGGGCATCCCATCCCAGCCGCCCCCGGGGGGGGGGGGTGGGGGGGTCGGGGGGTGTCCTTCCAACCAAGGAATCGCATTTGAACCACATAGAGGCAGACGTGATCCTCCAATGAGATGCCACCTCCACAGGGGACATTGGGTAACGTAATGACCCCCCGCCCAACCTGCTGTTGCTTTCTTTCCTTCAACGGGTTTGATCTTCTTGCCGACGTGGCATGCTGCTGTTTGCTGTTGATAACTGTGACGTCATTGTCACGTCAACTTATTACACTTACCAGGACAAATTATTAAAACAAGAGGGGCCTGGTTAATTATTTGTGAATCAAGAAGAGATCATCGCTGGCGTCATTTTCTTTTTCTTTTTTTAATTTCTTTCTTCAGTTTTAACCATTCAATTATGATGTGATCAAAACAAGCACATAAATTAATTACTTAATTTATGAAGGAGGGAAAAAAAAAAAAAAGAGAGTAATATTTTAGAATTACAATCACAAACCTTCCTTGATTGGGAGGAAATTAATGACTCTGACTTGGATCCAGTGTAAAAAAAGCATATCACGTGAGAAGAAGGCTTTGTATAGTCTTAGATGTACCCTAAATCAGAACATCATTAGATTACCTAGTATGTATATACCTAGGTATAGATACACAATTTCATGTAACTATAAGCTATATATTAATTTCATGTGCCATAAAAAAAAAAAAAAAAAAGTAGGCAATGACCCCTTATGAAGGACGTTTGGCAGTTGAGGGCGGGGTGTCCCTCTGGCTTCAAACCACATATTATAGTCCCTATGACTTCCCTACCTTTATCCTTGGCATGGTCGATACAATACACAATCCCATATATGCATGTATATATATACATAAGAGTTCAAGTTATATATATATTATAAGAGTGTTTAGAGTGACAAAAAATGAGATAAAGTGAGATAATTAAGATAGTTTATGGATTTGTAATTCATGTAATAAGATGAAAAATAATTAACTTTTACAGATTTTTAAAAATTTTTAAAATTTTTTAGTATTTTTAATCGCGCCAAACGACCCTTATCTATATTATTAATTAGCAGTGCAAACTACTTCAGTCTTAGTCAACATTCTATGAAGAGAGAGAGAGAGAGCATTGTTGTCCATCCTGAGGATGAGGAATAGGGATGTGTTGGAGGTGGGATGGTTCTTTAATTTATTTATTTTTATCTTTTTTTTTCCGCTACAGGACAGGGTCAAAGGGTCCATAGCTTGACTTGTCACATAACTAGCTAGCTAGCAACATATAAAAGTGTATAAAATAAAATAAAATTGTAAAAGTAAATGCCTCGTAATTCATGCAGTAAGTGAAAATTTAAATTTTGTTATCTCGTAATTCGTATTTGTAGAGATTTATAAGATTTTATTTTATTTTGTATTGCTCCAAACAGAGCCATAGTTACCTTCTAAACAATTTCATACAAAGTATAATTCATCTTTGGCACTCTTTTTCTATATATATATATATGTGTATGTATATATGCGTCTGTTTACTCTTTGCTTTTCAATCATTGTATTATTTACCTCTAACATCGTGCAAGACTTGGGGGAAGGTGGCTTTTATATTTCTTTCTTGGTTCTTTTACTTCCTCATTTGCTTGACAAAGTTGAAAAGCAAAATTTGAATAAACAACCCCTTGATGATTAAAGAAGATCAAAGTTAGTCGCGTTTCAAGACCTTAATTTGGACTCTGATTTAACGTAATTACTTTCTAGATTTATAACTTTACATGTATTCTCAAAATAGCCCTAGCTAGGGACCCATTAACCCCTTTTGGACTTTGGTGGATGGGTTAAGATTAGGACAGACTCTTGCTAATCTTCCTTAATTAGCCTTCACTCAAAAAAAAAAAAAAAAAAGAAGTCTCTTGCTTCCATTTCAAAGCCAGACCATCGAATTGAACCATAGTTTTGAATTGTATCTCTTATCTCCCCAAAATAAATAAATAAATAAATAATAAAATAAAAATAGTAATATTTAAGTTAATTTTGGAGAATTAAGGCTTGATTTGAGAAAATTAGCATGTGCTAATTTATTGGGAAGGCAAAATTTTTAATATATTGACATTTATACTCTCATGTACTAATAATTTGCTAATAACTTGGGAAAATTAGTAAGAGTAATCTAGTAATTTTTGTATTTACTAGTAGCTTGCTACAAATTAGCTAGTGCTAATTTTGGGTTCTTAAACGGACCCTAAGACTAAGAACACTTGCACTCCTCCTCCATTAGCTTTCTCCACTCAATAAATAATTTTAATTTATTAAATAAAAGAAGACTAAGGTGAAGTAAAAAAAGTTAATAAAAAAGTACAAATATCATCGGTCATAATTAATTAATACATGATTAATTAAACGATAATGTTAACTACTATTATTGTGCTTAATTGATGATGTTTTGGAAGTTTAGGAATTATATGGGCTGGATTAGAATATTTAAACTAAATGTGTCTATGATTGCAGATCCATTTTCTTTTTGAAGTGGCTAGCTAGAAAAATCTAGAGCTATATATGGCCTTTGTTGTTGCAAACATATATGTATTGCATGCTCACCTAACCTATTTATATCATTGATTAATCTCGTTTTACACCGCACAACACATCATAATCAATGATCCATCATAAACCTAAAAACCCCCAGTTAATTTTTATTTATTTATTTATTTTTAAATATGGATACATTTAATCATTACCGGATGGTTAAATGCCTTAATTAACCCGAGTTTGGTGATATTGACTAAACTAATAACAAACCAATTAAGTTCATCCAAGTCATGTAGCATGTTCAATCTTCTTAATTATATATAAATATATATGTATAGAGAGAGAGAGAGAGAGAGAGATTATGCAAATAACAAGCATTTTTCTAATAACCTTGCGACATGCATGTCCTCTTCATTGCTCATAATATCCCTTTTTCCTTGAGGAACATCTGCAAGGTCACTGTCATCCATCTAATTAAGTTGACATATGTTTCCAACCACAAACCTAATATATATACATACATATATATATATATATATGTGTGTGTGTGTGTGTGTGTGTGTGTGTTGTTTCAACAATGGATGATGTATGATGAGAGAGTTTTATGGCTAATTAATGTCTATATATAAGTGACAAACCGGCTTGTCGATGATTGGAACCTATTCTTACGTTCTCTAATTTAATTATATATATTAGGAGGTAGTTCAATAATTATATACATGTACTATATATAATATGAAAATGAGGAGAAGGCTATATCCTATATAGCTATGAATAAGAAGAACACATGCATGCACATCATCAAAAATAATGAATGACAGGCTCTTATTAATAATGCCAACAACCAAACAGAACCCAGCTGGCCGGCCTCAGACAATTTTTGCGGGAGTGATCTCAACCTCTCATCTGACCAGAACCGATGGATTCTAGATCTGACTCTGAAATGTCCAAAAGTCTCGAGAGACTTTGTTTAAAGCCTAAAACTGTAGAAGAAGTGACCCCAGTGCCATAAATTTTCAAGCCAAGAATTGTTTGAAGGTTGAAACTGATGAAAAAAAAGAAGGGTAAATGCATGATGGGTCCACACTGCATGCCCTACAGCTACATGCGTGCCGTGCTATACTTAATTTGTTCAAATTTTTTTTATTTATTCATTTATTACTTTTTTTTTTAATTTCACATAGGGCTCACTTCCTTTCTCTTGATAATCAAATGAAACAATGAGATTATAACATTGCATCTATAATCCTTCAATTGTCTCAAGTTAACATCACATAAAATAAAATAAAATAAAATAAAATAAAATAAAATATGAGGGGGGAAGCATATGCATTGTGTGACAGAGTATTTTTTAGATAATATAAGTTTCACTGATATGATACATATATTAGTGCATTGTAATATATACGTAACAGTACAATAGTCTTGTTTAATAATTTTCACTCCTGTCTTGTATGAGAGTAACTTAATTAGTAAAATCTTTCGTTTGTTCTTAAGTGGTTATTGGTTTGAGTATTCTTAGAGTTAGTAGAGAATTTATCCGATCGTTAACTTTAGCACATGAATTCAGGTATTAGTTGAAGTGTGCACAAATTAGTCCGGATTAAGTATTCAAAAGAAAAAAAAGTGGAGAAAAATGTAAAAAATGTCCGTATTTTATTTATTTCTCTCTGAGATGAATAGGAAAGAAACTAATTTTTTCTCTTTGGATTTGCAAAATTGATGAATCCAAGAAAAATAATTGTTTTTTTTTTTTTTTATGTCCCGTTCTTTCTTCTCGAGTTGGCAGCATTTAAAGCATGCATGGTTAAGTGAGAGGACTGGGGGCCTCAATTAATCAATTATACACCCTGCAATAATCCCCGGAGAGGAGAGTGGTTCGATTCCAACCAAACCTAATGCCAAGTTAAGAATTAACCAACCAACAAAGAAAGAAAGAAAGAAAGAAGGAGAGGAGAATATATAAGCTAAAACTGAGAATGTCAAAATAGCTTAATTAATAAATTGACTTTTTAAGGGACCCGCAGCCGAATGCCCGCAGAAGAGATTGCAACTTGTTTAAGATGCCATCTGTCTTTCTTTTGAAATACAGGGCCTTTTATTTCATTTCATGTTTACTTTGTTTCATGTTACCTTTGGGTCAATGATGGAAACCAAGAGAAACTATATAAATTGTAAACGTGGAAAACACTACTCCGGGTTGATGTCACTAGGTTCATATTTTTGGGTCATGCAGCGAGTTGGACGCACACAGACGGCTGAGATGGCAAGATGGTGTCCACCAACCCTTATCCTGAAATTTAATTTTAATTTTAAAAATCTAAAGTTGAGTTTGACCATTTTATTAATTGGATGAATTTTTATAGAAATCTAAAGGTCGAATATGTAATTTCAACTTCTAAAATTGTATTTCAAACTCAGGAACTATGGCTTTCTTATAAATATGGGGTGAAGCCCATGTTGCTCTGGAGTTAAGGCCCAACGATCAACAGTTCGGCCCATGTAAACATTCAAATGACAAATTTGGACACAACCTTTAGGAACGGGCTTGGTGAAGCACCAGATGTTTAGATTTATCTGGGCTCTCAAATGCCGGCCCATCCCGCAACTTTTTAAAGGTATTCCCGCCATTGTAATGAATATCGTGTACACTTTATTGGGGATGTTGAAATTCGACCACACTTTTCTTTAAAAGGAATGAGTAATTTGGTGTTCGCTTGACCGATAGAAAAGCTAATATCACTCTCACTTATAGGATATATTTAAAATTTTTTTAGTTAGTCTTGTAGAAATTAAATTTATCGAATGATCTGTCTTACGAAGAATAATGAAACGAGATAAAGTGAAAAATCTGATTTGATCCTACCTTATTAGGGTAGGAGTTGAAAAAAAAAAATTAGTGCCCTTCAAGGAATGTTAGAATAAAATCCTTTCACTGCACTTCGATTGGGTTAATAATTATAAAAATATTATTATTAATCAAATTTTAAATAATATATCCAGATATATTCGAGGATTTTTTGAAAAAATGAATGCTGTTGCTATGAGTCAGAGCTTTCCAACACTAGTTTCTCGGTACTTCGGCTTCTCCTTTTAGGTTGTGTTTGGAAGAAGGATTATGAAGAGAAAAAAATAAAAATAATGGAAAATATTAAATTTATTTTATTGTATTTTATTTTTTGGTATGATTAGAAAAATTAGAACAATATAAATAGAATTTTTTTCAAAAGAAATTATTTAAATATTTGTGAAAACTATGCATATATGAGGAATTATATTATTTTCATTATTTTTATTAATAGATCCTTATTCCAAATGTAGATAGCGCTACGATGGGCTAATAGCTTCGGTTATTTTTATTTCGGCCCAAGGTTTGAACCCGGGCCAAACAGCCCATATACACACCCAAAATCTCCGTTAAACCTACGAGCTCTCGGAGCTTTGCGCCGCTCTGCAAGTTTATCACCCTTGAAACGGAAACTCTTTCCTTTCGGTTTCTCTTTTCCTTTGGTTAGAGAGTAGAGAGTACCGTGACTGTTACGATTCTCTGGCAACCATCTTCTCCGCCGGCGAGTTTGCCCCTCCGTCGGCACCGCAATCCGCTGAGGCCGCCGGCGAAAACAACTCTCCGGCCACGTCAGACATAGCCTTCTTCAGCGACCGTCTTTCCCCTCAAGTTAGGTAGGTAAGCAGGCTCAATCTCTCTCTGTTTACTTGTAACTCTTTGATTTGCGTACTTACGAGTGGAGAAATTGATCTTTATTTATTTTTTAATATATATATATATATATATATATCTCCTAATATCTTTTTGGCATATTAACCTCAGCAATTGAATTAACATGTGTAGTTTTAGAAAGGAATTGCAATTCTGATCTTTGAATCTCAGTTCCTTGAGAGCTTTTTATTTCTCAAATACTCAACTACTCGTTTGTTGGAAAAGTTGTATAGATGGCATGTTCATCATTCACTTGGTTTATGATTTAAGTAGGAAATATTATGTTTTATCTACAATATTATGGAAAGGAGGTGCGAATTTCGGTTGTCCAATTGAACTCGAAATTACTGTGGCCATTGGAACCTACAAAGGTCATTTGTGTGTATGTGTAAAACATATATAATTGTTGTAGCAGCGCTCTGTTTGGTAATATTTTTATTTTCTATTTTTTTATTTATATTTTCAAAATTTTGTAAATTCACAGCAAAAATATATTTGTTAAATGTATTTATTTTTTTTATTCTAAAAAAAATAAAAAATTAAATAGAAAAACGTAAACAAAAAATTACGTTTTCACTCTATTTTTTTGTTCTGTTGCAAACATTTTATTAATTCTATTACTTAGTCCATTTTTGTTATATTATATTAAACTCATTTTATTAAACTAAAATTATTTTTAATAAATAATATAATTAAATTAATATGTAATATATATTATTAAGTTATTTCGAATAAATAATTAAATTTAATTAGTTAATTAGTTAATAGGAAATATATATTGTTCAATTATTTTTAATAAATAATAAAATAAAATATATTAATTTAATTTAATAAATAATTTAATTAATATAATATATTTTATTAAATTATTTTTAATAAATATCATAATTAAATTAAATTATAATTAATATATTTTATATTATCGGGTTAAATGATATAATTCAATTGTTTTTAATAAATGCTATAATTAAATTAAATTAATATGCAATATATTCATTAAATTCAATTAATTTTTTAAAAACTAATAAAATTAAATATTTTATGAAAATAAAAAAATTAATAATTGTAAACAAAATTGCATTTTCAAACGCAGTTTCAGTTTTTATTTTAGAAAAAACAATAATAGCAAACAAAAAATAAAAAACATAAACATATAAACGTAAACAAAAAAACGATAACGT
>CM034237.1:43768213-44088213 GCA_019916065.1 Vitellaria paradoxa | reverse complement strand
TCTAAAAATAGCTAAGAAATCTGTCAAGAAAAGGAACAAGGATGCTCGACGGGGAGAAGCGGATAGAGTTATTCCTTCCCTGAAACCGAAGCATCTATTCTCAGGGAAGCGTTCGATTGGAAAAACCAGCAGACGCTGATGCAATTAAGGTGCAACATACGCCACATGTTTCACTTATCTTTTGAGGGATATGTCATGCACGTTTAGTGATTTGTGATTTTGGTTTGTTTTTGTTTTTTGCTTGTTTGAATCCATTTCTTTATCATTTTTTATTTCTTTCGTCTGTCTTTTTTGTTATATATTTTAAGATCATTTTCAAGATTTAGACCTCTGGATCGTCATCTGTTCACGTTAACCACTTGAGCTGTAGCTGCTGGTTCATATTGGTTTGAAGTGAAACAATTACTCGTCTCAATCTATTTTGATTTTTCCAATTTTCTGAATGTTAATTTTCCTTGATGAGGAAGAAGTGTATGCTGGTTTCATTTTATTGTTCAACTGGAGAAATAATTATTCCTACATCAATTAGACAGGCTTTAATTTATTTTTGGTTTGTAATTAGTGTCTGTTGGTATCTGTATTCTCTTCTCTGATACCATTAGTTGGTTTTGAGCCATGTATTGTTTTATTAGTTGACTTTCATTTTAAGATAATGAAAATTTGCATATTCTAGCTATGGTTTCAATGTTTGATATATGCCTTGAAGTTAAGGCATGTTAAAGCCTGGATTGTACCCTCTACAAAGAGGTTGTGATTTCCGCTCCTAACTAGAGTTGCAATGTTTCTTGTAGGGAATCGTGATAAATGTCTTGCTGGGAAGGATGCTAAGTCTTGGACTCTACTTTTTTTAACGCAGGCTTGCATTATGTGGATTTGCTCGGAAATTCTGGGATTGGGATGTGGATTCACCGTGTAGATGCAATTTTGAAATCTCTCACACTTTGAAAATTTTGCCATAAGTTCGTTTGACAAGGCTTAGTTTCCTCAAATTTTTTGAGTTGGGGAACGTATTTGGTTTTGATAGTCGGATTTAATTGTATTGATTTTTGCTTGTTGTTTGGATAATTTGGCTATTTAATTATTGTTTTTTTTTTAGCTCTTGAGTTATCTGGGATGTTTTATTTTATTTATTTTAATTTGGCAACTGGAAAATTCTTGTGTGGGTGCCAGCAGTGATCCTAATGATACCTCTGTTTGTGCTCTTCTTCTCTTCCTTCTTTTTCTATTCTTGATCTAGCTGCTCTTCCTTGAGCTAAACTTGGGTATGGTAGGGATGTCAATAGGACGTGGGAAACACTTTAATAGGATTGGAATAGAGGTTTGTGATTAAAATTTAATACTCATGCGAATTTGAGATGGATTTAAAATTTGTTTGTATGGTACCTGATATCTAGTTATACTTATAGGGTATCCAATACTGTTATCGTGCGATACTCATTTAATATAATATATATATATATATATATATATGTATATATATAATGTAATATTAATTTGAAAGTATAATAAATTTCAAATACGTTCAATTTGTTTAAATATCAAATAAATTTGAAATATGATACAAATAATTTATTTGTTATATATATGTACTTAATTTGTTTGAGATAATTATGCTAACTTAATTAGTTTACAAAAAATTAGAGGTGCGAAAGTTATATTTATTTGATGAGCTTCTACGTATAGCATTATTTTATAGGTTGTTATTATAAATAAGATTTTTTAGTAAGTATATAAATTTTGCAATGTAATATTATTAATTTTTTTATTTTTTTATTTCAATGAGTATTTAATAGGTTTGTCAAGTTGGGATTTCAATTAAAAAATAAACATGTTTGGAATGATAATGGTAAATAAAAATAAACGGCCTGTTTAGTGTACAAAATTTTGGTAAAAATCTCTATAACATTTTTATACATTTTTATTTTTTCGAAGTTCAGAAAAAATTTAATACTTTAAAAAAATCGATAATTAGAATTCGGTTAATCAAAATGTAAATTTTTTTTTGTCATTCTTGCCATAAACTCTCAACTATCAAATGACATTTATTTTGACTATTTTTTCTGGGATCGTAAAAATCGTTTTGACAGATTCACACGGTCAATTTCTATCCAAACGTATTGTAGAAACCGTTTTGACGGTATGTACTACAAAAAAGTCATGACTGATACAAAATTTTGAATTTGATCAAATAGAAATCTAATACAACAGAACAAAAATTTATATATTGTTAATTTCCAAAAAATGCAGTTTGACATGTGTGCACTAATCATAAAAAGTTTTTTCCAACCACATTTTCCTTTATTTTATCTCATTTTTTATCATTCTAAACACACTAAATTTGGTAATGATAATTGTTAATTAGGTGGGTATTGTATCCATTTACATATATAGGGAATAATCTTATGTGGTGGCAATAGTTTTTGATTTTTTAAATAATTTTTTTGCTTTCTTTAAATTGTTCAAATTTATTTCTCTTATATTTTAAATTTCTTTTAACCATGAATGATACAAATGTTAATTAATAAAAAGTTAGGATTTTTTAACTTTCAAACGCCAAAAAAAAAAAAAAAAAAAATTAGGGATTATTTGGTTTGTTTTACTAATTTTTGTTTTCACTTTTATTTTTTATTTTCTGTTTATTTTTCATTTTGTGCTCTTAAAAATAAGACAAATATATCAGAATTTATTTGGTTACTTGTGTTTTTAAAATTTATTTTCGAAAGTCAAAAATGAGTTTACACATGAAATGAAAAATGGTAAAAAATTATTTTGAGAGTTTTTAACAAAAAAATAAGAAAAATTTCAAAATAAGAAAAACCAGAGCATTTTTTATTTTCTCGTGTTAAAATTTTTAACATATAAAACAAAAACAGAAAATAGAAAACAGAAAGAAAAACAGAAAAGTAAACCAAAAAGCACCATACTTTTTTTTTTTTAGTAATAATTTACCAAAAAATTAATTTTTCTTCCCAACCTAAATCTTAGAACAGTGTCAACATTTAAGCGAGCAACACGCCTTCCATTTTTTTTTTTTTAAATCATCTTTATTATTCAATTAGTATTTGAAAATTGTTTATATGCTTTTGAAAAATTTAAATATCTATCTATCTATATATTTGTACAATTATAAAGGAAACAAGAAAGTAGTGGTGAAATCAATTTTTTCATGCAATCAATTTTTGATGAAGCCATTATTTTTTTTTCCTGTTAATAACTCTTAACCACCAATAATCACTTATCATTTTTAAATAGTATATAAATCACTTATCATTTTTAAATAGTATATAAATAATTTTTAATTTTTGTAAACTATTTAAGTAATTTTACCCTTTTATTTTTTCCTTAAATACTTCAACCACCAACTAGTTTTATAATATTATTTTATTTTATTTAAATATCCTTTAATTACTTACTATTTACTTAAATATTTTTAACTAAGAATTATTTATTATTTATTATTTGAGATAATTTTTTGAGTTCTAGAAGCCTGAAGTGTAAAAAAATTAACGATTTTAATTTTCTCCAAATAATTTAGTGATTATTATTTAACTTAATTTTCTACAAATGATTTAATCGTTCCGATCTCCAAAATGATTTAATATTCCAAATTAGGATCGTAGATCTTTTCCACTTTAGCCTCTTAAATGCCCCTTTGAACCCTAATTTTTTTAATTTTTTAAATAAAATAAAAATTAGTTAAAGATACACACATAATATTGCTCTTATTAGGAGGTAATTGATAAAATCTCATATTAAATGAAAGCTTAAATTTAGTGAGTTTTTATTTTTTATTTTTTTCCATTAGTATCCCTCAATTACTTTCAACTATTACTACTTACTTTTATATAAATAAAAATATTAGTAACTATTGCTTAATAATTAAAAAGAATTTTTTAGTAATATCGCTTAATTAAATAAATTTAATTTTGTATATTTTAATATTACTTAAATATACTATTAAACACCTATTACTTTTATATTTTTTTATTTTCTAAATGCCATTTAATTATAAATTATTTACTTAAATACTATTTAAAACTGATCATCATTCATTTATTATGTATTATTTATTTATACTTTTTGCAACATATCTTTTTTTAACAAAATATTGTTGCGATCACTTGAAGACAAATTTTATTTTTAGTAATATTTCTTTTGATAAATTTATGAAGTGTGAACATTTTTCAAAAAAAAAATAATTTTTAGAAAATATTTTTTTAAAATATAAAAAATTATTCCTCAAAAATTATTTTATTTTTTGAAATAATGGAGCTAAAATTATGACTAATTTTTTGCAAGTAAAAACTATTTTTGTTCAAAAAAGTTGAAAATAAAAAGCACTTATGTTAGTATAATTTGGAGAAAAGATAAATTAAAAGAAATAAAATTTTTTCCACTTTTATGTTTGATTTTTAGATTTGAAGCGAATAAAAAAGAAAAAAAAAATATAATAGTGGAATTCCATATTTTTAATCACGGAATTCCATTTATTTTTTGAACTTTCCTTTAATATCTCTTATTTTTTCTTTTCTTCTTAGAGGAAGAATCAAAGCATACATTTAAGTTGGCCATTATCATACATGTTATGGTTTTTTTTTTTAAAATAAAATAAATAAAATATATATTTAATTTAGAGAATATTTTCTTAAAAGTGTATTGGTAGAAAACAAAAAAAAAATAATAAAATGTCATTTAAAAATAATAAAATATAGTTTTCAAATGAACAAAATTTTTCTCTCTATTTAAATTTTATATTCCACTCTACTTTATTCTCACTTTTAGTTTCTCATGTTAATATGTTTATAAAATAATTATATATTTTTTAAACTATTTCTCTCAGATGAAATAATAGGGTTTATTTTTCCTTGTTATTTATCTATGATGTTTTAGATCGAATTTTGTTATGGCGTCCTAGAGTATTCTAAAATAATTTGGAGTATTATAGAGGGTTCCAAATTTTTAATGTAGTCTAAAATTTTTTAAAAGTCACTATTATACTGTATATTTTTTTATAATATTTTAAAATTAAAAGAATTTTTAAGAAGTATCTCAAGTATTTTATATTATTGTAAATATTATAAAGTAAAATATTTTAAAAACCTAAGGGAGTTTATACAAAGTGTGTTAACTATTGCGGAGAAGTAGCATTTGCCTGCGCCTAAAGGCACGCACATTAATCTTGGCTTTTAATTTATAAGAAACAAATCTCAGCTGCTGATATCTTGTATATTTTTAAATTCTATGCCCTAAAATCCATATCCACATTTCGGTTGTAAAACTGGAACGAAACCGACTTGCACCCCAAGCAACGAATTGATTCAATACAATAATACCATGACTAGCATAGCGGATGGTGAATAAGAAGACAATGATTTGAATCAAACACAGAGCGAGCAAATTGAGAGAAAGAGAGTGGTGATGTTAATGAGAGGGGTTAGTGTTCTTCGGAGGACTCTATTGGCTTCAACCGGAGGAAGTTCGTCTCCCGCCTATTCGCGATCGATTTGTTCATTGTTTTCATCAGCTTCACCGCGATCATCGTATTCACCAGCGTCGTCCGGTGTAGATTTTGATGCAGCTGGTTCGGCGGCTGATCTCGCCGGTGATGATCTCCTTTTGAACGACGACGATGACGACTCTCTTGACTCTGCCGCCTCCTCCGCCTCTGCCTCCGCCACTGCCACTACCAAGGCGGCCACAACTCCCACTCTCCTCCAGCCTCGTGTCGTCGTTTATGATGGTGTCTGTCATCTCTGCCACAGAGGTAATTTGTTCTATTTTAAATATCCGAACACCTTTAGTTGCTACGGCGTTATCAGTGAATTTTCTTGTTTGAGTAGTTACATTGTCTCGTATGATGTTATTTTGAATGGCTGATATTTCTCTCAATGCACTGGTAATCTTGGAATTTGTGCTGATCAGGTTTTGTGTCTTATTTTGCCTATTAAAGTGACAAGATCTCTAGGTACTGCTATTTATTTTTAGGTCAATCATTTTTTTTGTTTGGATAAATTCAGGAATTTGATTATGTGGTTATGGAGTTTTATGGAAGGTTGCCAATTGTTCTGTTTGCGGTAGTAGCAAGTTATGCATTATCAAGAATTTTGTGTTGCATAGTTTTTAATGTGGTTTCTTTGCTTGAAAATTAATATGAGATTGAGAAGTGAATTTTTCTTGTTGTGAAGTGTATGATAGTCATCAACCAAGAATGGTAGTATTTAGATGCACAGAAAGTGGTTGTGGATGTCCACTTCAGTCTATTCTTTTCTGTCACACTGTACAGGGATTACAGCTCATATGTCTTGGAGTCAGACAGAAGACAGAATCGTCAAATTAAATGGGCTAGGCTGTGTTTAGATCATGGATTTGTGGAAGTAAGGAAAAGGAAGGAAAAAATATAAGAAAGGAAAATGAAGTGATAAAATCTTAAATTTGTTTATTGATTTGTGGAAAAATGAGAAGAAAAATGAATAGGTATCTGCCAAACAGAATATATTTTTATTTTGATTAACCATAAAAATTAATATGTTTAAAGAAATTTTGCCTCTACAAATCCATGGTCCAATATAGCATTAACGTCATTGATGGGGTTGCATCATACTACTAAGCCATATTATTGATGAATTATTAAAGATCATCATTAAAAGATGCAATGCACCATTTCAATCTAACCTCAACGTCTGCCTTCCAATTGTGTTCTGCTTAACTGCAAAAATAGTGGTTATGCAGTTTTTTGAGTAACGTTATGTGGATCCTACATTCCAAAATACCAACAAAACCATGGTTCTCTTATTCTTTGCCAATCTTCATTCTCCAAACTTGTCATTCTTTATTGTTAATACTCTCATACTATTAGGTGCATTGCCATTTACTATCTGCAAAATAAATCCCAGTTCCTCATTTTTGTTTCTCTTGGGATTTAAGGTAGCTATATGCATCTGTTTCCATGGAATAAATTATCAGCATTAAAAACTGTGATGCTAAAGCTGTTATTAGTGACGTGAAGTAGAATGCATATCAGCATCATGCATTGCTTTATCAGAAGTTGCAATTTTTGTTTTCTTTTTTCCCTACTGTTGTTCTTTGTAGGGGTGAAGTGGGTGATTGAAGCAGACAAGATAGGAAGATTAAGTTCTGTTGTCTGCAATCTAAAGCTGCTGAGCCTTACATGAGACTCTGTGGTGTTGACCGAGAGGATGTTCTTCGTCGCTTCTTGTTCATTGAAGGCCCAAATTTATACCACCAAGGATCCACAGGTTAGAAGTCTCTGTATGCATATTTTCGTACGTGTGGAGAAATAATTATGTACTTGTATCTGTGATTGTTTTTAACATGTATGTACCTGTTCTCTTTTTTTATCGACAAAGAAAAGAACAAGGGAAGACAAAGGACAAATAAAAATAAAAAAGAGCTGTCCTGAGTTCATTTTTTATTTGGCTTGATCAGTAATTTAATAGTCAATAGAATAAAATATTGCCTTTAGATTCGACCTTCGTAATGTTGATTGTTTTGCTTTTGCTGTATTCAACTATGTCTGGAATGAATATTTAAATGTTGAACCCATTATTGGCAATGTACTTATCTCATGAATTTAAACCAGTCAATTTGGATATGGAGATGTCAGTAGCTCTTAGCTTGTAGTCATATTTCCAAGAAGTTGATGCCAAGTTCAAATGTTCCAGTACAGAAGATATCTTTATGCCATAGGTGCCTTGGTCAATTCTGATTAGGACGCTAGGAACCATGTGAAAAATGAATAATTTGTTTTAGTTTTATCCTCATCTTTAGGACAAAATATTCATAAATTGTTGTGTCAGTCTGTGTGTGTCCTTTTCTTGTTGAATTAGCGTGCTTGTATAGTGTTGCATCTGTATTTGGTGTCTTTATTTGTGCCTCTTCACGAACATTTTAGGTAATCTAATAAGTTGTTGATACATAATTACTTCCCTCAGCTGTAAGTGTCTCCTCCCCTGAAACAGTGGGACAACTAGGGGATATTGGACTACCTGGTACAAACATTTAAACCAAATATATATATATATATATATATTTGCTTCAGATGGAGGACTTCACTGTCTTAGATTACTGTAGTTGAGGAGGTGCTAGAGATTGCAAGGAATTCACTGAGAGGGAATGAGCCCGCCAAAGGGGTTTCAAAATTTCAATATGAATGCTTTTCTTGAGTTTTAGATTGTTACCATGGTTTTCTCAGCCCTACAAGCTAGTCATTCAGATAGTGAATGCAAGCACTCTGCCATTGATGACAATACTTGCTATATTGTTGACCTTCTATGAGAATTAGCCATTCTATGAAAGACCTTTGAGTTTCTGTTTACCTCTTTCAATCACAGGACTCTTGATTTTTGTCGCCAGCTGACCTCATTCATTTTGACAGTATGCCCATATTCCTTCTGCATTGCCTCCTTTCCCTAGCATCCTCCTCTGTTAGTAACTCTGACATGTTCTTTCTGTCCAGTCTAGTAATTATCCCTTAGGATCAACTGTTCTTTGGTTTCAATTCTGCAAAATCTCCTTGTTTCATTTTAGCAAATCTTCTTCAACTTTTTTAATTTTTCCATAAAGACATAGCTAGCCATACCTTGAACTTGATAGTACTTCCACTAGTCTGCCACACTCTTGTTGAAGTCCTCTTCTAGGGTCCACATGTTCTCGAACTTGAAGGGGGTTGGACCCTGTTGAATGCCTCCACAATCCAGGATAATGGAAAAATGATCCGATGCAATTCTAGGCAACAAGCTCTGCTTCACTCTTATCCGTTACTCCTCCCAATCATTGGAGACAAGGAATTTGTCAATCCTTGATTTACTACGTGAATTTGCCCCTTTGCAACAGGAGATCCACCAAACCTATTTCCTTTATCAACTTATTACAATCTCTCATCGCCCTAGAGAGACTGGCTACCTGTTCCTTTTTTGTAAATCTCGTCAGATTGACATCCCCTCATGCACACCATGGGACATCCCACCTAGCAGCAATATCAGATAGCTCCTCCAAGAAAGCCTTTCTTCCCAAGTTCAGCACTGGGCCATATAAACCAGCGTAACCCCACCTTGCATCTTCTCCAACTCATCTAAACAACCCAGAAATAGAGAACCTGTCCATTTCCGAACCTTTAGGTGGACCCGGGATTTATAATCAATGGGGGCAAAATTACATTTTTAGGATAAATAGGAGCAAAAGTAAAAATATAGTGGGGGTAAAACATGAAAAAAAGTATAATATATAAGAAAAAAATAGCAAAACTAATAAAATTTTAGTGTAATTTTCCAATTCAATGCGGGCAATTGCCCCTGCCACGGGGCCTAACATGGGTCCACCCATGCCTTTAGAACCAGCTTCCTATTTTCCCACATTCACAGCATTCTCCCTGATGCCCCTGTAGCTGGCCTATGCATACATGCCACTCCTCTACCTCCCTGCAACTCTCCCTTATTCCCCCAACATCAATGTCTACATACGAGATCTAATAATTTTATTGTATTAAAAAGAAAGGTTTATAATCTTATCATTTGATCTATGGGTTGCTTATTAATCTTCAATGCCCTCAGCTGCATCTGTTTTCTTGACCTACAGATTGAAAGGATTCGCTCTTTACTACTATAGACCTTACATACATGTGCTCATTTCTAAAACTTGGCTGGATGAGATCTTTCTATGTTACCAAGTAGGGCTTGCAAACTAATCGCCTGTAGATTCCTTAAATTTCGCCTTCAGTTTAGTGCAGCTGTTCTCATTTGGTATTGCAACAATAAAACTCATGTGTAGCCTCTGTAAGAAGCAATTGAATGCATTATCTGTTTGTTCCAATTTGAAATGTATTATCTGTTTGTTCCAATTTCAATTTGCATTGATAGTCTTCTAAGGAACTTGTGCACATTTAACAAATTGTCATTACATGATGCATGGATGGAGATTTCATAGCCTATTTACCATGTGAGCACACATGTTCTACTGTAGCATACTTCTGCTTTCCTTTTTCTTTTTTTAGCAAGTGCAGATTTTTAGCCTCATCTCTGTTATTTAATTTTGCAGCTGCACTGAGGGTATTGTCATACTTGCCCATGCCTTACTCTGCATTAGCAGCCTACTTGTAGTGCCCACACCTTTAAGGGATGCTGTCTATGATTACATTGCCAAGAGACGCTATGACTGGTTTGGAAAGGAAGACGATTGTTTGGTTCTGCAGGAGAAAGAGTTGCTTGAGCGATTTATTGATAGGGAAGAGATGAGGGATCGTAGCTGGCGGGATCTGTGATTGATTTCAGATATTGAATCAAAGATATTTTTTATGAGTTTTAGTTACAAGCATCTTGGTTGACATTTCTGGGATATATGGATGTCTCACGGAAAGTTGTAAATGCATGGTATTCTTGAAGAGTGTTATTGGCTGCACTTCATATGGAACTTGGGTTCGAGCGGGAGTAGAACATTCTTTAACAACGTAATCGAAAAATTCTTGCTGGGTCCTTTTTGTTAATGACAACTTGGGCTCCTTTGGTGGGATGAAAATCGCTGAAAAATTTTAAAATTTTTTTGAAAAATTTCTAAAAATTTTTAAAATTCTCTAATGTATTTTGTACTTCTCGTATTTTGTAAAATAATTATAAATTTATATATATCTACATATCTTAATAATTTTTTATAAACTTTGATAATTTTTTTACAAATGTCAATAATTTTTTTTTACAAATTTCAAAAATTTTTCACATTTTTTAATAAATTATAATATAAAACTGTTCCGATAGATTAAAAAAAAATTATTCTGATGGTTTCTCTTCAAAAAGTTGATGCAAAGGTAAAAAAGTTTCACTATTCATTTTTTGAAAGCATGGTTTGATGACTGTGCACCAAACACAAAAAATTATTTAAATCACATTTTTTATTTTTTTTATTGCACCAAACGCCCCTAAATCAGATTTTCAACTCGAAATATGCGTTTTTGCATATAAGGATGAAATATGGTCGTGCTGTAGTATAATAGCGGAGGCTTTTTTTTGGGTTTTCCCTCTAGTTCCAAGAGATTGATGACTTGGCCGGGTTGGATCATGGATTTTTTTTAAGGGAAAAAGAATAATGAGGATTTAAAGTTAATCCTATTATTTCAGTTATGGTAGAAAATGAAATAAAAAAAGGTATGAAATTTGAGAGATTAAAAATAATTAAATTAAACAAATTAATAATATGTAAAATATAAAAGCATGAGTCTGGGGAAAAAAGAGGAAAAAAAAAACCCAATACACTATTTTAGTATTACATATGGATTTACTTTCATTTTATTTGATCCAATGGTCGTTTCATGCGTAACATGCAATTAATTCAACTATGTATATATAGTACTGACTTGGTGTGTTGGGTGGAGTGACAATTCATATTGTAATACTACTGTATATCATAACAGCTCGATTATATCTATTGTATAATTAATTTTTAAATGAAGACATCATCGTACTGTGATGATTTTGAACAAAATGTATCGATGACTACATGCGGGAGAGCATGGTATATCAGAAAGGTGAAAACTACTTCAAACTCGCAACAACAGGAAATGAATGTATGGTCTTCAATTCATAAAAAAGTTGCTTCAACATATTGGTGCAAATGATCAGTCCAACTTTGTCGTCAACGGCCAAACCAGTTGTGATGCAGACACTTTTGCAAAAGCTTGCTCGCATGTATTCCAAATAAAGGGGTAGATATATTATTGCTGTTATTGTTCTTTATTTATTTAGTGTGGCCGGAAGTAAATATATTGCATCAATAAAGAAAGTTTTTGCTAGAATGAGCCTCCAATTGGATCAGTGGCCTCAAATGTCTGAAAGCCAGGGAGGAATATTTCTTATTATGAGGTCGTTCGCTGCAAACCTCTCGTTTTGGAGGAAACGGTTGGCTCTCAACTTCGGCACTCGGGGCCGCTTGGGCCCCCCCCCAAAAAAAAAAAAAATAAAAAGGAAAAATAAAAACCACAAAAGTTCAACAAATCCTGTTAATGTAATGACTACCCAACAATGGTTAGTTGTAGATATCTTATGAGGCGGTGGGTTGTAGATATTCTATTATACGTTCAAGATATTCTATTATAAACAAATATCAAGTGTCTTGTATTCTATACAAAAATTTTAAATCCGCTTCGATATTTATTTTTGAATCTTCAACTCAGTATCAATCTTTTGTGAGTACTTCTAAATGAGTTTGGATGGGTAAAAAAATATTCTTGGGCACCCATCCCATTACTAATGCTGGAGTTGACAAATGGGGTTTGGGTGAATTTTGCTCGGATCATAATGGGTTTTGATTAAACTTGTTGAAACTAATTATACCAATTTAATAATAAGTTATTATTACGAGAGTTGGATATGTATTTTATCAAATCTGTAAATCTGAATTCAAAATTTATTTTTTTTGGTGAGTTTTTAATAGATTTTTTTGATATTTTTTAGTATATTTATAATTTGATTTACATGTCTACAACTCCATAACAGTTAACAGATTGAGAATTATAAGTTAAAAGAATTTTTTAGATCCATTATGATTCATCAAGTAATGTTTTCTCTAGTCATGGAAAAAAATGTTAAGATAACATATATATGGGGGACTTGGTGTTAACTCTATCTTTCTTGTTTCCTTGTGTGCTTATCCCTTGACTTGCACATTATTTAGTTTTTAAACACATTATATTTTCATTGCTATTTATGAATCTCATGCGTTGATTTTTTCAATAAAATTCATATATTTAATTGTAAATTTGTAATTAATCAAAGACAAATATTTTTAACATTTGACTTGATTTTTGTCCCAAAAAAAAAAAATAAATAAATAAAATGTTCAATATTTTTCTACTATTGTGTTATTTTTTCTGTAGACATATAAGTATGATGGAAATATTATTTGGTTTGTTATAATATTTTTTAAATTAATATAATATGATTTAATTTGTCGATGTTAGGGATGTCAAATATACATATACTTGGCAGGTACCCTCTTCACTTGCCTCGTTTGGAGAGAGTATGAGAATACTAATAGCAGGTTGAATATGGATATTTTAATGTGTTACCCGACGGATACGGAGACGAAAACGGACATGATAGTCTCTACCTTATCCTATATTCCTTTAAATACTTATTTATTAATTTATATATATATATTACTAATTTTTAATATATATATATATATATATATGTTTAATATATATAATATTTATAATAATTTTTAATATTTATTTTATACATATAATATACAATTTATAATTTTTAATATATTTAGCAGATAAACGGAGATAAAGACAGAGACGGAGACAAGGACGTGTAAGAGTATTGCTAAATGGGGAAGATCATACCCACTTTATTGACATCCCTAATCGGTGTTCATTTGCATATAAATAGTTTTGGGTGTTTATTTTAACGGGTGAAATAAATAATTGTGTGTTTAATAGATTAGGGCTCATTTAGTTTATTTTTCTATTTTCTATTTTTTGTTTTGAACTCAATTTCATTTTATACTTTTGAAAATAAAGAAAACAGTTTAAAATTCATTTGGTTACTTGTGTTTTTAAAATTTATTTTCGAAAACAGAAAATGAGTTTACACATGAAATGAAAAATGACAAAAAGTCATTTTGAGAGTTTTTAACAAAAAAAAACAAAGAAAATCTCAAAATAAGAAAAATAGATCATTTTTTGTTTCCTTATTTTTAGATTTTTAACACATAAAACAAAACAGAAAACAGAAAATAAAAAAGTAAATTAAATGTCACCTTATATTATTAATTTATTCAAATCCGTTAATCAAATAAACATATACACATTTTTAGTACTTGAGCATGGCTCTAATTGAACTGATTCTGCTGACCCAAACATACCTTTGAACGTGACGTAATACACGATGCCGACGCTGCCCATTAACCTTTATTCCTGTGTCGTAAAGGTACAACACAAAAAATCTTCGTCTGCGTTCTCACATGTTAGCTTTCACAATACTATCAAAAGGAATCGAGCATAAGTGAAAGTAGTACTTTTCACTAATATGCTGTATTTTAAGCATCGGAATAATTTGTTTTCAATGGTCCAGGAGCGGAGACTAGTCAGGGATGGTGGGTTTAAGATGAGGAATATTGAGAGACGAGGTCGATGCCTTTCGGAATCGTTAAGACAATTATTTTCAGCTGCGTTCATTTTCAGGATAAGAGCAGAAATATATATTACTTTTTTTATTTTTTTTTTCATTGTTCTTTGGGAATCCAAGGCCTGTTGAGAATTAAAGCCCTTTTATGTGGCATATATAGCTTAGTTCTTTAAAAGCATTCGTTTTCCTATAATGGGTACGCTTGGTGTCCCCCCCCCCCCCCCCCAAAATAATAATAATAATAATAATAAATGATGAAAATTTAATAATAAGACATCCCAGCGGTCTAGTGACAATCCAAGATCTCAAATCTAAGATCAAAGACATTAAAGAGGAAATAGGCCTGTTAAAGTTAGAAAACTTAAGTCTCAAAAATAGAATAGATAAACTAGAATCTACTTCTAGTACATCTGAACCTTTCATGGACAACTCATATGTTGTTAATACCTTAAAGATCATAACCATTCAGAAATGGTATGTCCAGATCAAGCTTGTTATAAATAAGACTTTAGTACTAAACAGCTTGACTGCCCTAGTAGATAGCGGAATAGATATAAACTGCATTAACGAGGGTCTAGTTCCAACTCCATATTTTGAAAAAACAACTCAGCCTCTTTCATCCGCAAGTAACAACAAGTTGCATGTCAACTATAAGTCATCATTAGTGCATGTTTGTGTGAATGAAATATGCATTCCTACTTCATTTTTACTTGTTAAAAATCTGTTACAGCATGTCATATTAGGCACCCCATTCTTAATAAATGATCATGCCCATTACATGCATTGATTCTATAGGGATCATGGGATCATATAATAATAAACAAATTGTTTTACAATTTCTAACTGATCCACACACATTGCTTCTTAATGAAGTAAAACAAGTGTTTCTTAAAGAAAAATAAATTAGTTTTTTGAAAAATGAAATCTATTTTCTCGATCTAAGCAAGAAACTTAGTGAGCCTTTTTTATAAAGAAAGAATCTCTTAAATAGAGAAAATTTTTTACAAAGAAATTTGTTCAGATATTCTGAATGCTTTTTGAAATAGAAAACAACACATGGACACTCTTCCATATGAAGAAAATTTTGATGAAAGAAATATTTCTACAAAAGCACGACTATGTCAGATGAATCAAGAATATCCTGAACTTTGCAAAAAAGAAATTGATTCAATAATTACAAAAGGGCTCATATGTCCCTCACACACCCCATGGAGTTGCACGGCGTTCTATGTAAATAATGCTGCTGAAAAGGAACGAGGGGTTTTTAGGTTGGTTATCAACTATAAACCTCTCAATCGGGTATTGAAGTGGATTCAGTACCCTATTCCAAACAAAAAAGATTTGCTTTCACGCCTATATGAAGCAAATGCTATTTCAAAATTTGATTTAAAATTTGGGTACTGGAAAATTTTGATTTCTGAAAAAGGCCGTTATAAGATGGGTTTTACAGTACCTTTTGGGCACTATGAATAGAACGTTATGCCATTTGGACTAAAAAATGCCCCTTCAGGATTTCAAAACATTATGAATACTAGTTTCAATCTTTACACCAAATTTATTTTGGTTTATATTGATGATATTTTGGTATTTTCCAAAACCCTTGAAGAGCATTTCAAACATTTAAAAACCTTCAAGGAGATCATTAGATATAATGGATTAGTAATATCTTACCTAAAAATGAAACTTTTTCAAACCCCAGTTCGTTTTTTGGGTCATACGATCCAACAGGGCACTATTACTCCAATTTCTAGAAGTATTGAGTTTGCTTCTAAGTTCCCTGACGAACTCACTGATTTTAAACAATTACAAAAGGTTTTTGGGAAGTTTGAATTATATTTCAGACTACTATAAAGATTTGGCAGCTGATGCGGCCATTTTATACAGTTGTTTATCTAAGAAACGTGCTGATAGTCCTTGGACTGAAGATCATACTAGAGCAGTAAGGACTAAAAAAGCGAGAGTTATAAACTTGCCTTGTCTCCATCTTGTAAATCATTATTGGTTCAAGATTGTCGAGACTGATGCTAGTAATATTGGTTATGGCGGTGTCTTAAGACAACGTCATCCACAAATCGGACACGAGTACTCGTGCGGTATACATCGGGTAAATGGAACCCGACTCAGTCGAAATATGCGATTATTAAGAAGGAGATGCTTGCAGTGGTAAAATGTATCAGCAAGTTCCAAGATGATTTATTAAATCAATCCTTTCTCCTTCGTATTGACTGCTCTACAGTTAAATCTATCCTTGAAAAAGATGTAAAAAATCTTGTGTCAAAGCACCTGTTGACATGGCAAAATCACTGAAGTTCTGCTTTGGAATAGCTTTTGGCTTTGGGTTTTTTTTTCTTTGTCCCTTTTAAATAATCAAAATTATCTTCTTACATTTTTTTAATTTTTTTCGAATCATAAAGGGCAAATATGTCAAACAAATAAAAGAGTAAGTAGTCAAAAGTTTAATTTTTTTTCTTCCCAAAAAAAATTACTTTTAAATAGTCTTTTTTTTAATTAATACCATGACCCAACAAACTAGTCCAAACTGGTTATAGGTTTGAGTTTATAATCACACATACACCCTAACTATATTGATGTAGGATGTCCTACCTATCGACATCTCCTTGGGTTAAGTCCCAAACTAGCGGAGCAACCCATAAAAATAATGGAACATTAGACACATACAATGATTTTTTTTTTTTTTTTGAATTAACACCATGACCCAATAAATCAATTAAAACTAGTTCACAGGTTTGGATTTATAAGCACACAACCTAACTATCCCAGTGTGGGATATATCCTCCCCACTAACAACTCAGCCTAAAGTGGTGGAGTAGCTCATAGAGGTAGTGGAACACTGAATATGTAATTTTTTTTTTTTTAAATTAGCACCAAGACCTAACTAACTTGTTCAAATTGGTTTACAAGTTTGAGTTTATAAATACACAGCCTTTGGTTATAAATACACTCCCCTTAATTATCTTAACGTGGGACAACCACTTTTTAACAGTTAAAAACCAACGTTTTAGTTCTCAAACGGGGCTGAATTTCTAGAGGGTTGCAATTTTCCTATCTTACTCCAATATTCAACAAGTTTACCTCAAGCTCATTAATCGGTTTCATTTTGGCTTTCTTCTCTTCAATTGGCCAATTTTTGGGATTTAGGGTTCATTGATCCGTCTAAGGGCATCTAAAATTCATATTCTTGACCATATTGAGCGCTATTTGAATTTAAAATCTCATCATATTGAAGATTTTCTTTTTAACTTTTTTGTATGTGAATTTGACTCCAGTCATATGGATAAGAAAAAAGTTTGTCACCTCTATATATATTGTCACTCTCCACTTAAAGATGTAACTGGCCGAGTACCCTAAGCCTTACCTTAAGGAACACGCAAGCCTAGATCTTATTCAACCAAAATTTACTAAAGAACCTTCAATAAAAAAAAAATAACCTTGCCATTTAAAAAATTACGAGAATAAATAAAATGTTCTGTTAACTTTTCAAACTCAAAACAACTAGTAATTAAAATATTCCAAATCATCAACTCTAATCTAGCTACCAAAATAAAATCCATCAATTAAATATAAAATTGTTCCTAAGAGGCCACGACTTAAAGGTCCCACTGTCAGAGTCCATGTCTAGTTTCTTCCATGTTCACCTGAAAAATGTTAAAAATGAGGAGTGAACTAAAAGCCCAGTGAATGGATTGCCAAGTCAAAAATAATAATATCCATTTGACAATAATAAATTTTCAAATAAACAATTTAATCAAGAAAAAAAAAAACTTCCAAGTAACCATGTCCATGCATAATCATTAACAATTTCAAAACCTGCACGTCAGAGTGTAATAACATTCATATTTCACCCCGTCAATCACAAACTGTGATGACAAACATTAATCCATGGATATATGAAAATTAAATATAAAATGTGCCAATATACTTTTCTCGTGGGCAGTGCCCATTGGATCCAATATCGTACGTAGAGTCACCCAGTCTTGCTCCTGGGTTCTTCTCTAAGCCGATCCGATTGAGGTCACCACGGTTTTCACGGGCCTATTCCTACAATCGTTGAGAACTAGGGTCACCACGGTTTTCACAAGTCTGTTCCTTAGTTGCCAGAGTCACACCACTTATGGAGCATGTCCCCTGGACTTTAATTTTTATTTCCAATAACCACAAAATAATTTTCCATCATAATCTTATAATTTCCAGGATTAAACACAAGTGTCCAAATAATTTTACTTATACTCAATAGCATAAAACATATAATATCCTTATCAAAATAATATAATTTTTCACAAAGAATAATCCAAAAATTTTCAACTTTCAAATTTTTATGCATGAAATAATTTATAAAATAATACTAACAAGGCAAACCACTCACCTGGTGTCCAAAGATGCACACGTAAAATAAATCAGGATAATTCCTCACAATCCTGAATTCACAAAATTAAATACCTATTATTTAAAATCTATCGTAAAATTTACATATAATAATTTACTAAATATAAATCCTTTACTCCTCTAAAATAATTTAATCAATATAAATAAATAACCCTTCCAAATTGTCAAATTGATAATCTACCAGCAACCCCTTTCAATATATCACGTGAAAAGTAATTTTTTTTCTACCAACCAATGCCATCACTATATATACATATATTTATATATAAAGTAAAAGTTCCTTGCTGCCCAGCAGCAAGCTTATCCCATAAATTAATTTTTTTTTCTTATATAACCCGTCCAGTAGAACTTAACTTAATATATATACATATACATATATATATGCATGCACTGGTTGTCAGTTTCAAAATTAATCCAATTTTTTTTTAAATTTGCCAAACCCATTATGTACTTATATATATATATATATATATATATATAACCCGTATATATATACACACTCACACATCAATCAACTAATCAAACCATAAATTTTTTTTTTTACACACTACCATTAACGTTCAGTCCAACAATAAAATTTTCATTAACCACTTAATTGATTCTTTTTAACTTCTCATTGATATACAATGCAAGGAAAATAAATAAATAGAGAAAACTAACCTTTCAAATTCTCTTCACTTTGCCACCACCTACTTCTCTTTCTTTCCTCCCCCCCTCTCTCTCTCTTAATTGAGAATAATAAAACCCTAAGAAAACACCCACTATTTATAACCCCAACTTCCTAATTATATACTATTACGTTCATTAAATTACGGTGGACCTCCAATCCTAATCCAATTAAGATAACCCTTAAATTTATCCAATGGTCCACAATTACCCCAAATATTAAATAAAATAAAAACAATTAAAATTTAATTATTTCCTAAATAAAGCCAACTAATTCTAATAAAATTGTGACACTAAATAAAGACAATCAATTCTAATAAAACTATAACACTAGATAAAGCCAACCAATTCTAATAAAACTATAACACTAGATAAAGCCAACCAATTCTAATAAAACTATAACACATAAAAAAATATAAATAATAATACTAAATATATATATTTGGGTTATAACATTCTCCCCCCGTTAAAAGAGTTTCGTTCTCGAAATTTACCTCAAGTGTTATGTGAATAAATCCAGATACTTCTTTGTCATCTCTTCTTCACGCTCCCATGTTGCTTCTTCAATTGCATGCCAATGCCATTGAACTTTAACAAACCAAATTACTTTATTGCGAAGTACATTTTCTTTAGTATTCAGAATCTGCATAGGTGATTCCTCATATAATAAGTCCTCCCTGATCTGGAGTGGCTCGTAATCAATCACATGATTCGGACTATGCATATACTTTCTAAGCATCGATACATGGAAGACATTATATACTCTGGCCAACTTAGGTGGTAAAGCCACTCGATATGCCATTGCTACAATTCTTTCCAAAATCTCAAATGACCTAATATAACGTGGGCTCAACTTTCCTTTTTTCCCAAATCTAATTACCCCTTTCCAAGGCGATACTCTCAAAAATACTTTCTCACCAACTTGAAACTTCAATTCTCTTTGTCTATTATCAGCATAACGTTTCTGCGACTCTGTGCAACTAGGAGTTTTTGACGAATAACAACAATCTTCTGAGTTGCATCATTCACCAAATCCGGACCCAATAGTTGTCTTTCTCCAACTTCAAACCAACATATTGGGAATCTACACTTTCTACCATATAGAGCCTCATACGGTGCCACCCCCAAGCTTGAATGATAGCTATTATTGTAAGCAAACTCTACTAAAGGCAATTGCTTATCCCAATTACCTTTCCACTCCAATACACAAGATCTCAACACATCCTCTAATGTCTGAATGGTCCTCTCTGATTGCCTATCAGTTTGTGGATGATAAGCTGAACTAAGACTCAATTGTGTCCACAAAGCTGCTTGCAGACTACCCCAAAACTTAGACACAAAATGTAGATCACGGTCTAACACAATGGACACTAGTGCACCATGCAATCTAACTAACTCTCTTACATATAACTGTGCTAATTTATCTAATGAGAAAGTCATCTTAATGGCAATGAAGTGTGCAGACTTAGTCAATCTGTCAACTATCACCCACACTGTATCATGTCCAGCACGAGTTCGAGGTAACCCAGAAACAAAATCCATTGTAATCTGTTCCCACTTCCACTCTGGTATTGATAATGGCTGAAGCTTCCCTGCTGGTCTTTGGTGCTCAACTTTTACTTGTTGATAGGTAAGACACTGTGCTACATACTCTGCAATATCTTTCTTAATACCATTCCACCAAAAATGCTCTCGCAGGTCTCTATACATCTTGGTATTACCTGGGTGGATACTATACTTTGAGTTATGAGTCTCAAACAAAATATCTCTCCTTAAATCATCTAAAAGAGGAACACATAATCGACCATTGAATCTAAGCACTCCCTCTGCATCAATTGTGAAATCCGAAACATTCCCCTTCTCCAATGCTTCCTTAACCCTCTGATATTGGGGGTCATTTAACTGTGCAGCTTTAACTCTGTCTAGTAAGGTGGGTCTAATTATTAACTGACTGCAAAGTGCCTCATTTCCTTGTCGAACCATTTCTAAATCCAAATACCTCAATTCTTTCAACAAACATGGTTGAGCAGTGAGCATTGCCAGAGTTCCATTTGAAGATTTCCTACTCAAGGCATTCGCCACAACATTTGCCTTGCTAGGATGGTACATGATACTAATATCATAATCTTTAAGCAATTCCAGCCATCTCCTTTGCCTCAAGTTAAGCTATTTCTGTTTAAAAATATATACTTCAAACTTTTATGATCAGTGTAGATCTCACACGATTCTCCATACAGATAATGTCTCCATATTTTTAGTGCAAACACAACTGCAGCTAACTCCAAATCATGAGTGGGTAATTCTTTTCGTGTGGTTTTAACTGACGAGAAGCATATGCAATTACGTTCCCCTGCTGCACAAGCACACAACCTAAACCCTAGTGTGATGCATTACTAAAAATCACAAAGCCACCACCTTCCTTTGGTAGAGTAAGGATAGATGCAAATACTAATCTTTGCTTAAGCTCCTGGAAGCTACTTTCACATTGATCCGTCCAATCAAACTTCACTCCCTTTTTAGTAAGACTTTTAAGTGGAAGGGCAATACGAGAAAATTCTTCCACAAATTGCCTATAATAGCCTGCTAACCCCAAGAAACTGCACACCTCAGAAATCGTTGTAGGACGTTGCCACTCCATTATTGCCTCCACCTTCTGCGGATCCACAAAGACTCCATCTTTACTAACAACATGCCCCAAGAAAGATATGCTATCAAGCCAAAACTCACACTTCTTAAATTTGGCATACAACTTGTTATCTCTAAGGATTTGCAGAGCTATCCTCAAATGTTCTTCATGTTCTTTTTTGCTCTTTGAATAAACTAGGATGTCATCAATAAATACCACTACAAAGTGATCTAATTGGGGTTTGAAAACCCGATTCATCATGTCCATAAAAGCTGCGAGTGCATTAGTAAGACCAAAGGGTATAATTAAGAACTCATAATGCCCATACCTTGTTCTAAAAGCAGTCTTAGGAACATCCCCTTCTCTTATCTTCAATTGATGATATCCTGATCTCAAATCAATTTTAGAAAACACTTGGGCCCCTTATAGTTGATCAAACAAGTCATCAATGCGTGGCAACTGGTATTTATTCTTGATGGTGACTTTATTCACTCTCTATAATCAATGCACAATCTCATGGAACTGTCCTTCTTCTTCACAAACAAAACTGGTGCCTCCCATGGTGAAACACTAGCCCTTATGAACCATTTATCTAGAAGATCTTGTAATTGAACCTGCAGCTCTCTTAACTCAACAGGTGCCATTCTATACGGTGCCTTGGAAATATGAGTAGTGCTAGGTAATAAATCAATATTAAATTCAATCTCACGATCTGGGGGTAGACCAGGTAGATCCTCTAGAAAAACATCGGCAAACTCATTCACTATAGATAGCTCCTCCAAGCCTATATCTTGCTTCTCCTCTCCAATTAAATAGGCTAAGTATCCTTCACAACCTTTTCTCAACATCCTATTTACTTGTAGAGCAGAAATAAAATCAGGCAATTGAATATTTCTATCCCGTTGGAAATAAAATTTAGCTTGTCTTGGTGTTGAAAATATTACTCTTTTCTGACGGCAGTCAACAATAACATAATTAGAAGTCAACCAATCCATCCCCAAGATAACATCAAAGTTGTGCATATCTAAACAGATCAAATCCACTAACAGAACTTTATTGTCTATCTGAACCCCACAAGATCGACAAATAGTATCCAGCAAAATAGTATCTCCTACAGGAGTAGAAACAATAAACCCCACATCCAATTGTTCAAGGCAACGGGTAAGCTACGCAAAAATTTAGGAGAAGCAAAAGAATGTGTGGATCCTGAATCTATTAATACCCTAGCGGGTGTAGATGAAATAAGAAGTGTACCTTGCACCACTGAAGGTGATGCCTCTGCATCCTTCTGAGTAAGTGCATAAACACGTGCAGGAGCCGCTTACCTCTGGTTCTATCCCTGAGTATGACTTTGGTTACCACTCCGCGTAGTATCTCTCTGTCCTTGGCATGCTTGCTGAGTTTGTTGTCCTGTGGTATTTGAAACTCTACATTGACTCTTAACATGTCCATCCTTCCCACAGTTGTAACACTTCTTAGGCGTGCCATCACAAAAGTAGCCAAATGAATGATGCCTACCACACATTGCACATGGTCGTGCCTGCTGCCTATTATTTCCATCTATCTGTGCTTGAGTGTTTCTTCTTTTCTGAAAGCTGCCACCCCCACTACCTTGACCTCTACTATTCTGTTCCATGGTCCTCTTATTAGACTGTGGTTTTCCCTTCTTAGCATCTTCCAAGCAGTCTTCAACTAGCTGTGCCCTAGTCACAAGTTCTGCCAAAGTCTTAGACTGAAGTACTGCAACCCTACTACGAATGGCTGGACGCAGTCCCTTCTCAAACATCAACACTTTGTCACTTTCGTTATCTATTTGCGTAGAGTACTTTGACAACTCTGCAAATTTGCATTCATACTCAGCCACGGTCATGCTACCTTGCTCTAGGGAAAGAAATTCTAACTGCTTCTGTCTCTTGATCGCTATGGGAATAAACTTATTATTGAATATCTCAAGAAAATTATTCCAGTTCAGCTCATTCTCTCTTTCTTGATATTGACGTTCTACCATATCCCACCAATCCTCTGCAAGTCCTTCCAAAACATATGTTGCCATAGAGGCTTTTTGGTTCATCTGTACACTCTAAACGTGCAAATATCTTCTTTATGTGTTGTATCCACTTTTCTGCTTCTGCTGGATCAGCTTTTCTATCAAACTTTGGAAGGGAAGTCTTCAAAAACTTATCAAACACAGACCCTTTATCAAAACTCATGTCCCTTACCTCTGCCAGTGCCCTCTGTTGTTCCAATTCCCTCCGCATATTTTGTTGTGTTTCAGTAGTAGTAATTGGAGCTAAAGTTGGAGTAGGAGCAGGGGCAGGAACAGATGCGGCTAGGGGAGTTACATTAGTAGTAATATGAGCTTGGTTTGCGACTCCTGAACTAGCGTATCTACTACTAGTTCGTCTGCTGCTACGTGTTGCCATCCCTTTCAAATTAAATAAATAAAATAAAATATAAAAATAATAATATGCTAGCTAAACAATTTGAAATTCACATTCCTAAGGATTCTAGGACCGGGCCTCTACTAGTTTCCTAAAAGACACTATAAACTTATGCTCTGATACCAACAAATGTCGCACCCCACTTAAGGATATAACTAGTCGAGTACCCTAAGCCTTAGCTTAAGGAACACGCAAGCCGAAATCTTATATATTCTTGTTAATTTTACGTCCTTTGTTGGCTGTGACTTTTCTTTTAATGGTTAAATTAAATTGATTAACTCTGAAATTTGATGACAATGCATAAAATAATTTTATGTTTTCTTAAATTAAACTTACTATTTCTATTTTTTAAATGCTATAAACTCTTAATTTATAAGTCTAATTCTTAATTTTTCGGTAGTTGCTTTTGTCTAATAAATTATTAGAATTTAAATATATTCGATTATGAGATTTTTAACTATTTGACAGTTGATATGAACTATCTGATTTCCCTGATCATCATTGAAATTCACATATTGTGATATTTGAGATGTACAGTAAAATTTGAGATGATTATGTAATTGAATGCATAATTCTTCAATTGGGATTTTTCTGAAAATTTTAAAATGATAAGTTCCATCATTTTTGTTGTGTAACAATATTAATAAAATTATTTAATATAACTTTTGATAGCAAACTCTGTAATTTTTTATGATCAAATAGTTAAGAGTTCTTATTATTTGAATTTATTTGTATGTTAATTCTCTCAATGAAACACAAACGTAAAGAGAAATTTATAACAAAATTTAAAAAAAAGTAAATAGTAAATTGTAATGTTACAGAGTTGTTCATTTATTTGCCCCAAACGTTGGAGGCAGCCAATCTAATTATCCTTTTCAAAATTTGTCTTGCGGGGGCACGTCCACAGTTGACTTCCATCAAACACAAGACAGCCTTAATCAACGGACTTCTTTTTTTTTTAAAACTGTTAATCAATGGACTTCTAGAGATCAAGATTTTTCTCATCTTGAGAGCCCATCAATTCAAAGCTGGTTACCTGTTAACTTGTTTGGTTTCAACATCAATTTCAAGCTGGTTACCTGTTAACTTGTTTGGTTTCAATCTCTTTCGAAACTTTGCGGGGAATTCAATAATTGGCTTGTTTATTATAATTGATATTTTTGTTATTTAAAACAAAAATCTCTCTCTTATATGAAAGACATATAATTATTTTACTAATAAAAAGTCACAAATATCATTTACTACACTTTTATTACATTTTATTTTTTTGTAAATTGTTTTTTGTAATTTCATATAAATCATTATTGTTCCAGTTAAAAATCAAATGCAAATACTAATTTTTTCCTAATATGGCAAAACTCAATTTTTATTTTTTTTCTCCTTTACTATATAAACACTAATCTATCTCTCGAATATGCTCTAGCATTATAAAAAAAAAAAAAAATGCTTTATCAGGATTTGCATATTACTCAAAATTGAAGTGTTAACGAGTAATTCGTAAACCCTCAACAGCACAATCATAACTAATAAACCTTTATATCTTCATTCCGAAACTAAACTACCTTCAGGGGAAAAAAAAAATTCTAATAAAAAAGAGAAGGGCGGAAATATTTACATTCTTTCATTAATTTTTCCCACTTCATAATAGTTTTAATGGAATAGAGTAACGTGGAGTGAAAAAAAATTAATGAAGAAATGTATTTATTATTTGACTAAAGAAAATAAAACAAATGGACAAAAAAAAAAAAAAAAACACAGCATGCTATATGAAGAAATTGATGAATTTGGCTAATTAACAATGGCCATTCGTCAAATCTTTTACCATCTGCTCCTTCTCATTACTGCAACTTCAAATGCTCCACAAATTCATTAATGCACTTGTCTGAACTCCCTCCTTCACTAATTGCTTCTTTTGCCAATTCCTTCCACTTACCTGCATTCCTCTTGATCTCAACACTCGTCTCCCCTTCCATGACTTCTTTCAAACACCTCATCAGCTCCTCTCTCCTCACAACTCCCTTCTCATCCTCCTTAGCCCTAACACCCACACCCCAAATCTCCTCTATGAACTTAGCATCGGTCAGCTGATCAGACCATTTTGGCACCCCAATCATTGGCACGCCGAGGCCGAGCCCTTCGAGCGTGGAGTTCCACCCACAATGCGTCACGAAGCAACCGATGGCTCTGTGAGCAAGCACTTCCAGTTGATTACACCACGCTACTATCAGACCCTTCTCTTTTGTTGAGTCCACAAAATCAGCTGGTAATTTACCACGCTCCGATTCCCTCACTACCCAGATGAAGTTCGACTCGCTTTCCTTCAATCCCAGTGCTATTTCTTCCATCTCTTCAGCCGTCAACGAAACCATACTTCCGAAGGAGAGATATATTACTGATTGAGGCGGTCTTGTTTCTAGCCATTTGATGCACTCTTCGCTAAGAGGCTTCCATAGACTAGCACCATACCCTTTGTCGTCCTCAATTCGGCCATCCAAGTAAGCTGATGGCACCATCGGACCGATCAGTTTTCCTGGCCAGAGATCCGACACTCCTTTCGCGGCCTTCAATAAACAAAAATAAAAATAAACAAATAAATAAACAAATAAATAAATAACAAGAAATAATTAGTAAAGGCAGCCTAATGAGCGAGTCCTCCCAATACAAAGAGCAGTATTACTTGTATCAAGTCCCAAACATATGATCTTTCTGGGTGATTTTGGATTGAATTATAAGATTGTCAACTTTTGTTAAATTTAAAAAATTTGGGCAATTTTATACTTGAATTAAAATTATAAAAGATCATGGGTAGACTTTCAAACCAAAAAATTGATTCTACTTTTGAGTCAAAATCACATAATTACTTTAATCAAAATTACAATGAAATCTTGTGCAGACCTTTTTAATTTTTAAATCAAACAGATAATGTACTTGGGGTCAAACCGCGAGTAGGAATTACCAAATATATATATATATATATATATATGCAGTTACCTGGCCTTCCAATTCTTGGAAGGTGTTTGAGAAAATCCAATCGGCCTTCTCCAAGTTAGAGTACTGATTCAATAGCATTGCTAAGTAAGCCGGGTTGCTCTCAGGCAACCTGACGAAAGTCGGCAAGTCAGAGAAGTTCAAGGGAGGAATCCCAGGTAAAATCAGGGGCATTTCATCCATCTTCACCGGCTGAGTAACCAGGCCGTGCTGTATTCGACAGAATATCGAGCAAACCGTGGCCGAGTTAGTGAAAAATGGCGCTCCAAAGAGGCCGTGGCTCTTGGCCACATCCAGAGCCCAGGGAAGGAATGAATCGTAAACGACGCAATTGACTGGGAATCTCGAGCCTTGGTACTTGCGGATGAGCTCAGAGAGAGTTCTTGAACCGTTGGTCCGGAGGGCTTTGAGGAAGACATCCTCGCTACGTGCCTGAGCAAAGCCGCCCTCGTCGAAGCCGTCGGAGATGGGCTCGACGGCCACGTTCGGGGCGCAGATGGAGTTGACGGTGTAATGGGTAGTGGCTAAGGTTGCTTTTACTCCTTTGGAGGCCAAGCGCTTTGCAAACTGAAGGAGAGGATTTATGTGTCCTTGGCTTGGGTATGGGATCACTATGACATGCCCCTGGTATTCCATTTCTGTTTTTCCCTTTTTCAGTTGGGGTTTTGGTCAGGTTTGGTTCTGTGGGAGGACACTATTTATAGGGTAAGCAAGTAACAGGAGTAGTAAAAGTTATCGTGGATTGAAAAACGATTTTGGGTTTGGGTAGACGGAAACTTTTGACTTCACAATCCTGTCGACTACGCTGGAATCTTCAATAATCACGTAATCGACATTTGGTTAACAATATAATAATTATGACTATTTCGTTACAAAGTCAAGTTACTTTTGGACAATTAACTGGATTCTAGAAAGGCCGTGCGTGTTTTTATTCTACTGTTGTCATGAAATGCCATTGTTCAAGGAGTG
This sequence comes from Vitellaria paradoxa, assembly GCA_019916065.1. Classification (NCBI taxonomy): domain Eukaryota; kingdom Viridiplantae; phylum Streptophyta; class Magnoliopsida; order Ericales; family Sapotaceae; genus Vitellaria; species Vitellaria paradoxa. Next base: position 44,059,981 of record CM034237.1, on the reverse strand, counting down.
CCGTAACTCAGTTGGTCAGCTCTCGTTCAGTCTCTTTATTCGCTCGAGTTTGATCCTGCTTACCAATCAAAAAAAAAAAGAAATGCCATTGTTCCTCCTTTAAAATAAATAAATAACTACATTCGAAAAAGACACTAGAAATTGTAACAGTCGTCTATCCATATATTCTCTTCATTATTTTTAACTCGTTGCAGTCATCTATTCATTATTTTAGATTCTAACAGTACCTCATTTTGTTTTCGGCTCCGTTTGAAAACAATTAATATTGACTAATGGCTAATAACTAGAAATTAATTGAAAAAAAAATTAGCTAATTTTGTGTTTGGAAAGGAAAAAAAGCGACTAATGACTAATGACTAGTAGCTAGTTAAAAAAAACCTAACTAATTTTGTGTTTAGGAAAAAAAAAATGACTTTTTTATAGGTGACTAAATTGTTTTATATTTATATTTTTACCTTTGGAAGTTTAAATGAAATTAAAATATAAGAGGGTAAAAAAGTCTAATCATTATTGAAGTAGTCATTAATTTTAACTAATGACTACTCTTACCAAATCGACCCGTCATCACTTCAAATTGTCATAGTCGTCATCCATATATATATATATATATACACACACGTATTCCCTTTTAAATTTTTAAGTTACAACAGCCGTATACGTAACAGCCATCTATTCATTTATTTTATTTATTAATTATTTGAAGTTGTAACGTTTATCTGTTTAAGAAATGTATAAAATTGAAGTTATATCTCGGAGGGTTAGAAATGAAATTAGAACACGAAACAATATAAATGGGAAAAAAAATCGCAAAAAGAATAATAAGATTGAATTAGAAAAATTGAAATCGGAAATTAATTAATAAGGAGAGAGAAAATAAAATTTATGTTACAAAGAAAATCGGTTTACGAACAATATTTAACACCATAACATATTTATTAATTTCCGCGTCCCAATTATTAGTGGCTTAATTACAAGATCATCTCTTGAATTATGATTTATTATCATTTAATTCTTTTCAATTATACAACGCCAAATATACAATTAATTAAACAATCAATTTATAATAATGTATATCTTTTTATTTGTATAGATCTTTGTAATTTTATTATAATTTAGTCGGTTGATATGAATCTGAGAAAAAAAAATTATTTATTAGTATAAATAGTATTCATATAAAACTTTAAGAACGCTTTAATTTCTTAATTTTTGTAAGCAATATAATAATTATGAGCAAATGATAATCTGCAAACGGGTTTTCAAATTTTAAATATAAAATATATTTTATCTTTCATCGTTAGTTATTAATTTCCTATTTTAATATTCTTCTCTTTTCAATTCTATCATATTGTTCTTTTTGTAATTTTTTTTCCTTTTAATCTAAATTTTATATCTAATCCCCCCAAATTTTATCTCTATAATTTTGCCCCATTCATTAATTAGTTGATCATATTCAATTCTATGGTTCCTGTTCCTTTGTTATTATTATTTTTTTCACTCAATATCTCTTAATCAACGATGTTTATCTTTATTTGTTTTTAGTTTTTTTATTTTTAATTTAAAAATAAAAAAATAAATAAATTATAATAATCAACTTTTCATTATTAATTTTAAATTATAACAGTCGGCAGTCTATATATTCTCCTCATTATTTCTAATTAAGGGCTTGTTTATTGTGATGAAAATGATTGAAAATTTTAAAAAATTTCTTAAATCCCCTTAAATTATTTAATACATTTTATACTTTTCGTACTTTGTAAAATAATTATAAATTTATATATATCTATATATTTCAATAATTTTTTTACAAATTCTAATAAGTTTTTTACAAATCTAAATAACATTTCACAAACCCCAATAACCTTTTTACAAATCTTAAAAATTTTTTATATCTTTCAATAAATTCTAATATAAAATTATTCTGACGGATCTAATAAAATTGTTTGGAAAATTTTTTTTTCAAAAAATTAATTAAATATTAAAAAATTTTACTATTTATACCTGAAAATTATAATTTAATGATGGTACGTAAAAAACTAAAAGTTATTTTGGGGGGGGGGGGGGGACTCCCTAAGTTGCAGGCGTCGGCGGCGTCGGCCATTCATTATTTCAGATTTCATTTTGTCTTCCTCTATCCATTCACACCACAACGTGCAACATTTTTCGCCATAAATTTGCGATGGACATGACGTATGCTTGCTGTCGTCATACTAGCTTACGTAGAAACCGTATAGCGCCTGGAGTTTGACACGGCGCAATAAAATCATGTCTCTTTCAAATAGATGAGGCGGTAATCATTTTTTTTTTTTTGGTAAGTAGGCGGTAATCAAATTGAATGTACAAACACAATTTGGACTAGAAAACTTCAAATGAATTCCTTCACGTAAATACATAAGAGGTTGGTTGTAGCTTAGGTTTGACTTCTTGACTTCTCTTGAGGATAGTTCTTTTTTTAATTATGAAGGGTTATTTAACAGTTTTTTTAGCTGAGTCGGTTAGTCAGGACTTTTCTAGACTGGTTTACCTCCTCATAATTTTTTGTCGATTAGGGCTACGCGGTGGACTTCATCCCGTACACACCTATGAGTAGCGGCTGAGAATTTCTCCCCGACCTCAGAAGAGAGTGGTTGTAATGAAAAAAAAATAATATAAATTTATTAAAATTACAGTCTTGTAATTTATTTAGCCTTGTAATTTATTTAACATTGAATCTATAGAAATCATGGGTTTTGGGGAGGTTTCTTTTCCACAGCAGCAACAGCCATTTGAAGATCCAACGGCTACGATTAAACAATAAAATTAAACGGCTCAAGGCCGATATTTTATATATATAATCACGCCCAAAATTCGAAGGGTCACTGCTCGTGTTTTATTTATTTATTTTTTTTCATTTTTCCTTCTATTCTTTTTTTTCTCTCACTCTTTTAATTCCACGTAAAAACAAACTCAGCATCTTATCAATTAATTTACCACACCTTAAAACTTTAATTTTTCGTGATAAAGTGATTTGGTACAAGAGGTGTGGGTGTTTAATTTGATAAGTTGATATAATTTGGATAATACAGTAATTGTTATTATTATTATTATTATTATTGCTGTTGTTGTTATTGTTATGATTGTTGTTATTATGGGTTAAGTAAAGCAGAGTCATTAAATTTGTTTGAGATGAAATGAGACAAAAATAAATTCTTTAGAGATATTTCTTATTTTTGGCGTTATTATGTTTTGAAATTTTTTTTTCATTTATTTATATTTTATTGGATTGATCATGATAAGTTTTATATGTGATTACTTGTAGTTGTTTACTGCTCAAATTTTTGTCACTTATATGATTAATTATATTGGTTATATATCTTGCACTTATTTGACTAAAAATTCAACTGCTCTAGTAAGTATATGAGAATTTTTTATAATGAAGTAAAATTGATTTATTATTGCTTAAGTTGGAAGGAAAGAAAGATGGTTTGCTTGTTCATCTTAATTAATTACCACCCATTCCATTATATATTATTTTCATGTCATGACATTTTTTTTTAATATTTGTTATTTATGGTGGATAGGAACATTTTGGACACGGATTATTCACATATTAGAGGGAGTGAAAATTCTTGCAATTATAGTAATAGAGTAGATGAAAGATCAAGAATCGGTATGGTGTTTGATACACTTGATGCATCATTAAAATTTTAGAAGAATTATGAAAAAACTATGGGTTTTGGTGTTAAAAATGATTATAGCAATAAGGGTAAAATAAATTGAATGATAACTAATGCAATTTATGTATATCGTAAAGAGGATCAAAGGAAAGAAGATAAGCACAGAGCATATAGTACACCTCGATGGGAAGTAAGATCGAACTACTAATGTAAGGTTAATTTAGTTTTAGGTTGGGGTATAAAAACATACAAAATAAAAATTTTGTTGAAAAATGTAATCATAGTCTTTAGTCTCCTAAGACTAGTCACGTTTTAAGATGTCATAGAGATGTCAAAACATTGTTATTGAGTTGACACGTAGTACATGTATTACTCCTAAAATAACATAAGAGTTGATAATTAAAAAAGTAATCCTGAAAATTAGTTTAACTAGTAAAATCTTAAGTTTGTTTCCCAGTAATCACTAGTTCGAATCCCGATAGTGTTACTGGAGAGTTTACGAAGTCGCTAACTTCAAGACTCCAAAGATTAGTTGAGTTACATGTAAACTGATTTGGATACCCTCGATTACAAAAAAAAAAAAAAAAAAAAGGAAAAGAAAAAAAAAAGGAAAAGTTGATGATTAGAAGAGTAGGAGGAAGGAAAATTTTTGAGATATGTCACAGAAGATCAAAGGAGTTACCCACAATCGAAAAGAGAGCAAAAACATGGAATATGGTGAGTTAGAAGGTATTGTGAAATACTTTAAGGAGCAACAAACGAAAGATCCATCATTTTATTATTTAATGTAATTTGATAGCGCAGAATTTGTCGCTAATACATTTTGGGATAATTCTAAAATGCTTGTTGCTTACAATAATTTTGGTGACTTGGTAACATTTGACACGACAGACGGTACAAACAAATAGTTGAGGCCTCTTGGTGTGTTTAGAAACATTTGCATGTTTGTTTGAAACTTTTCTAAAAGCTCACGGAGGTAAGGAGTTAAAAAAAATATTCACATATCAAGATGCTGCAATGGTGTCTAACATGTTTAAAGGTACATCTAACGGGTTGTGCAGTTAGTAGATAATGTAAAATGAAATCAGACATTTGGATTGTCACATGAAAGAAGGTGCTGATTTTTTTTTTTTTTTTTTTTAAGAATTTTATAAGTTTATGTTTGGTTATTTGGATGAGATTGAGGTTCCGTTTTTGAGTGATAAAAAATTTTAAAAAATTATGAAAAAACACTAAAAAATTTTAAAGTTATTCACTTTTTATCTCATTGCACGAATTACAAACCTGCAACTTATTTTATTTTATCTCACTTTTTAAAAATGAAGAGGTAAAATGGTTGAGAAGTATAGTTTGAAGAACAACAATTAGTTGGTTCGTACATACGATTTGATGGAGAAATGCACCAAATGTCATATGAAACATGCTTTGGGATTGTTTGGAGTAAGAAAAAATGAGATAAATTGATATAAATTGTGGTTTAGGAAGAGTTCGTAATGCGTGCAGTGAGAAAAAAAAGTTGATGTGATATAAAGTTAATAGAAATTTTTAAAAATTTTCATCAAACTATTGCAAACCAAACGGGGCCTTTATATAACTCAATCTTTTGAGCACTTTGATAGTGTGGTGGATCAAAAAAGACGCAAAGAGTAGGAATTTAAGTTCCAAACAGGACAAAAAGTGCTTCCATTAGGATCTTTTGACCACCTCCCTTGTTACACGAAGAATGGCAAAGGTATACACCTTCAATTTCTAATCATTTTAAAATTGAGCTTGGTCACGCACTAAGAATAAAAATAAAAGGAAGGGATGCATGTGAATCGATGCACACATGAATATATTTGTTGCTTCCATGATTGAGAGGGAAAAGAATTTAAAGTGGTTAATTTATGACGACCCTTGTAAGTGTTCAGTCAGTTACAGTTGCAAGAAGCTTGAAACAATGGGTACATTGTGTTCCCATCTTTTTTGGGACATTTGAAGACACAATTTTTAGTAATTTTTAGTATTTTTTGGTCACAAGTTACTAATTATAATTTTTGGTATATTTGGTAAAGTAAATAGTAATTTTTAGTAATTTTTTACAATTTTTTGTAACTTTTGAGTATTTGATAAAATTTTTGATAACTTTTAGTATTTTTTAGTAACTTTTGATAACTTTTAATAACTTTTAGTAAATTTTAATAACTTTTCGTAATTTTTGAGTTGAGAAGTTATTATAACAGAGAAAAAAATGACAAAAATTAATGGTTTGTCAAACACTTGAATATCAAAAGTTAATATTTTTTTTTTAATTTAGCTAACAAACGCCCCCTTAAAGTATTCATCAATTATGAGTCATGACATAATGAATATTCTCAAAACAATATATTGTGAATATATGGACAAAGGGAGCCAAAATTTCGCATGTGTTTAGTGAGGGAATGCCGACTGTCGAAGAAGACAATAATCAATGGATTCTTGCGGTGAACATTGATAATGCAATGGGAAACATTAAAGGCTTGAAGAAAAGAGAAGGCCAATGACACACAAAACAATGGTTGCCTTTGCATAAGATACGTCAGGGAAAGGCCAAAAAATCCAATTTGTCAAAAAAGGTTGAGTACTACTTTAACACCACGTGCCAATTTTTAAACAACATTATTAAAAATTATAATGAAATTTACAAGCCAAACAAAGCCTACATCCCACATATATATATATATACATATATTACGAATTCTAACGCGTGTTGTCGACTTAAAATGTCTCATTTGATTCATTACTTTTTCATAAATATATAAAAATTTAAATGACACAAAATATATTTTCATACTTTAACAATGTTGAATTTATAAATTTTGATGAGTTATTAAGAATGCATTATTAAACTTATTTTGAATATTAAAAGGTTCAAAAAATAATAAATAAGTTATATTATACCATTTTTTTATTATGATACACCATTTTATTTATTATAAAAATGGTAATAATATATAGAGTTCAATAATAATATTAGAATAAAAAATAATATTATAATATTTAAGTAAAATAAAATTTAAGTTAGCTGAATATTAAAGAGGGTCTTTCTTTTTTTTTTAGTAAGTGATATTAAAGAGAGAGTCCTAATTTATCTCTAGTCGGCAGAAATTATCACATATATCCATCACACATCCGGCTTTTGCCATCTGGCTTTCGGTGTGAATCGGGATGACTTTTCAAACTTGGAGTCCAACTTTGACAATGACACGCTGAAAAATCTGGAAGCCGGTTTTTTTTTTGGGGGGGGGGGGGGGGCCTCGCTGACGTAACCCTTCGTTGGCCGCTCGTTTCAACTCCTCTCTCTCTTTTTTTTTTTTTTTTTTTTTTTCCGTTTGTTTCCGCCCACTTTTTTTTTTTTTCTCCAGTTTCCAAATCGGCCAGCAAGGCTGTGCTTTGAAAAAAAAATTAATTTTTTTAATCGATTACTAATTAGTTATTAAAAATTAATTTCTTTATGTTTAAAAAGAAAAAATTAAATTTTTTTATTAATTTGATATTTTTATCCTTCAATATAAAAACAAGTTAACATGTAAGATAGTAAATTTAATTATTTTAAAAAATTATCAATTTTTTATAACTCGACTGTGTTAGGTTGATTGACGTTGGAGGCCAGCTGCCTGTGCAATCGTGACTGTTCATTTTTTTTTTCTTAGTTCAGTGCACTGGTCTTTGTTTTTTTTCTTTAGTTTAGTTAAAACTGGCCAACAAGGCTGTATTTCAAAAAATATATATTAATTTTTTTAATTGATTACTAATTAATTATTATAAATTATTTTTTTGTTTAAACAAGAAAAAATTATTTTTTAATAACTATCTTTTTAATTTTTTTGTTAATTTAATATTTTTGTTTTTCAATGTTTAAAACAAGTTAACATGTAAGATGATAAATTTAGTCATTTTTAAAAAAATAAAAAAATTAATAACTGATAACGAAATTACCAATTTTTTTCTCAAATGTAACTTTCAACGTCAATCAATCTAACACAGCCGAGTTATCAATAATCGACTTTTTTTTTAAAAACCAAATTCACTATTTTACATGTTAACTTGTTTTGGAGGAATTAATATTTTTTTTCCAAACACGATCTTATTTGCTGATTTGAATTAAACTGAAGAAAAAAAAAAACTATGCAAGAGACTGAACCAACGAAAAAAAAGAGAGAAATTGAAACGAACGGCCAACGAGGGGTCACATTAACGAGGACAGCGGACTAACATCGCTTGCGGTGTCACCCCCTTCGAAAAATCTTTGGCAACGAAAGCGAACTTGAGGGTCACATCAAAGAGGAAGATTTAGGACTCGTTTGGATGATCACCAAAATTATTTTAATATATTTTAAATTTTGTTAAATTTAAAAGATAAAAATATTAAATGATTAAAAAGTTAAAAATCAAACTATGAAAAATTAATTTTAGTATTTAATTTTTTTTTAAATACTAAAATTATTTTTTCCTTCCCAAACTAAGTCATAAACTTTTATTTTATGTTCACTAATAAATTTAATTTTAATTTTAATACGCTATCAGGATAGAATTTTTTATATAATTAAATAAGTTTTAAAATCACATATATTTATTTATTTATTTAAATTATAAAATAATATATAGCGTGGTGCATTGTGATGAGTGATTTATATAGTGTTAAAATAATGCATCAAAATTATACTTTTTAGATTTTATTAATGGATTCGTTATCATGTCAATCAAAGCGTAAACATCCATTTTTTTTTCCTTTCGGTATTTTACAAATGAATGTATCAAAGTTACACTTTTCGTTAATGGGTTCGTTCCCATTTAAATTAAAGGTGTATTTAAAGTAATAAAAAATGAGATAAAGTAATATAAGTTGTGAATTCGTAAATCATACAGTGAAACAAAAAATAAATAATTTTTAAAGATTTTTAACGTTTTATCTCACGTCAAACGCATCCTATATCATATCAATTAAAGTGCAAACATCTATTTTTTTAGGATCCGTTTGGTTGGTCAAATTTTAACAAAAAAGTACAAAAAAATAAAAGATGTGATATAAAAGTGATATGTGTTAAATTTTAATTAGAAGAAAATTCAATAAGTAGTTAGAAATTGATAAGTTTTGGTAAATTTTTGTAGACTAAATAGGGCTTTAGTATTTTAGGGTATGTTTGGAGTAACAAAAAAGTTAACAAAATTTAATAAAGATTATGAATTTGTAATTTATACAATGAAATAAAAAATAAATAATTTTTAAAAATTTTAATATATTTTTCAGTATTTTTTAACATATATTAGAATTTCAAACGAAGCATTAATAGTAAAATCATTGTCACTATTACAGCTCTAGCCTGGTGATGTAAATGGTGCGGGTCAGCCCGCATCTCGACCCGGCCCGACTCGCCCCTGGTTTAGTATCTGTGCCCCTGGTTTAGTATCTGTGCAGTCCTGGTCCAGCCTGAGCACCACGTGCCAGGGCTTAAGTCACACAGCCTCCGCCTGGCCTCCGAAACGCGCAGCAGGATAATTTTTTTTATTTTTTATTATTTATTTATTTATTTATTATTATTATTTTTACACCCTTTGCCCAGACCATATTTACTAACATTTGTGGATATTTGGTTGACAAAAAATGAGATAAAAAGTATAATAAAAGTAGAAAGATATGACATAAAGGTGAAATGTGAAAATTTTTTATTTGAGGAAAGTATAAAAAATAGTTAAAGTTGGTGAATTTTGGTAATTTTTAGTGGTGCCAAATAAGGCCAAAATACGTATTGTTTTTATGTTTATGTCTATAAATTTTTAAAAATTGATAATAAAAATATATTTTTAAATTTATTTTTATTTTTTAAAAAAGATAAAAATTTTTAAAAAATAAAAATTTAAATGAAAAAAGATATGTTTAGCTCCGTTTTTTGCTATAAATATTCTATTAATTTTAATATTTGATCTATTTTTGTTGTAACATATTAAAATAAATATTTTATTAAACTAAATTTTTTAAAAGATAATATAGTTAAATTAATTAAACTATATAAATATATTTTGTTAATTTTTTAATTAATATAATTAAAATAATTAATTAAATTAGATAAATTTAATTAATTAAATTAATATGAAATATATTTTATGAAATTATTTTCAACAAACAATGTAATATAATATAATATAATTATTTAAATAATTATAATCTAACAAATAATGATAATTTAATTAATTAATATAATAATTTAATCTAATTGTTGAAATTAATTTGAAATATATTTTATTGAATTATTTTTAATAAGTAATATAATTAAATTAATTATTAAAATTAATATGAAATATATTTTATTAACTTCAATTATTTTTTAAAAATTAATAATCTTAAATACTTTATAAAAATAAAATTAATTATTATGAACAAAAGTTACATTTTCAAACGCTGTTTAAGTTTTCATTTAAGGAAAAAAAAAGATAACACAAAATAAAACTCAAAAACAAAAACAATTAAATATAAAAAAACTGATAGCTCCAAATTCGAGATTTTTTTTTTCTTTTCCAGCCGTTACCCAATGGTTAGAAAACGGTCAAAAAATTTTAAAAATTATAAAAACTCTCCAATTAATTTACAAATCCCCATTCTTCCATTATAAATACCTCATTATATTCAACTAAAAAATCAAAAATTTCTCTCATTCTCCCCACTCTCGATCTATCAACTTTAAAGTATATTTTTCAATTGTGCTAAGAGATCTCAACTCACTCCAATTGAAGTCCAAATTAAAAGATAAAGTGTTCAAAACTTCAAATTATTACAAATTAGTAAATTTTATTTTATTTTTCTAAATTTTTTCAAATTTAATTTTTTTAATTTGTATCTTTAATTATTTTTAATTTGTATACTTTAAATTTTTTCATAAAATTAAATTTTTATTAAATAGATCCTAGAGACCGTATTTTTTATGCCGAGAGTGAAGACTTAATTAATTCTTCCACTTGTGAGCAAATTCCAACACCTGTGAGCTTGATTGGTGCTACTCCATCATTATTATCAACAGATTAATTTATAAGAATTGTAAACAATGACTAAATGCGTAAGGCAAATTGTAATATTTGTGAAAACTTATTAGATTATAAAATTATTTTTAGAACAAGTTATTTAAAAATACATTTAAATAAAAAGTACTGACACCAACCCCCTACGCCAATGCTTTAATTGATTACATTTTTTTCAAAACTATACAAAATTAATTGAGTAACGAATGGGGTAATTTAAGTATATTTTCTTGTGATCCTACAAAAACTAAAAATAATTTGACTAGATTTATTTTTAAGATAAACAACCTTTTACTATGAGTTAAAATAAAAATTTTGAAGAATTTATTTGTGATAATTTTAAACTACAATTTCATGTTTTTTCAAGAAATACTTTTCAAAATTATGTTCTATGTAATAATATTAACTTTTTAAATTTTAACTTTTTAATTTTTCTTTTTCTTCCATTTTTTTTTAATTTATTGTGATTTATCTCCTTCCGTAAGCTTTGATTTATAAACTTTAATATATATATATATAAGATTATATATATACGTATCTACACGTGGCCACCTGAGGCTTTGCCTCCCTTGAATAAGCTAGCCTATAATCAATAGCCTTGGTGGGCAAGGCATAACCAACCCACAACATGCCTTTTCCAATTGCATGTTTATTTTAGTTATGCTTATTTTATTCTTCTTGGACCAAGTTTGGCTCAGCTCAAAGAAACTTTGGGTTTGACAACTGGGTCAAGGACCCAGCCATTCTTTCCTCTTTTTTTCTTTTCTTTTTCTTTTTTTTTTTTTCTTGGTTGCTTCTAGAATGAGCAGAAGAGAGAAAGTGAGAGCTGGAGGCTAGGAATAGTCGAACCCTAGTATTTCCGGTGTCATAATCATCGTGGTGGTATCGAATCATGATAATTCCACCTAAGGTCAGAGATATAGAAGAAAGAAATTTTGAAACTTTGGGGTTTCTTCATTTTTTTCTTCCTCTCTCCTTCAGATTTGAGGTAGGTAAGACTTATATTTGTATTCTAAACATTGTTAGAAAGATTTTGATTTGTTATAGTCTTGATTTGGATGAATATTTAAGAATTTGGGTTGATATATACATGTATATATGAATGTGTGGTGCTATTTATATTAATTCCTGCTTAAACTAAACAGATGCTTAACTAAAAGTGTAACACGGTTCCCCATTTGTGTTTATACCCTACTTAAGGAAAGCAGATGCTTAACTAGGGATGTAATATAGTTTCCTAGCAGAAAGGACAAGGAGCGTAACACGGTTCCCTTTAGTCTTACATCGAAGAGGGTGTAACACGGTTCCTCACCTGTAATTATATATATTGAGATTATCGTTCGCCGCAAACATTAAATGGTATAATTGGTGACCCTACGTGCTTTGTTAAACGTCACCTGTCCCAGGATCAGGTTAAGGATAAATGGAGACTAGAGTATGTAATGACATTGCATTCCATCACATCCTATTTCATGAGATTACATTTAAATTCTTTTATATTAAGATGTTGATATAACGTGGCTGTGACATAAATTGATGAGATGTATGGTTTATTCAGTTAATCATGAGTTTGGTTATGGATTAAGAGATATAAATTAGGAAGTACGGTGACCCCATTCCCGATACATAGACAGCTTAGGCTTAAGTAGTCTAAGTTTGGTCTCAACTATAGATAATAATATTTGAGTTTATTTTTTTTAATTGAGAATTGAATTATTAATATTAGGAATTGTGTTACTTGGAGTGTAGACATGTTTTTTACAATTATAAATCATGAATTTTAAGATATAAACACGATTACAATATATGTTCTAATCATGCAGACTTTAGATGCTGTCATTAGAGATGGCGTTAAAGTGGATTGTATTATTATTTAATCGATGGTAATGTAATCAGATATTAATTTATATGGAAATAAGGGATAATTTTAGATACATCAATGATTTTATTTTATTGTGAATTGACTTTAGATCGGATTTTATTTATTTTGTCTAGTTTTCACATTCTCATGCTGTCCATTCTAAACTATGAGTTTCAGGGCGTGACAATCTTTACATTATCAGTGTTTATTGTAGCATTTGAACAAAGCATTTAACATAAATAGACACATTGTTAGTGAACACTTCGACTAACACTTCAAACAACAGAGACGCTAGTGTATTTACAAAATTATAACTTGCCCCCAAAAAAAAAAAAAAAGACAAGAAGAAACCGATAAAAAAATAGAAAATTAATCTTAATTTAGAAGTAATGTATTTGGGAAAAGTAGAATAGCATAGTAGCGTTGATTGATGTATACATAGAATAATATTAGTAAATGATAGTCAGACTTATACCTAGTTGTAATGTATAAAACCTAAAGTGATGTACTTTATTATTTATCTATAATTCTACAATTGGAAATTTGTAATTAGTTTTATTTGATAATTTTTAATTAAAATTTTGTATTTGTAATTTGAATTCAATGTTAATTATGTAATTTTTTTAATAAAATTTATAAGTTTTCAAGGTGTTTTTATTAGTTTTTATTTGTATTTATAATTTTTATAAAAATTATAAAATATTAAAAATAATATAAAAAGAAGCTAAGACAGGTCAATAGCGATTTTTTTTTTTCAATCCTCACTAAAGGATCGGACCTGACCCGACCTGACTTAACCCAGAGGGGAGCCTGGTTGACCCACTACCAAGTTAAAGTCGATTTATGGGGTGCGTCAAACCCGACTCGATCTATTTACATCACTAAATCTATTGGTAGTATTGTCACTCTTACAAATAAGGGTGGACATGACCCAGCGTGGCGGGTTCAGCTCTTAAAATGGGCATGTTTGAATCTTAAGTTCATTCACTTAAAATTGTGTATTTGGAAATATATTTTAAATATTATTTTTTAGATAAATATAATTTTAAAATTATAAAAATATATAATTTAGTACTAAAATAAATATTTTTTATAAAAATATAAATAAGATAATATATAAATACATAAAATATTAAAAAATATATTCATTTTAATTAATTTGAACGGATACCAACTTTTACAAATTCAATCCTACTATTAAGTTAAACAAGCTAAAAACCTTTTCCAACCCTCTCTTCCAAAAAAAAAAAAGAAAACTTCAAATAAAAAAAAAAAATTGATTGAGAGAGATTCATTCCCCAGGCCAAACTTCTAGGGAGTAAATCTCTCTTGATTTGTGCCACACACGCCGATTTCTCATCATGTGTATCGGTAAATCGTGAACTCGTACAGTGACGGGGAATCGAATCCGCACCCAAAAATTAGATACAGTTCGTCTAGTCAAGGAGACCCGTCTTACTACTAATTTTACTGCACTTTACACCTTGGACTAACCCCAATAATTATTAAGGAGGGGATTTAAACCTCGAAACTTAAGGTAATAAATCCGTAACTCTTACACCAAAACTAACTCACCTAACCCATCAGAGTTAAACCGTCTAGAACAATGTCCATGCTACTTTTACTTAAACGATGTGGGCTCCGGGCTATGTTTTGGGGAAGCCTTTTAGGCCCTTCTATAAGGCTGACAGGAATCACCCTCCGCCCCCACAGGAGCTGAAACCATTCATTTTTTTTTTTTTTTTGAACCTTTTAATTAAAAAATAAAAAAATCCTACCAGATCAACAGGGTGGCAATTCTATAAATAATCTCTAACCGTATGAATTTTTGTTTAAAAATAATTGACTTTCACACATTCACAACCTTCTCATAAAATTTTTGGTTATAAGTACCTTTAGAGTGATAAAAAAAGTAAAAATTTTTTATAATTTTTATACTGATGATACTACATGTTATTCTTAAAAATTTGTAAAAATTAAGAAAATTAGATATTAAAAAAGTTAGAAAAACTAAAAAAAATTAAAAAGAATAGAAGAAAGTTGATAAAAATTAATAAAAATTAAAAAATAAAAATATTTTTGTGAAAAAATTAAAATATGAAAAATAAGTAGAGAAAATTGAAGCTCCCAACACCCCATAGGGGCCTTGATTTATGAAGACTATTAAATTATTCTATTTTTTATTTTTCAAATTCATTGCATTTAATATCTCTCTAATTTAATATTATATATCTATTTAATAAAGAAGTTCAAAATTTTAAATTTCAAATATTTTTAATCAATAAATTTATTCAATGACCAAAATTATTTTTTAATTTTTTGTTATTTGTCCAATTATTTCACATCTACATAATAAAAAATCTGAACAATTTAAATTTAAGATACTTTTAACTATTAAATTTATTGAATGATCAAGATTATTTTTTTTATTTATCAATCGATCATTTTGCATAAAATCACACTATTCAACTCTTCATATATTTTTTGAATATTTGTTTATAAAATATTTTAAATCAATTTTTTAAAAACATAATAATATTTATAATTTATAATAAAATTTTACATATTTATTAAACATTGGATACCTTAATTTCTTTCCATTAGTAATTTTTATTTTTACAAATTATTTTTATATTCTTTCCCGTATTTATTTTATAAATTTACATTTAAATTTTATTTAGTGTGCTTTTAAACACGGTAAGGGTGAGTTTAGATCTGAAAAAAGCTACCAATTTTTTTGGTAGCTTTTTTTTTTTTTGGACTTACATGATTTTTTTTTATCAAAATTTAATTTTTTTTAAAAATTGTAATTTTTAAATGTGTTAAACCACATTTATAAAAAAATTAAAAAATTCACATCAATGTAAAAGCCCCAAAAAAAAAAAAAACCAACTTTATTAGCCAAATGGATGATTTATCCATTTTTACGGAAACGAACAAGAATTTTTTAATACTTATTTTTTATGCTAAGTGATTTTGCAGCTTGTAAAAAAAAAAATCAAATATTAGTTAAAAAAAATCATACAAGACGGAAAAAAAAATAGCCTTTTTAAATCCAAACTCACCCTAATTCCTAATATAGACAAGAGAGCGATGCGTGAAGTGGCATCATCGTCATAACAACATGAACACCACGGTAGGACTACAACCATTACCGTCGATACAATTCTGAACATGGAACACTAACAAAAAGGAGCACAGACATACATATATATATTTTATATATATATATATATATGAATAGTACAGCTAGCCATGCCATGCACATATATTTAGAAGGAATATATATATATATATATATATTACATGTTTAGCAGAATAGAAGGGAATTGATCTGAGGAAGAAGTGGGTTTAGGAATCCGGGGGGTGGATTATTTTTAAGGGCACTTGGTCTTGTTCCCGTGAGTGGTCATGTCCGTGTAGCACTTGCCACACACTTCTCTGTTCCCTGAAGTGCCCGGAGGCACACACTTGCACCTCACGCAGCAGGTCCCACACGCCCTTGTGCAGACGTTTGGCCTCGAGTGCAGACTACACCTCACCTTGCATAGCCCTCCACAGTCTGCGCCATCCCCAACAAACCCAAAATATTAATTACCCAAACCAAGTACACACACACCCAAAAACCCTATAAAGATGCCCAAATAAATAAATGAACTAACACCCATCCACAATCACTGACTTCCTAAACAGAAGATCAAGCCCAAAATCAAATCAACAAATACACAGAGAGAGAGAGAGAGTGAGAGTACCCAGGTACTGGAAAAGTCTCCTGTTTGCTCCTTTCACCACCTGAAACAAAAGTATAAGTTAATATGTAGCACAGAATATATGTTACAGCATATAATAATGATAAATATAGGAAACGCTAGCTAGTGATGGTGTTAAATATATGTAGTGTGTTGAGGATGGTGACGGTGATGAAAATAACCTGGGTTTGGTGTTCTTCAATGTCGGCATCAGATGAAACCTGCAGCCACATCAAGTTAACACAAGGATCATTGTTATCTACAAATTAAGCTGTATATATTTTAATTTGAACAAGTGGTTTTAAGAATGTAATAAGAAGAAGAAGAAGAAGAAGAAGAAGAAGAAAGTAGTATTCTCTCGTCTCTTCTACTCCACCTGGGCAACAAAGAACAAGACCGCGACTAGAAGAATGAGCCAGCGTGACACCATGTTTGCTTTCACCACTTCTCTGCGTGAAGTTGGGATTCTAGGACCGTAGGATTATAAGGTGAAGGGCCTGTCCTTTGCTTGCAATTTATAGCTCCTTCATCTAAAGCATGATCACAAAATTGCCCTTGCTCTTGTGTCCTTTCATCACTGAGTTCGTACACTTGTTTAAGTTCATACTTAAAATATATATATAAACAATGAGGATTAATATATGGAACACAATAAAAATGCTATTTTACTAAAAAGGTTTCACCAAAGAATATTATCATGACGAAATTTTATAGATGAACTATGTTTTATTAAAATTTTTGTTCAGATAATTGAACCATGCTTAAATTACGCACATTATTATAATAATATTTTATAATAATACTTCTAGTTATATTTAAGATGTTAATATTTACGTTCCTTTATTTGTTTTTCTTGCTACACAATAATTTTAATTTACTAAATGAAAAAAGAAAAATATGGGTGGAAGGAAGATAATGAAATAATATAAATATTCTCACCTTTAGTTTTGTCTAAAACAATACAAGTAATTTTGACGGCATAATTAATATTTCAAATATTAGATAAATGTATGATTTTCTTTTTTTTATGATTTACACATGATATTCATGTTGATTTTTATAGCATAGGGTAAAGAAAAATATCTTGAATGGATGGATGAACTCTTTAAATTTTCTTGATATACAGCGGAAACACCTTGTTATCAGCGATTCAGCCTTCCAGAACTATTCTCAAATTATCTTTCTAGATAGATGTGTATGGTCACTCTTTTCAGATCTCTCGGCTCATTAATATATATAAAAAATATTTATACAGAGAAATATAGAATTTGTATCCAAGAAGATCTCTAACTCTAGAGATTATCTCTTATCTACTGTCTCATATATCTTATCTATATATATTATTCTAATATATATTTAGAAGATATGGTATCTTAATAAAATCTTCCAACCATATCATCTTATCTAAATATATATTAATTATCTATAATTTATTTCATAAATAAATTATAAACAATTAGCCAACTGGACCTGGCCCATCAAGATAAAATTAAGCTAGCTTGGGGACTGAAGGCCCATGGATTCCTAGCTCTAACTTAAAAGGTATTTGGACCTTGTCATCTCATGACAACCCATTATCTTTTAAATTAACCTAGGGCTATTTCACTATAAGCCCTGAGCTGCACTCTAGTAGTCCATGTTGAAATTTATTTAATTAAAATAACTTTTAATAAAATGAATTTTGGTCTTAGACCGATAATATCCACTTAATTAACCATCCATTATAAGCTCGTAATTAAGTTAGGCTAAATGTCGAGCCCCTTAATTACATGTTTAACCCTAAGTCTCTATTTATCTATATTTTGATCATTCTCAATATTTTCATATTTGTAAAAAATTTACAAATAAATATTGTTATTCAATAAATAATTTATTGAATAAACTGCGGTCACAGATTTAATGATCAAAAGATAAATAGCTTAGGTGAGCATACCAAAATAGATTCTATCTTGTAAGTATATGTTCCCACAATTCATGAAATTAAATCTCTAAGTTATTAAGATTTTGACCATTTATAAGATCTCACTCCGTGATAAATCAGATAGACTTAATTTACAAACTCAGGATTAAGGTTTATTAAGTTTATTAAAGTTTATGTAAATTATAATTAAAGACATTTATTAACCAAATCAGAATTTACAACAGTCCTTTCAAAATATATATCACATATACATACTAACTTTTCAACTCAAAGTCACCATTTTAGTAATCAAGATAAATCACCTAATTAAGAAGTAGAAAAGTTACAGTTTTAACATAATGAAATGCCCGTTTCATTAATAGCTGTGAATTTACTTTAATTTATAAAACTTGTGATTTAAATCTTTCTGTATTGGCATCTTATCACTACTACAATAATTGATGAAGATCACACTAGGAAATTCATAAAGATCACGGTTTTAGAAAAAGAGTGATAAAGATTTGTGAGTTAAAATTTTTATCTCAGTCTAATTAAAAAACTGAGATTAAAAAGTTACTTTTAATACCTTTTATCTCACTTTTGTTAAAATTGTGATTGTATTTAAAACGAGATAAAAGATAAGTGAAAACCATCTTTAGAAAAAACTGAGATAAAAGATCAGTGGAAACCATCTCTAAAAAAAACTGAGATAAAAGATCAATGAAAACATTTCTAGAAAAAATTGAGATCAAAAAGTGAAAAAAATTATATCTTAAAAAAAGCGAGATAATTAAAAGAATGAGAGATAATATTGTTATTTTTTTTCT
Source organism: Vitellaria paradoxa (assembly GCA_019916065.1). NCBI lineage: Eukaryota > Viridiplantae > Streptophyta > Magnoliopsida > Ericales > Sapotaceae > Vitellaria > Vitellaria paradoxa. Next base: position 44,040,959 of record CM034237.1, on the reverse strand, counting down.
ATATCTCTCTCAAAAAACTTTATTTATCACTTTATATAATTTAAATTAGATTTCATAAATTTTATTATAACATTTAGTTATTGATTTTAATTAATTGAATATGCTATAAAAACTACAATCATAGATCAACAAACAAAAATATTTTTAAATTAATGTTAAAACTAAATTTACCAAATTAAATTTAAATAATGGTAAATGTATAATCTTTATTTTTTCAGTAAATATATGAGAGTAGTTTTCATAATTTGTATGGCTTTTAACAAGATGAATATTAAATATTTAGTATCTAATAAATGTTTAGTGTATCTTTAATATTAATTATATTAAAGGTGACATTATTTTATATTTTGTTGGAATTGATAAAAATTTAGAAATAAAAATAATAAAAATTTTCACTTTTTTGCCCTTTTTGGAACTAATTTTTGAATATAGTTATTGAAAATATTTTTTGTATTACAAATCAATTTTTAAAATAGTTTTTAAAAATTTTGTTTTGAACAATAATTTTCTAAAACTAAAATTTAACGCGACCTAATTACTTTTAAAAATATAATACAGAATGAAAAAAATATATTATAAATAGTGAGTCATAATTAAATATATGCTATACAAAAAGATTAAAGGAAAATAAGAAAAAGATTTAAGATCATTTTTAATTAAATATGATAAATATTCATAAATTATTTATTAAATATTCGCATGGTTCTATATATTGGTTATGATTTTAAATTATTGTAAAAAGTTAAAATAATTAAATAAAAATAAAATTTTTCTCATTTTTCCCGACCAAATGATCAGAAAAGTGTAACTTTTATCTACTAATTGGTTGACAAAAGTCATAATAAATTATTATAAAAAAATTAAAATAATTAAATTAAAATAATATAATTTTATTACTTTTAGTAACCCCAAAAGTGATAAAATTTGTTTATATATATTAATATGTAAAATGTATATGTAAATGATAGTTTGGACTAGCAGTTAACTACATTAACTTCAAAGAAATGACACGAGTTCGATTCTCAGTAGAAATAAATAATATCAAATATATAAGGTTGCTATAATAACAAGGCGCCAAACGGTGCTATGATGGTATGATAGCAGGTTGCCATGTGGATTTTTATTATTTTTAAAATTAATTCATTTTTTCAGCGTGATTATTTGTTTATATTTGATCACGTTCTTTCAAAAAAAGTGAGATCAAAATTCATAAAAGATTACACGAGATTTTTTTTCATATCAATTTTTATCATAAAAGATAACTTTTTTAGTGTGTGATTGTTGTAAGTTTTCGATCATAGTTATAAGTTGTGATAAAAAAGAGGTGACTTACAATCTCACCTGGATCAATCATACTTTTTTGATCAAGATAGAAAGTGAAACATTACGCCTAAAAGCTGTGAGGTTTATATATTTTTGTAATAGTGTATGCCCAATACTTAAGACACGTACTTTATAAATAAAGGACAATAGTGTATACTTAAATAAATAAATATTTTATTTTAATTAGAAAAATAAATTAAATGAAATGTCATTACAAAAAATATGCTTTCAAGGGCATCAAAGAAATATAAATCTAACAATTCAAGCATTAAATATATAAAATTCAAACTTTAGAACTAATGATACAAACTAATGTTTCAACTAATTAGTAAAATTTTCTTTTAAATCAATTTTCATGATTAAAAGATAAATTAAAAAATGTAAATTTTAAAATTAGTTATATAAACTCAGTTAATTATTAATTCAATAAGTAAAATTTATTATTAAAGCAAATTTTATAACTAAAAATAAATCTATAAAATTTAAATTTTAGAAGGAAATGTGCAAATTACTCATATCTCTAGGAGCATTTTGATTACTATTATATTACATTAATATTTTTTAAAAAATAAAAATAAAAAATGAGATGAATTTTGTGAGAAAGTGAATATGAGAAAATAAATACTAATATAAAAATTTATTTATATAGTAGCTTTTAAATATCATATTAGATTCAACATTAATTAAGTAATGGTAAAATTGTCCATATATAACAAATATATTAAATATCTGTAGCATAACTTTTCACTAACTTAATAAAGATAAAATTATCAACATATAAACAGACATTAAATATACACTAGCATTAAAATTATTTGTTTTGACATTATCACAACCCATTAATTTATACTAATTTATAAATTATTATCAACGTGCATCACAAAAGGTATGTTTAGATTGAGAATTTGGCACGCGAATTAAAATGAGAAAGAAAAGAGAAAAGTAAAAATAGAAAACAATAAAGAAAATATAAAATTTTTAAACACATATTTTTATTTTTTAAATGAATTCAAATTATATCAAAAATGAAAGATATTCATTAATATATTAAATTTTTAATTAAATAATTTTTAATTCTCTAAATTTCACACATTTTTTTTACCTTTTTTTTTCTCAATTTTAAATTCTTACTTTTTTTTTTTTATACAAATACCGCCCAATACGGAGAATTTCTGCCATACGGCTCCAGCTGGAGTAGTCAGATTAGGCGTCTACTGGGGAACAAACTTGCACAGAGGATAATGCTTGAAATAATATTAAATATTTATCATAGACAATGAGAGTAATACTTTATTATTTTTAAATATTTATTTTACTAATAGTATATAAGTCCCGTTTGATTTACAAATAAATAACAAAAAATTTTATAAATTTTTGTTAACTTTATATCACATTAACTTTTTTTCTTTCATTACACGTATTACGAACTCTCAATTTATCTTACTTTTTTTCACTCCAAACACACCCATAATATATAAAATGTGTTTAGAGTGATAAAAAATAAAATAAAATAAAATAAAATAAATTATGCGTTCGTAATTTATGTAGTAAAATAAAAAGTGAATTAATTTTATAATTTTTAACAAAAATCAACCACACCAAACGTACTCACAATCACTCGAATCCAACCCTAAATGCCCAAATTTTGCCTCCATTCGATTGATGCAACTATAAGGTAGTGTTTGGGTAATTAATTTTTATAAAAAAAATTAGTTAAAAAAATCATTGAAATTTAATTAGAAAAATTTTTAAAAAGTAATGAAAATTAAATTTTTTTTAAGTATTTAAGGTAAACTAAACATCCCTAAATTAAAAATATGGCATTAATTTCTCGTTCTTTTATCATCTTCTATAATATAATAAATAGTATTTTTTAAATCGTGAAAAGTTACCATCGAGGGTTTAGTATAAGTTCTCGTGAATTGCCAAACTATAGAAATTTTCAAAATAAAGACTACGAGAAAAGGAGGAACGTATTTGAACGAAAAATAACATTATCTTAAATAAAAATGGTAATATAGGAAACTTGTATTTCAAAACACAGCACCATAAAACTTCTTATAGAGTAGTTATATATAATAGTGACTTAATTTAAAGAAAAAAAACATTAATTAAGAAAATAAAATAATATATATATTATTTAAAATTAATATCTTTAAGTTTATTTATTATTGTCACATAATTAATTATTTTTTAATATTTTTAATTAAAAAATAATATAAACAATTATTTTCATGTTATTAAATTTAATATATCAAAATTTTAATATATTAGATTTTATAAACTTTGAGCTAAAGCTAAGCTTTGTTTGGTTGTTAAAAAAAAAAAGTACTTAGTTTTTTAGGTACTTATTTGTCCTATATGTTTTTTTGTCACCAAGAATTTAATTTTCTTTTTAAAAGTTATTGGTTTTAGGTGTGTTAGGGAGGGTTTAGAGTAACAAAAAGTGAGATAGAGTGAGATAATATGTGAATTCGTAATTTGTACAGTGAAATAAAAAGTGAATAACTTTGGTCTCGTTTGAAGCTTCAAAAAAAAACCAAAAAACTTCAAAAAACTTCAAAAGTTTTCAAATTCCTCCAATCATATTTTGCCACCTATCATTTTTACATCACATCAATCCCATCCATTGGTTTTTTTTTATTTTTTTTTGGACTCCAAACGCACCCTTTTAGAGGATTTCAAAATTTTTTAACATTTTTCAGTGCGCTAAATACATCATTAATGAGATTCGTAAAAATAAATGATAAATCAATAACTTTGTAACCTTCAGAAGATTCGATTCAAGTCCGGAAAGTTTTATAGAAACATCGATGTGGTATCTACCAAATAATTTCTAATTTTTAAATTAGTGAAAGAGTTCAGAAAGTATTTTGGCAGCCATTAAGGTAATAAGGGCTGATCGGGAACAAATTCACTTAGGATTTCCCCAATCGACTGGCCCCAACAGATTGGTAGTAACTCTGATCGGGTGTCCTCGATTGGGTATGGGTTGAACAAAAAACCTGCTCGATCCGTCTGATCAGGTGTGAAGATCTCCCTGCATCAATAAATAAAGAAAAAGTTACACCTATTTGAATAAAAGATATCCAGTTTCAATAAAAAAAGTAACGAAAAAACTAATTTCTTATTTTTCTAACTTTTATTTAAACGGACGTTGAAATTTTTAATTGTTTTTTAACAAATAATTAACAGACTTAAAATAACATCTTTTCAAAAAATTAAATTTTGCTAAAAAAAAGTCATATAAAAGGGCTAGCAACCAAACAAGGCCTAAGAAGAGGAATGGAATAGAAAAGAGTCTGACTGACAGGCTGTGTTATTTATCAGAGGACAGCTAAGAGCATGGTTGGCGGGGCGGATGTGACCCACAATAAGGGGCACTAGTTAAAAAGTTATTATTAATTGATTTTGTCTGCAAGTTCTGAGCCCCCGTATCCGACGAGGCAAAACCGCGTTCGTAGCTGGTCACCTGCTCATCGGGTTTGCATTCAGCTCACGTTGAGCTGGACTTTCCTCGATTTGAAGAGCCCCCCTGGCATTATTTGAACAGACAGCTGACGCACTTTGTTGTTTTGGTTTATTTGCCAACTCGAATGCCTATCTACCTTTAAATAAAAAAAAAAACAAACACTCCAATGCCTATCCAAACCGCACCGAACCAAACACAATGCACCCATCGAGATGATAGGGAATAGCATACATGTCCTTTTCTTTGGATGCTCCTCCGCAGGAGACCGCAATTGTTGCAAGAGATCTGTTACATGGATTTTGATGACGGCAGTGTTTGATTTGTAAAAATAATGATAATAATAAATTAATTAATTAAAAATATAAATTTTAAAAAATTAGTATAAAAAATAATATGTAATTAAATTTAATTGAAAAATTAATAAAATATAAAGTTTTATTGGTTTTTTTTTTGGAGATGTAAACAACCCCAAATCAAATTAGTGATTTTTGAGTGTTTTAAACGAGTTAAATTAAGTTGAATGTTATTATGTTCATATTTATTTTTTTAAATTAATTTATTTAAATTTGTTTATTAAATTTATTAACGAGCTCAAATTTTAGTTAAACATGATCATGACAAGTCTTTTACTTAACAAACTTAATAAACAAATAAATAAAAATTTTTAACTTAACAAATGAGGTGTAAATTAACAAATAACAAGTTACTAATTAATAAGAAACCTTGAGTTATTAAAATCTTGTAAACAATTTAAACTAGTCTAATTACAAACATGTTTATCAATATTTAGATGAGTATATTTATGAATGATAAATAAATTTATCCATGAGTATTATTGAGCAAAGCTTACTTTTACTCAAATTTTAGTTTATTTATTTATCGAGTTTAAAAATTGTAATCAAATTTGTCCATTTACGCTGTCAAACGAATATAAATAAGCTTACTCACAGGTGACCTATTAAATGTTTGGTTCATTTGTAACTCTTGTAACTCTTACATTTGGTATAGTAACAAAAATAATTTGTTGATTAGAAAAACATGTAAATTTAATGATAATTGGTGGTAAAAAATTACAATTGGTTTGCTTCGTGCCAATACAAACATTTACACGCCCAATAAAACCGATTTGCCTCACCATAAGTCATGTATAATTTTTTGTACTCTCTTGGTATTATTTTTAGTCGATAGCAATATAAATGATTTTTAAATTTCAATCTAATTCTTTCCTTGATCTAATATGTATTGTTTTTGGTTATTTGAACAAAGATGTATGAAAACTAAGATTAAAATTTAAGATTATTTTATAAAAAAAAAACCAAAGAAAACTTCCACCAATATTATAGATTTGAGCTAATCCTTTAATCAAATACAAACTAGTCTTTCGTTTGCTAATAGGAGATTTTGGCCTATTTGTGATGACCAAGAATTTTGATTCTTACTTTTGTTATTTTTTAATCAATATTTAATTTGATAATAAAAAATTTAGTTGATTTAAATTTTTTTGAGGCATTGATTAAATGATAATTTTATCTTGGACACACGGGAGTGTTGAAGATTTTTTTTAGTATTTAAATATTTTTTGTGAATTATAAAATTATAGTTTAATTTTAATAAATTATTAATTTAATGAAATAATTTTTTTTCATGCTGCTATCTGTGTTCATATATATATATTTACTAAATAATAATATTATAGATTGTACTTATTGCACGTGGTTCGTGTTAGTGAATGAATAGAAGCCTCACTAGGTTTGTTCTAAGAATCCTATTCTAATTAATATCCTAAGATGACTTGATGCCATACTATGCTTATATATATATATATATATACATGTCGAGTACAAGGAGTTCGGTAGAAAAAAAAAAAAGAAAAGAAAGTAGAGAAACGCAGAGATCTTGCAGTGTAACAAGTATATATATATATATTGTGTTTTTGGTGACAATTTGGCATCAAATGTTATTCCAAAGAGTTTTTATTCTCAGTCTGAGGCATTAGTTTGGTGTAGATCCCGAATAACACTCCAATTTTTCTTATACAGAATTAATTTAATGTAGGGGTCGAATTAAATAAAAATTAAACTTAGGGGGCATTTAGAGATCCAAAAAATCTCAAAAAATTTCAAAAGTTGACACGGTCTCATATGCCCAAAAATTTCAAAAGCCGTTGGAACAGATCAAAATAGTGCGTTCCAACAGATTTTGCTAGAATTTTAAAAAAAGTGATATGACATTTGTATAAAAAAGTACACAAATTTCAAAAATTTTAAAAATCATCCACTAAAATTTTGACACGTATGCTTTTATATAATTTTAACAATTTTATATCAAATCAAACATAAAAATTGAACAATCATTGCACAATAATTCCAAAATTTCACTTTTGAAAACTTTTGATTTTTGTTGGAACTCCAAACGCTCCTTATTATGTGTGGTTTAATTTGATAATTTTTTGTGATTATTTGGTTTATTATTGTATGATTAATTGTATGATTATAGTTGTCTTGCAAATTAAAAAGTAGGTATAAATTGATTTTAATTTTGAGAAATTGAAATTAATTTGGTACATAAATTTTAATTTTGAAAATTTGAATTTTATTATGAAACATTGAATAAGGAAAAAGAGATATTTTTAAAGAATGATTTGAATTTTAAATAAATAAATTATTTATTTATTCACTGATTTTGATGATTTTAGTTTTCTATTGAGAGAAGTATCGGAATAAATAATTGATATTGAAAGCTCCGCTAGTGAAAGATTAGAAACCTGCGCGAGGTTGAGTATCGTGTCTAGTAGGTTAGCAGCCTATGAAGCATTGATGAGTTGATATTTTTGATATCCTATGGCTGAGGTATAGGTTGACCAAGTAGTGGTACCTAATCAAATAGTTGAGAATATAGTTTTGTTAAAATAATTTATTTTATTTTATTTCATGTTCAAAATATTTGAATTTAAATATTTTTGATATGATGTATGTTGGCATGACACATTAGAGCTTCGTACTAGAACACTTGTGTGTGTTTATTTAATTTTTATTTTTCTCAGCACCAATAAATTTTTATATTGTACTCAACCCTATAACTATAGATGCAGATGCAACTATTGAACTGGATGATGGTGATGGGACTTATTATGGGAATGAGAGGCCTAAGTAGTGTATTAATTATTTTTCAAGAAAGAGAAGTGTACAATTACTTGATTTATTTATTTATTTGTTGTTAATTGTATAATTCTCCATTTGTAAGACTATGATAAATTTTATTTTATGTCTAAGTTTGAAGGTTTTTAGTAAACATGTTTGGTTTTAATTAGTTCGAATTGATGGTTTTGATGATTTATGATTATTTGTTCACGCTCTAGGATTTGTGAAATTTGAGGCGTGACACTATTAGGTAAGTGGATCATTGTCATCTTTTAAAAACTTATAATGATTTAGTAACCATAGTTACAAGATGCACCATACATATATGATAATGTAGCATCACTATACACACACACAAATACATAAAAATAAAAAAATCATACATGAGTGCTTACATAAAAAAATTTATTGTCAAGATTTTTAAATTTAAAATAGTTACCCTATTCATACTAAAGTTCATAGAAATAAAAAGTTCTAAAATTCTATGAAAATTTATGGTTTAAGTGTTTTAAATAAAGACCTTCTATTATAGTCTTAATAACACATGAAAAGAAAAATATATCATTGCGTGGATTTCAAAGAGACCTTTTTCGACCTAAACCACAAAAGATTCATCTTTCAACATCTTGTGAATGGGTTTTTTTTTTTTAAATTTCAAAGGCGTAAGTGTGTTTTCATTAAGTATAGTTGAAGATTGTTCATATATATATTGGTGAAGATATTCACCGAAATCGGTAAGTGTAAGAGTAGGAAGAGTAAAGTATATATTACTGTAATCCTCTTATAACTGTTTGTATATATGTAGATTTTACGACTTTTGTAACTTAAGGTTTTCACCCTTATTAGCTGATTTTATGACAATCTTTAAAAATTATATAAGTCAAATAATTAAAAAATATTTAAATTACAAATAGAGCATAAGTTAACATTTTAAAAAACTAGGCTTGATTATGTTGGTATCATTGTCATGTGGGATAAGAGATGGAAAAAAAAATGGTCAAAGATGATTCTTTGTCGTATTCGGAAATGATATCTCACTAAATGTTCCATTGCTATGTAGTAGTAGTAGAAGAACAAGTTTGCTTTGGTTGATTTTCTTTTTTTTCCATTGATTTAATCAAAGGCTCCTCTTTGTGTTCACTTATCAATTATGGGAGGCCCAAGCAATGGTGATAGTAATTTTGAAAATCATATAATTCAGAACGAAGATTGGAGCTACGAATGGCTCCTCAACGTGGAGTACTGAATCATCACTTAGCTGCAATACGGAATTAATCATTATTAGAGTTACATAGTAGTTCGCAAAACTACAGTTTCACATATAAGATCAAATGTTAGAAGGGTTTAAAGTTTAACATTTGCTATAACATTCAAATAAAATCCAATTCAGTTCAAGTTATCATACTGTAATTGTTTATGATGGTAAAGGAATAGCGCTACTTAAAGAGATTCAAGAGCTCAATGAGATTGAAAGTTTTGAGAATTGCAAGAAATTGAGGTAAACTATACTTCTATATTTGTGAATACTATTTTTAAGATAATTAGAATTTGAAAATTTTATTTTTGGAGCAAGAAAGTATAATTAAGTTCAAGACTAATGAAAAAATTTCACTAAGTTTAAAAATTATTGATTATTATGATGACCTCTATGATTTGGATGTATTACTTTATGAAGAAAAAGGTAGTACTTTCATTAGTGCTTAAAATGTAAAGCGTGAAGGTTTAAATAAATTAGGATCAATTGATTTTGACAAGGTTCAATCAACAAAAAAAGTTTTAATTCATTTAAAAATTTTCAACATCCCTTTTGAAGTTAGGATTTGGTTTTTTACAAGTTTGACTAGAAAAACTCTTAAAAAATTTAGTTTAACTAGGATTGAATTTATGATTAACTTAGTATTATAAATAGCACATTTGCAATTTTAACTAGTTTTTCAGGTTCCACTTTTAAATTCAATTGAGATTACTTTGAAATTTGTATTTTTGTAGATTTAAGAATGGTTTATTTTTTTATTTTATTTATTATATTATCATTATTTTTTATCATACTAACCAAACCAAGTCTTTACCCACTAGGTAGGGTCGGCTATATAGATTTGTCGACGCCAATTAGATCTGTTTAGGGCCATATCCTCCGATAGATTTAGATGGGCAAGGTCATGTTTAATAGTTTCTTTCCAACTTCTCTTAGGTTTTCCTTTACCTCTCCTACTCTTGGCAATCTCCATACGTTCACACCTTCTAACAGGTGCCTCCGCTGCCTTCTAACATGGCCAAACCATCTTAATCAGTTTTCTCTCATTTTATCTTCAATCGGTGCTATTCTTACTTTGCTCCTAATCTCATCGTTCCTAATCCCATCTTTCCTTGTAATCCCGCACATCCACCTTAACATCCTTATCTCCGCAACTGCCATCTTCTGACCATGATTATGTTTACTGCCCAACACTCTGATCCATATAGCAGTGCTGGTCTAACCGCCACCTTATAATACTTTTCCTTCACCTTGAGGGGGATTTTTTGGTCGCACAAGACCCTCGAAGCACTCCTCCATTTGGTCCACCCGGCTTGAATCCTGTGACTTACATCAGTATCAATCCCTCCATCTTGTTGCACTATAGATCCAAGGTACCTAAATTTATCTTTCTCTACAATCTTTTATATGCCTAAACTTACTTCTATATTACCCGTTATCATACTTTGACTAAACTTACATTCCATATATTCCATCTTGTATCGGCTTAGCCTAAATTCTTTTGTCTCTAATGTTTCCCGCCACAATTTTAGCTTAGCATTCACTCATTCTCTCGGCTCATCTACTAAAACAATATCATCTGCAAATAGCGTACACCACGGCACCTCATCCTGAATCTGTCTTGTAATCTCATTCATAACTAAGGCAAACAAGTATGGACTTAACACTGAGCCTTGATGTAAACCAATCATGATAGGGAACTCATTAGTCTCTCCACCAGTCGTCGTATAGATGTCATGACTCTATCATATATCCTTTATCGCCTAATATACGACACACGCTTCTTTCTTTTCCAATACTCTCCATAGAATCTTCCTAGGAACCCAGTCATATGCCTTCTCTAAATGAATGAACACTGATATTAAATATTTTTTACCTTCTTTATACTGTTCCATTAACCTCCCTAAGAGCAAGATAGTCTCCATGGTTGATCTTCCAGGCATGAAACCAAATTGATTCTCTGAAACGTTTGTTGTCCTTCTTAGTCTTCTCTCAATAACTCTTCCCATAATTTCATCGTATAGCTCATCAATTTAATTCCGCGGTAGTTTGCACAGTTCTTAATATCTCATTTGTACTTGTATATAGGTACAAGGATACTTTTCCTCCTTACATTAGGCATCTTCTCTTTAGCTCTATATTAAAAAGTTTTGTCAACCAACTTATGCCATTCTCTTCTAAGCACCTCCAAACCTCAATAGGGATACCATCTGGCCCAATCACTTTCTCATTCTTCATTATTTTTAATATTCTTTTACATCTTCCCTACTGATTCTCTTATAGAACATAAGATTTAATTCTTTCCTAAAAGTAGTAAACTGCCTCAATTGTATGTCACTACTACTACTTTCATTAAATAACTTGTAGAAGTAGCTCTTCCAACACTTTATCTCCTTTCTTTACTAATACATTTTCATCCTCATCCTTAATGCATTTAACTTGGTTTTAATCCTTGGTTCGTCTATCTTTTGATTTAACAAACTTGAATATCTCTCTTTCGCCCTCCTTAGTATCAAGTCGCCTATAAATCCTCAAATGTCTTTGTGTTAACCTCACTAACTGCCTTAGTCTCACTAACTGCCTTTTTGGTTTCTTTTTTACTTCTCTATACCTCCCAAGTTCGCTTCGTTTTGGTCGTTTTACCAAGATTTAAAACACTCTATTTTAACTCTTATCTTGTCTTGGACGGCCTCGTTCCACCACCATGTCTCTAGATTCTCCTAAAACTTTTCCTACCCTCTTAATAGACTTTGTTACCTTATCCTATATAATATTTGTATTTACCGTTCAAACGTCTTTCTCTAGTACTCTTTTCCTGAATGCTAGTATTTTGCTAAACCTCTTTTATTGCATCACATCAGCAGATTCGTGGGCATCTGGTGCGTCATTGCACCGGCTTATAAACCGGTGCGTTTTTCAGCCGTTCGATCACTAGACGTGAATCCGGATGATTCCTCTTGCTTTGCTTTAGATTCATTGATTTTAGTACAAACTGCGAGATTAAAAAAATTAAAAAAAAAAACTAACTGCATATAAAAAAAAAAAATTCGAACGGTACTTATAATATAAGTGCATGTTTGGAAAAAAAAATGAGTTTCTAAACTATTTAGTTTTTTAATTTTTTAAAATTTTAAATTTATTCTCTTATATTTTATTTTTCTTAAATATGAAAGTTAAAAATGTTAAATTAACAAAAAGTTAAAAAGTGAACTACTAAAAATTAATTTTTTTCTTTCTTGAACACCAAAAAAAAAAAAAAATTAACTTTTTTTTTTATTTTTACAAGTAGAAAAGTTATTTTTTTTGTATTTAGAAAGGGAAAAATTAAATTTTTAGTAATTAATTTTTAATTTTTTGTTAATTTAACATTTTTACCCTTCATATTAAAAAAAAATAAAAGGTAAGAGAATAAATTTAACAATTTAAAAAAAAAAAAACTAAATAGTTAGAAACTCATTTTTTTTTCGAACATTCACTTATTATCTTGCAAGTACTTTTAGAATTTTTTTTCTTAATATGCAGTTATTATTATTATTATATTATTTTAGTCTCGCAGTTTGCACTAACGATCAATTGATCCAAAGCAAAAGCAGAAGGGATCATCCGTTGGATTCACGTTTTAGTAATCTAACGGCCAAAAAACGCACCGGTTTATAAGCCGGTGCGACAAGGCACCGGATGCCTCCCAAGTCTCACGTCAGGACTATGGGGGTGTTCGGAGTCCCAAAAGAAATCAAAAAAAATTAAAAGATAGATTTGATATGATGTAAAAATGATAGGTGGTAAAATATAATTAGAGAGATTTTGAAATTTTTAAAATTTTTAATTTTTTAAATTTTTTTTAAATTCCAAACAAGCCTATAGGATCTAATGTGACTTCAAAGAAATTAGTACTATTTTTTCAAGTCTCACATTAGTCCTGATGTAAAGACTTGGGAATCAATTTTTTTCAGGACTTGAAGTCACGTTAGTGACTTGTGAGAAGGAATAGTACTGTAGTAATCATATCAGGATTTTTTTTTGATTCTCACATTACTATTCCTTCTCACAAGTCACTAATGTGCCAAAAAAAGTCATGATATGATTCCTACAGTACTACTCCTTCTCACAAGTCACTAATGTGACTTCAAAGCAATCCAACTCAGTTTATTCGAATTGTAAGTTAAAATTGTAGAAACCCGTAGATGGTGCACTGAGATTCTGATTTTCATATCCTTCGTTCATATATATGTCATTCATACTTGGACGAAGGTATATGTTAAATTTCGCAGTCATCCGAATGGATTGACGGGGCTAGCTAGAGGTGTGGAGGCCTTGACCTAAATGGTATAATTTGTCCTCCTTTAACATGTCCGGAACGTCCAACATCAGCCTTGAGATTGCCCGACATATTCTAGCAGTTGATATAATTGCTTCGCCTAGTTGATTTGTGACTAGTTTACCAAAAAAAAAAAAAAAAATGGGGTTGGGATTAAAAAAAATCAGCCCTCATAGTATGAATTAATTATAATTACAGATCTAATAGTCAACTCATCACTTCCATTATCTGAATTGGAGAAAAAAAAGACATTCTTTTTTATATTGATCAAATCATTGTAGCAACGAAAATTTGTTGCTTTTCATGCCTAGATTGGAGATAAATAGGAATTTTATTGATTTGGCATTTTCAATTGTTTCCGATGTCTTATTGGGAATAATTCTAACAAATTCAGGAGAAAAAAAATATATTTAATCTATTTGTTTGTTCACTTTTAAGTCTTCTCATTGTTTTTAAATGACTATAGTTAGGCTTGTAAATGGGATGAATTTGCATCAAATTCGTCAGATTCAGATTTGATTCGAATCTAATTATAATAAATCCGATCCAGATTTAAAAACAGTTGGATCTGATTTGCAAGATTCAGTCTACATCCATGCACCTGACAAATCTGACCCATTTTGAAAGCTAATTTTTTAAATCATTATTTCATAAAAATAAAAATATATTTTATTCAAAATATTATTTAATATATGTGTGTGTGTATCTCTGTGTGTGTACGACCAGTAAAAAAAAATTAATCATGATTAGTAAAATTGAGAACTTAATATGACTAGGTGTATTTTGTAAACATTTTCAAAGTCCTAGGCTCTGTTTAGTAATTACTATTTTTCTATTTATGTTTACAAATTTTTTTAAAATGGCAACAAAAACACATTTGTTAAATTTATTTTTTTGTTTACAAAAAAAATAAAATTTTCAACAAAAAAAAGTGTTTTCACTCTCTTTTTTTGTTGTAAATATTTGACAATTTTAGCATTTTGTTCATTTTTGTTGCTTCATATTAAAATGAATTATTTTATTCAAATGTTTTATTAAACTAAAAATATTTTTAATAAATAATATGATTTAATTAATTAAACAAATTATTGATTAAATCATGTTATTTATTAAAAATATTTAATTATTATTAAAAATAATTAATATGGAATATTAAATAAATAAATAATTATTAATTAATTTAATTAATTTAATAAAGTTAAACTATTTTTAATAAGTAATATAATTTAACTAATCTAATTAATTAAATTAATGTGGAATATTTTATTAAATTATTTTTGATAAATAATATAAATAAATTAATCAATAATTTATTTAATTATTTAAATTAACATGGAATATACATATATTGGTAAGTAGAGTTTATGTTTTAACACAGAAAAAATCTAAAGATACAACAAACCTCTTGATCTTCCAAGGCTTGGCTGAAGAAAGAATTAGCAACAACATATTTTTTTTTCGTTTTTTCGCTTTTTTTGGTATATAATATTTTTATCAAAATTTTTATTTCAATTATATATTTTAAAAAATTATTTTTAATTTAATATAATGCAACTATTAAAAATGACTGAGATAAGAATCTTACATAATTATATGCAAATTTTGTATAAACTTTTGTCAGTACTTTATATATATATATATATATATGTATGTATATTTATAATAGAGTAAAATTGTTAAAATAATTAATTTTATTTTACATAATTTTTTATTTTTATTTTTAAAATAATGAGTTTGATGAATTCTAGATTCAGATCTATTATTTCTTCAATCCAACAAATCTAAATCTATTGGATCACTTATTTAATTAAACGAATCTGACCTAATATTTTAGATTTGGTCCAAATTACACATGAACTAAGGACTAATTTGGTGCAACAAAATTTACTGAAAACTTATAAAAACATCTAAAAATCTCTATTATATTTTTATACTTTCTTATCTTCTCGAAATTCGAAAAAGTTTCATACCTTCTAAAAAAGTCAATAATTGGAATTTGGTTAATTAAATAGCAAAAAAAAATTTTTTTTTACTATTCTCACAACGGATTCCCAAACTATCGAATGACACTCACTGTAACTAATTTTTTCGGAATTGTTTTGACGAATTGTAGAAACTGTTTGAACGCTAGTATGAAAAGATAAAGTATAAACGTAATAGTTCTATACCATTCAAATGGTTTGCACCAAATCATTCCCACGGTTTGGCACTATCAACTTCCGCCCAAATGGACCACCGTAAACCATTCTGACGATTTGATACTATCAACTTCCGTCCAAACGGACCACTGTAAATCGTTTTGATGTTAGTAGCATTTCAAGTTCAGTTTAGTTTACAAAAAAATTATGACTAATACAAAATTTTAAAACTGTCCAAACAAAAATCTAATTCGTTAGAACGAAGATCATATTGTTCATATCAAAAAATACAGTTTAAAATGTGCGCGCCAAACATTAAAAATTTTCTCAAATCATATTTTTTTACTATTTTTCGTTATTTTTTTATCGTGTCAAACATGTGCTTAATATGTCCCTTTGATATGCTTAACTATGGTGCAACAGCCTTGTTGGATTTTCTCATGCTTACATAATCAATTAATCAGCATCGGACCGTAGTCTTCTTGGAGTCCGCTTTCGTAGCCCTGAAGTATATGTCCGGCACGAGGTTCGAGAATACCTAACTTTGTTCGTATTAAAGATGGAGTTGATGGGACACAAATTTCCAGCCAGTCTGACAAGTTTATTCGTACTGGGGTTAACAGCTGACTGAGATGGTCCATCTCAGCCTCCCTCCTCCACTTCTCCTTCGTGCACGTTAATGTTGCGTTTGTACGTAGGAATGTTTAATACTTCAAAATTAATTAAAATTTATTAATTTTTTATATTTTAATTAAAATTTATTACATATTACTTTGATATTAAATTTTTATATTTTTACTATAATTTTTTAACTAAATTTTTACTGACTAAACACCCGTTAGTGTCTCGGTCGCGGTGCTCACCTCAAGCACGTTCTAGTGCTTACTGAGCTTAATTAAACTTTCGTGTCTTGGAACGACTTTCAAATTGTGCCTCTGGCTATTTGAGGCGTTCATTCACTGTGTTGATTCTTTAAGAGGCATGGTTTTCCATTTTAACGGGGATGATGAACGTGCTATAATTTCAAAAGTTATGGACCGACACTTTTTAACCCTAGTGTAGGGTAAGTGTGGTACTTTTTTTGGGACACGTCCAACTAGCATTCTAACCATGTTCACGGCGATGATGAACGTGCTATAATTTCAAATGTCATGGACCGACTCTTTTAACCCTAGTGTAGGGTAGTGTGGTACTTTTTTTTGGACACTTCCGACTAGCATTCAAAGGCACTAGAATGTGGGGCGCACAGACTTTATCCACTCCACAAAAATCACAACACAAACATTTAACACAATAGGTACTTAAAATAATGTCATACAAAAGTAAATAAAATACTAAATAAAAAGTAATGACAAAAAATAAAGAAATTAATGTAAAGAAAGGAAAAGACATAAAATTTAACAAGATTTCGTAAATATTATTTACTTCTTCGTGTGTTAAAAACTAATTCACTATCACAAAATTTTAAAAACTTACAAAAACTTAAAAAAGCGTACAAAATACATAGATAAATAAAATCAAACCAAAAATCTTAATTTAAAATACTATTAGGTTATGTCTACTAATATCTCTTTTCGATGTGGAATAATTCTTAATTTATAAGGTCATTACGTTTTATCTCCTATTATCTATTTTCGATATGAGACTTAGGGCCGCATTTAACACACGATCTTGTGATCACTTCATAAAAATCAAAACACAAACATTTACTGTAATACTCTTTGATCTGTACTGCTCGTTACTTACTGGAATTAATTTAATTAATAGAAGTTTTGAAGCATATATCCCTAGCCTTTACCAACCCGAAGTGGTCAATTGACCAAGGCGACCCATCAATATCATCACCATTGTATATAATCTGTAGATTGCAAATTATTAAGTACTTAGACGCAAACCAATCAAAGGATTTTGAAGCTATGGGTTTTCAGTTCTCAGCTGCAAAATTGGCTGCATCTTTTGCCGTTTTGGCGATGGTTTTCTGCCCATGAGGGAACACATCAAACTCACGTGGCCCCTGCCCCTAGTAATTCTCAAAGCACCCTCACTTCAGTTCAAATCAACGGTGGTTGTAAGCGTAATTTAGATTAGGTTTTATGTTGACAATATCCGAGACAGCACTTTGCTTGTAATTGTTCATTCTAGAGTTAGTAGAATGTCACAAGTTAAGTTTTCAGATGCTTAAACATATGCCAAATAGTGTTTAAACAGTCTTGTTAATGGTTAAGAAGAGCATTGAATTTGGTAGAGAAGTGGTTACCGGTTCTGCAACTCATGAACATCCCTTTTGAACTTAAACTGTCACTGTTCACACTACTACAAAAATGCATAAACATCACAACTTTTAAGCGTGATGTTTCACTCTCAGTCACAAAAGCGTGAATGATCCAAGTGAGATTGTAAGTCACCTCTTTTTTATCACAGTTTACAACCGTGATCGAAAACTTACAACAATCACACACTAAAAGCGTGATCTTTATGGTAAAAACTGAGATGAAAAGAAATCTCGTGTGATCTTTTATGTATTTTGATCTCACTTTTTTTGAAAAATCGTGATCAAATATAAACAAATAATCACGCTGAAAAATGGATTAATTTTAAAAATAAAAAATCCACATGGCAGCCTACTATCACGCCATCATAGCACCGTTTACCACCTTATCATTATAGTAACCTTATATATTTCATTTTTTTTGTTGCTGCTGAGAATCGAACCCCTGCCATTCATTTGGAAGTTAGTGTAGTTGACCGCTAGTCTAACTTATCATTTATATATACATTTTGCATATTAATATATAAACAAATTTTTATCACCTTAGGGGTTATTAAAAGTAATAAAATTATATTATTTTAAGTTTTTACAATAATTTATTATGGCTTTTGTCAACCAATTAGTAGTTAAAAGTTACATTTTTCCTGATCAATTGACCAGAAAAAATGATAAAAAATTTATTATTTAATTATTTTAACTTTTTGCAACAACTTGAAATCGTAAGTAATATATAGAACAATGTGAATACTTAATAAATATTTATAAATATCTATTATATTTAATTAAAAATAATCTCAAATCTTTTTCTTATTTCCTTTACTCTTTGTGTATAGCATATATTTAATCATAACTCACTATTTATAATATATTTTCTTTATTTTGTATTATATTTTTAAAAGTAATTAGGTCGCGTTTAGCTTTAGTTCTAGAAATTATTGTTCAAAAAAATTTTTTGAAAATTATTTTAAAAATTGATTTGTAATACAAAAAATATTTTCAATGATTATATTCAAAAATTAGTTCTAAAAAAACAAAAAAATGAAAATTTTTATTATTTTTATTTGTAAATTTTTATCACTTCCAACAAAATATAAAATAATGTCACTTTTAATATAAATAATATTAAAGATACACTAATATTTATTAGATACTAAATATTTAATATTCAACTCGTTATAAGTTATACAAATTATGAAAACTACTTCCATATATTTACTAAAAAATAATTATATATTAGCGTTATTTAAATTTGATTTGATAAATTTAGTTTTAACATTAATTTAAAATTTTTTTGTTTATTGATCTATGATTATAGTTTTTATATCATATTCAATTATTAAAATTAATAAATATAAATAATATTAAAGATACATGAAATATTTATTAGATAAATATTAAATATTCACCTCGTTATAAGTTATAGAAATTAAAAACTACTTCCATATATTTACTGAAAAAATAATAATCATATATTTAGCGTTATTTAAATTTGATTTGGTAAATTTAATTTTAACATTAATTTAAAATTTTTTTGTTTATTGATCTATGATTATAGTTTTTATATCATTCAATTAATTAAAATTAATAAATAAATGTTACAATAAAGTTTACAAAATCTAATTTAAATCATATAAGATGATAAACAAAATTATTTCAGAGAGATATAAAGGAAAAAAACAATATTATCTCTAATTTTTTTTAATTATCTCACTTTTTTTAAGATATAATTTTACTCACTTTTTGATCTCAGTTTTTTTTAAGATGTTTTCACTGATCTTTTATCTCAGTTTTTTCTAGAGATAGTTTTCACTAATTTTTTATCTCAGTTTTTTGTTGAGATGGTTTCCATTGATCTTTTATCTCGTTTTAAATACAATCACGGTTTTAACAAAAGTGAGATAAAAAGTATTAAAAGTAACTTTTTATCTCAGTTTTTTAATTAGACTGAGATAAAAAGTTAAACTCACAAATCTTTATCACGCTTTTTCTTAAACCGTGATCTTTATGAATTTCTTAGTGTGATTTTTATCAATTATTGTAGTAGTGTCAGAAAGCTGAGAGGTCTCGCAAGCGGTTCGTGAGAAGTTCATGCCCACAAGATGCCTGTGACATCTGGAAAATTTTGTCCAGTATGCAATAGGGTCTTGTGAGCAGTTCATGTGTAGTCTGTGCCCACGAACTGCCTGTGACGATGTCCAGATTTTTAAGATATGTCCAAATGACTTTTTTAACCCTCTCTGTTTGTATAAAAAGAACTTTTCTCTTCTTAACCCTAACTTTTTGGACAGAACGTCACACTCACTAAACTTATTAATTTGAGAAAGAAACCAAAAGGGAATGATGGGATGCTTAACTTGCTTGATTCTTGACATTACCAACCATCTTTGGTAAAGATTCAACATCAATCAGCTCAGATCTGTGATTGTGCATCAGATCGGGTGAGCTTCTTTAAGTTTTTGAAGGTCCTCTTTTTCATGGGCTGAGGTGCATTGCAGGATATCTAGCAATCAAGGTTAGAATGGGTTTTAGGCAAGTAGATCAACGGGTAGTTGATTGGGGAAACTTGTAATCCATTTCTATGTACCTTGTAACCTCTGATTTATAGTGAAGATGGTTTAGTCTGATCCGCTTAAAGATCCGGGATTGTTTTTTCCTTAGTTTTCTAAGGAGTTTTTACCCTAGTCAACAAATCCTGTTGTCTCTTTGGTTTATCTTGTTATTTTCAGTTGTGAATGTTTTGATTGGGATATTATTGTATGAGATTTGGGAGTTTCAATGGTAATTGGACTCCATACATTGGTTGTCTCCCTTGCTCGGAGGGAAAGGTTTTGAGCTTAATTGGGTTTTCCTATGTTTTGGCGTGCTTGTCCTCCCTTTTGTCCGCTCTTTGGTCTTTTGTTTGGCGGTTCGATTCTTCCTATTTGTTTTCTGTCTCCCTTCTAATTTGGATAAATCTGGCTTTGTTTGGCACACGGATTGGTACAAATTTGCGTAGGTAGGTTCATGAGATGGATGGTTAAAATTAAAAGAACTATTTTTTCTTTAATCTTGATGATCTCTCTGTAATTTTGTGAAACTTTGCGAACTCATGAGAACTCGCATGCGAAACAAAGCCTCGATTAAATTAAAGTAATCAAATTATGTTTGATGTATTGTTGATATCAAATCTTTATTACCTCTGATATCGCGTTTATACAACTTTTTAAAAAATGGGATGTTTAATTGACAAAAAGTTAGTCAAAAAATATAATAAAAGTAAAAAGATGTGACATAAAAGTTATATGTAAAGACAATTTGATTGAAAGAAAATATTAAAAATTAGTCAAAATTAATAAATTTTGATAAATTTTAATGTCCTAAATAGGGCCAAAATTTAACTTTTGATGTGGTTAATTAAGTAAATGCAAAAATGTTATGCTATTATGCAAAACAGCAAGTGACACAATTGTACAATCTTAATGATTTATGCATAGATCCTAAATATACATACGACCAAAATCGTACTGCTGTGTGATTCTTCATGGCAATCATCAATTATTTTTCAAACATCCATAATGGTCACAACTCCAGAGAAATGGCAGGGTTAGATGTTGCAACATGGCCTCAGCTAATATACAGCCATTCCCAGTCAAAGGCCATATATTTTGAATTTTGTTTCAAGTTAGTGTAATTTAAAAGCTCATTTCAAATAAAAACCTCATAAATCCCTCCAAATATGCAAATTTGTAACAAAATTCTCAATAACCAACATTTAGGAATATAATAACTGTACTCAGAATTAAGGTAAAAAAAATGAATAAATGAATTGACATAACAATGTTTCTGCTACAGTGTATGAGTAAGAGCAAAATTACTTGCCCAAAAAAAGAAAAAAAAAATCCTAAGCAAAACAATTTTGTTTCGAACTTTCCCTGTACTAATTTTTAATTTAGATTTCTATCTATCTGAGCTTTGCTGATAATGAAGAATGAAGAACGATTTAGGGTGTGTTTGGCAGATGAGTTGGGTCGAATTCGCAAAATCACAATGAATTTCGCTATAATCCTAACCTCCGAACCAACCTCCCAAACAAAGCGTAATGAAGCTAAATAATAATAAGTGCACAAGAACCTTGTTTAAGAGGTAGATTTTCTTGCAAAATTTAGGAGATACGAGTAAGCATATGAAGCATGTATTGCTGCCCCAATGGGAAGCACGTCCTCATCTAAGGTGAAGTAAGGGCTGTGTACAGGATGGTTTGATCCAGATTTCTCATTTCCTGTGCCCAGAAAAAGGAAGGATCCAGGAACCTTTTCTAGGTAAAATGCAAAATCTTCACTTCCCATGAAACTAGGGGCCAAATTTGTGTTTTCTTCCCCAACAACCAGTCTCGAGATTTGTCTCACGTGTTCATATACTGCTTCGTCGTTTACAGTTGGGGGAATTGTGGGATGTTCTTTTCCAGTGAAGTCAATCTCGGCTGTGCACCTGTGGACAGCTGCTTGCCCTTGAATAACCTGGCATGGCGTTAAAAAAAAAAAAAGAACATGAATATACTTGACACATCATATGATAATTTGATTTGTAGACGTTTTCAAGCCTTTTTTTGGGGGGGGTATATGGAGTGGTTTAATTACTATTAAGCCATCAATTGCTCCAACGGTGCAAGTGCAACTCTATTGTATGTGCAAAGTACATATGGAGACAATCAAATAAAAATAGGTGCATCAATTGAAACAAAATTAACTAGGGAACAAGCACAATAACAAGACTCAAATTTAAGATTTCTTAAAATTGAATCAAGTTATGGTGCCAAGTTAAACCATGTTAAACAATTGGGGATAATAACTACTCTACCCAAGTGGGTGGTGGTATGTGTCAAGAAATTATTCCACTAAAATAAACTCGTAACTTTTTGGTATTTGTATGCCAAATTCACAGAGAGAGGCGAAAGAGAGTTTGGTGTGACCAAAATATATATATATATATATATAAAGGTTAGTTGAAAAGAGAGAGCCTAAGCCTAGGGAGCCCGGGCAAGGATTGTAAGAGGCTGCTAAGTTGTGGTTGAGTCTTGAAAGAAAAGATAAAGAGAGAATAGGTGAATTGAGGGAGGGATATCTCCTCCTCCCATAGTAATCTGTTATCTGGTTGGAATATAGTGATACTGCCGTCGATTTCACTGTAGACAGATGGGATCGTAGAACCATGTTAAATTATTTGTGTTGTGCTTGTCATTTGTTTTCAGATCCAACATAAATCACCATAATTTGATACCACGTTTAATCAATATTTGTCCCAAAAGTTTAAGCTCAAGTTTGACAATATGAGACTGAGAACGTGATGACAAAATTGAACTCAACTGACATGATACGAACTCAAAATTATTGAAAAAAAGGAAGCAAAATATGATATAACGCAAAGATATTAATTCGAGTTTGATCTGATTATAAAATAAATTAATTATTTTACATATTCATTCAATTTTAAAATATTTGAGTAGATATGTGAGTAAACACAATTATAAGCCCAAGTACGGCATGTCAATCCCAGCTGTCTCCCCACCTAAGCTATTAGAAAATGACCTCAAACCATTTAAATCAAGCCAATTTAACAATTACCTCTTTAATTCTGTCTCTAAGGGCATAGAAGCTTTTCGTGCTAAATGCTCTGAAAGTCCCGGCTATTGTGGCCGAGTCTGGAATGACATTAAACGCAGTACCCCCTTGGATCATCGCTACAGAAACCACCTGCGTACCTAATTCTTATTAGGATAAAAAAAAAAAAAAATTAAATAAAAAAATAGAATCTCCTTCAGCCACGACTTCAATTTCTCATGACAAAAAATCGCCCGGTCAAGTGAAGCTGCAAATTAAAGAAATGGTAACTGAAAAAGCTGATGATAAATTCACACCTGAGAGTCCAATGGGTCTGTCTCCCTTGCCACAATATTCTGCAAGCTAATTACCGACGTCGAGGCCGCCAAGATGGGATCGATGGAGTTCTGCGGGTGGGCCGCGTGACCTCCTTTCCCTCCGATCTTCGCTTTGAAGCTCCCGCATCCGGCCAGAAACTCTCCCGGCCGCGACGCCACTGTGCCAACCGGATACTTGTGAACCACGTGCATCCCGAGAATGGCCTCTATGTTTTCAAGAGCTCCTTCTTCGATCATGCCTTTAGCACCTTGACCTTGCTCCTCGGCTGGTTGGAATATTAGTACAACGGTGCCCTGCATTTGACAGGCTCGAATTTAGATCAGCAAACGAGCAGATCAATGTTGTTTTCTGATAATAAGCTTTTTTTTTTGGGGGGGGGGGGGGGTTACCTGTAATTTGTGTTTGAGTTGTTGTAGTATTTTTGCAGCGCCAAGGAGCATCGCCACATGAGCATCATGTCCGCAGGCATGCATTTTCCCATCTATTCTGCTCTTGTGCTCCCACTCCACCCTTTCCTATAATTCACAAAAATCATACAAAATAAACATTCAATGCCATTTAATGGCATCAACAGATCTTTCTATTCTTTCTTATTTGAAGTTTTTATCCATTTATTGGAAATAATTCACTAATATCATGGGAAATTTATATCAAATTGGGCATTTGTTTTTCTAATAAAGTCCAACATTAGTACATGACAAGCTAAAATCCTAACATGTTCAAATGAAGGCTGTAAATTACACATATGTAATCGCGGATCTTAGAAGTGGTCGCCCCTTGAGTTTTGAAAAGTTCTTATAGAGGTTCATTGTAATTTTAGTAAAAAATTAAAAATATTTTTTTAACCTCACTCCTTAATTTTTTTTTTTCAAAATTCTTAATAAAATTATTTATCTATAATTTTTCAACCTCATTTCCAAAAATCAAATCTTAGTACGTTATAATAAACAGTTGAAAGACGGGGTTTGAGAGAAATATACAACACATTGGCACCGTTGATAACTCAATTTTCAGAAAAAAAAAAAAAACTATCAGATTTTGCTTTTTGGCTATTTGACAAAACAACAATTTTTATCACTTTTCTACTCAGTTATAGTAATTTGTTCGACTAAAAAGTCATCAAAAGTTATTAAAAATTTTATCAAACACTAAAAGCAGTAAAAAATTAATAAAAATTATTACTTATTTCACCAAACATGCCCAAAAATACAATTAATAACTTTTGAAAAAATACAAAAATTTGCTAAAATTTGAATTTCCAAACGGTATCAATATCCTTTTAACAACTATGTGAATAATTAATTAAAAATCTATCCAACGAATGGTAGAGGGAGAGAAAATTTCTCGGTATTGTATGGATTAAGAGACTGATATCAGTTTTGATGTCAATTCTAGAATCGTGTGATCGAGGTCATTGAATTACAATTCAAATATTTTCACAATAATTCAAACATCCTGATTAGGCGATATTCCCTCTTTTTGTGTTCTATACCTTAGTCTAGTTTATTACAGGGTGTTTTGTTGGTCAAAATTAACAAAAACTCATTAATTTTTATCAATCTTTTATATTTTTTTTCTAATTAAATTTTACCATATATCCCTTTTACATAAAAAATTTGTATTTTTACTATATTTTTTTGACTAAATTTTTGCCAACCTAACATCCCCTATATGCATATTGACAAAAACTACGTAATCAAGCAAAGATAATAATCGAATAGTCATGTCTCACAAAAGGTACTATAGCTCCATTTGGAGTGATAAAAAAAGTCTAAAAAAAAATAAAACATACTGAAAAATTTTAAAAATTATTTACTTTTATCTCACTACACGAATTACAAACCTATAATTATTTCTCTTTAAGCCTGTTTGGAGTTCTAAAAAAAGTAAAAAGATTGAAAATCTCTAAAATTTTTTAATATATTTTGCACTCCTCGTATTTCGTCAAATTTCTATAAATTTATATATATCTACATATCCCAACAAATTTTTATAAATCTTAATAAATTTTTTACAAAACCCAAAACTATTTCACAATCTTAATAACTTTTTTACAAATCTTAAAAATTTTTTAACCACTTTTAATAAATTCTGACGCAAAACCTTTTCGACAGATGTTTAGACTGTTTCTCTCTCCAAAAAACTGACGCAAAAATTAAAGAGTTTCACTATTTATCTTTGAAAAATGAAATTTGATTTTTACGCACCAAATGTCAAAAATTTCTCCAAATCATAATTTTTATTATTTTTCATTTTTTTTTACTGTGTTAAATAGAACTATATCACTTTTTATCACTTTGAAGTGACCTTATACGTAAATAACTACAATTAGCCGCGGTCAACACAGAGCCACGCGTTTCCCCTGGTCTACCTCACAAAGATATTTTATAAACATATTGTGTTACCCACGGTGGGCAGATAAATCTAAACCCTCCCTGGCAGCAGACCAGACGACATTTCTGAAATATCAGAATATCCAACGCTAAACAAGCAATCAGTGGAAGGAAATGATTCTCCATGTTTTCATAGTAAAATTGAATTTTAAATCTAATTAGGAAAAAATAATATTAAAAAAAAATTTATTAGAAAGATGTGAAGAATTTTAACCTTATTATTTTAAATTAAAAATATTTCTAAAAAATATGCTGTAATTACAAAATTAAAATTAACACATTTTTTCCTAATAACTTAATTCGCCAAATTATTATGGAGCATCAATTAATTAATTAAAAGAGAGAACTGACCTGAACCGGCAAAGCATCCATATCTGCTCTGAGAGCAACAAACGGGGGAGAACCGGATCCAATGGTGGCGACCACCCCAGTTTGTGCCACCGGCCACCGGTACTCGACCCCCATCCGGTCAAGCTCGTGCCTGATGAGCGCGCTGGTCGCGAATTCCTCGAAAGCAAGCTCCGGGTTCCTGTGAATTTCTCTTCTTACGCTCCTTATCCAATTCACTGTCTCGGGTTCATTAGCCAGCCTCTGTATGTGCTCTATGAATGAAGAGTTTTGAGGGCTCAGAGAAGAGCAGAGGGGCAATAAAGCAGTGGCTGTCAGGAGAAGGAGGAGGAGGTGGAGGAGAGGATCCATTTTGGCGGTGAATACCAAGAGGGGTTCCCTCCTAATAGGGGGAACGTGTTTACTTATAGAAGAGAGTTTAAAAGACAAGAAAAGTTTGCAACATTGACACAATTATTTGACCAATATGGGGAATCAAGCACGTGCTCAAATGGGGGATTTGATGTGCCACGGCTATGAGACGACTCTACCCCCCTCTTTGAATGGCCTATCGGCCTCCACCAATTGCAATTGCAATTGGCTAAAAAAGTCTTGAAAGCTCTCTCTATTTTCATCCACGCACCCCTTATCTCTTCCAAATTTTCAAAGTCTGAGAATTGATGTTGTTTTCTTGAGGGCAATTAATTCCCTTTTCCTCTGAAGTTTAATTGGATGATGTGGGTCTTTTTTTTTTTAAATAATTAAGTCGGCATAAATTTTTGAGATAAAAAAAGTTGTTAAATAAACATTAAAATTAATAAAAAAAATTTGATCCTCATTCGTTGTCTATACACACATATAATATATATCAAATAATAAAATAGCATTTTGAGTAAATTTGGTATTCTTAAATTAAATTCCTTTCTAACCTAATGTTTGATAGTCAACTTGTTTTTATCTCTTTGTCGGCAAACATGTGATATTTCTTTATATTGCATTATTTTTAATCTGTGCTTGTATGTGTTGTACAAAAAATCAGACGACAAGATTTGAAAGTGCTCATCGTGTTAAAATTGACCCTTCCTATGTTTATGTGTCTGTGTATATCTATATGGACTTCCTGGACATGATCAAATAAAAATAAATAAATAAATAAATTTTTTCTAAATTTAATATATATATTATTTTCTTATCATAGTCAATAATACAAATCTTCACACGTTAGTGACACAAATTATTCTAAACATTTGACTTCGTCTTATAATATTGATAAATTATAAGTGATTCAACACATGTAATTGAACACTATATTAAACACTATATAAATATGTTTAGGCACTTTCACATATGCTTGTGTATATATATATTTCTATGCTCATATAATGATGTCACAAGGGTTAATTTGAAAAGGAAAAAAGGTAATTTTTTTTGGTAGTTAGTTACTATTAATTATTAAAAAATTAGTTTTTTTTTCTGTGTTTGGAAATGAAAAAAAGTTATCATTTTAATAGCTAGTTTTTTTTTAAATTTTTGTTTAATTTGACATTTTTTTTTTTATTATTTTAAAAAAATTTAAAATGTAAGATTATAAATTTGGTCATTTAAGAAAAAAAAAAAGTCAAAGAATTGAGTACGGAGAAAGTGAGAAGATGGTAGGCTTCTCAAAGGAACCTTATTACAAACAATTGTTCAATGCTAAATTATTAAAAAAAAAAAAGAGTAAAAGTAAAAATTGATGAGTGTAATTTTTTAAATGGGGGAGGCTATTCGGTGACAATTCCGATTTGAAAAACACATTTTAAATTAAATACTTGTAAATATGTCGGGATAGTTGCTCAACATTGAAGTTTTCACGGGCCCCGGCCTCCCCCGGGATTATAATTCTTCTGCATGCAGTTGAGGCAATTATCTCATCCACCAACTGTTGTCAATTAACGTTTGCATCACCTTAAATGTGCAGGAAACTTTATTTCTTTATGTGGAGCACACTTACGATGGACGTTCTTACTTCTTTTCATTTTTTTATTTTCTCTTTTCTCTCTCTCTTTTTTTTTTCCTTTTTACTTTTATCACATATTATGACATTATTTGATTGAATTGAGTGATCAGTCCTCTCCTACAATAAAATAAAATAAAAGTAAATTATATCGTTTATTGTGTGATTCTATCTTTTTTTTTTTCCTTTTTTTTTTAAAGTATTCCTTGCCTTTTGAAGAAGCAATATTGATTCCAAAACCGAAAGGGGCTGGCAGGACCCCACTTCAAAATTTTGTCCAGGAAACAAATCAATAAATAAATTATGTTTAAAAATATTTATAATAAAAATTAATGTATTAGTTTCAATAAATTATAAAAATTTTACATCCATACCTCTCAATCAATTATGTATACATATATATTTATATTTATGGATCAACCCAACAATGACATGAATGTTAAATCTATTGTAGTTGAAGGTTGAAAATAAGAATCCACGGAAATTTAACTAAAGAAATCCAGCTCCAATAATTATGGATGATGGCGTTATCCACATGTTCAAACGACTACTAATCCAACAGTAGCTCAACGGGATGTGAAATTAATAGTTCCCATCTCCTTCCATATTAACTCGCTTTTTATTTTGAATATATATTTTTAAGTGAAATAAATAAAATGTCATCATGCAAATATCCAATGGCATACCCCGGCCAAAAATAATCACTACCTACCATACCCAGAGGTATACCCCTAAATCACCATAAATAATTAACTCTATCAAACTTGAAGGAAAATACAAAATAAAAACCTATCTACCAATAATAGATAAAGGAAGTTGCCTATTTCGAACCAAATGTAGATTTGTAGAAGTACTTGGAAAGCCCATACAATCAATTAACCTCAACCAAACCAAGTCCATGATTGAATTGATCAGTGTGAGCTCATTCTTAGGAGGATCTCCATGCAATCGTAAATTTCGTTCTCTCCATATCAAATAAACAGTAGCAGCAACCAATAGATGACCAATACAAGCAAGCAAGAAGACACCTTTAAACGCAGAGCAGGCCCATAACCAAGTAGCTGACCAGGATGACGATGAGGGCTAAAGAACACATTTGTCAAGAACTACCTTCCAAATCCTGAAGGAGAATGGATAACCAAAGAACAGGTGATCATGATCCTCAACAGCATCCCCACAAAGATAACAATGCATTTGTTGGATCACCCCAAACGAGAGAAGTCTATGTTGAGTGTATAGCCTACCACGAATAGCAACCCACAAAATAAAAGCATGACGAGGAATATGGTTGTTAAACCAAACAATATGCTTCCAAGGCACACAAGGAAAATGAGAACGAAGGACCTCCCATGCAGCCTTAATAGAAAAATCCTTTTTTCCATTCCACATTTTCATATCGCCCCTAGAGCAATTTAGAAGTGGTATGGATAGAGTTTCCTCTTTCAATTCAAGAAGCTCATTTGAATTTGCAACTAGCCAATTCCAACGTCCCAAGGATATGATAGACTTAACTTTGGCATCCTTTGGTAGACTAGAATCATAAATAACTCGGGTGCTCGTAGAATGACATATAGGACCTTTAGGCATCTAGGAGTCAAACCGTAATGATGTGTGAGCACCATCTCCAATCTGCATCGTAAAGAACGATCGTACTTCTCACGTATCTTAGAATTTTCCTCCATATCTATGAGCAATTCCATGAAACTTTAGCTACCCAAAACTTCTCCTTATTAAGAAGGCTCTGTTTAACCCATGACACCCATAATGAAGTAGAACAAGACTAGCAAAGTAACCATATATACCTTGTTATTGCAGCAAGGTTCCATTCTTTAATTTTCCTTATATCAAGCCCTCCTTCATTCTTTGGTCGAGAAACTTCATCCCAAGAAACTTTAATTCTGTGCCGCTTCAGTGAAACTCCATTCTATACAAACGCAGAGAGAGTACCTTCTATATCCTTAACAACTTTAAAAGGTAGAACAAAATGATAACTCCAAAAGACCTGAATGCTAAACAGTACCAATTGAATAAGTTAAAGTCAACCAGCAAAAGATAAGAAAGATTAGTCCAAGTGTTGATCTTATTCAAATTTTGAATATATATCTTTTTGCCTTCAATGTAAGAGATTTTTTTTTTGTCCCACGCGTACCTTTTAAATGGAAAAGGGAAAATAAATAAAAATAAAATTTTGAAACACATTCCTAATTCTTTTTTGGCTAGGTCTACAATCAAAACCAAATCCCTTATAAAAGTAAAATTAAGTGGAGCAAAAAAAAAAAAAAAAATCCATCCAAGATCCTATTCCTAAATAATTATCTCACTAAGGGTAAGTTTGTGGTCTAAACAAAAAATAAAAATAAGAAATTTAAGCACTTTTAAAAGAATAAATATGAACACATGCATACATATATACATATATTTATATAAATTAAACCATGCATGTGAACTTAGATTAAATTTTAAATATATTTAGTCCACTATGTCACATATGTAATATTGTTCGAAAACATATCATAATTTGGAAAATAAAAATTGAATTAACATATCATATCAATCAAGGCAAAAAATATGAAAGTTTGAAAAAGAAATAAATAAGTTTTTTTATTATGGGATTGGGCTGTAGGCCCAACTCTAATTACAAACATAGCTCTGAGACTAACCTGACCTAAAAAAATATAATAAAATCAATAATTGAGACCAAACTCCCATTCCAAATATTTAAATTGCCTAAAAATATCTAAAATTAATTAAGAATAAATATCAGGTGTTACAAATCTCAAATTATACATTTATATGTCTCTATGTATGTCTTATTATAGCTATATAATGATTACGCACTTACATCTCATACATGAAACATTTTGTTTTATTTATTTTTTTATTTTGATATCACAGGGTGTCCTGGTCAACGTGCGCGCACCTCGACTAATCCATAGAGTATTGAAATTAACGATCAGATACACTATGTAGTGGTCCTGAGGACTCATTAATGAAACATAAGTGTTGCAGTATCAAAATATAATATTCTAGACATGAGACAACTATAATGTCTAAGGTACATTCATTATTTGCATGACTATAACTACGAGTTATCTATTGATAACTGTGTAAAACTCCATATAGGTATTTTTAATTGGTCAATTCAGTGTAAATGTTCTTCAACATGCACCCATATCTTTGTGTTAGTATCTTTACACAAGTAACCTAAGACTAGTTGCCCTCATGAGAGTAAGTATAACACGTACTAGTCTAACTGGATGATTAGTGTTCAAGTAACAATTCTGCGACTAGAAATATTTAAGAAAAAAACTCAAAAAAAATACCTGTCTCACTTTTACGATAAAATCATAAACTTATTTTCTCAATTTTTTATCTTACGGACATATCATGAAATGAAATATAGAATCATGATAAAACAAATTTTCTCTTTTATTATTTAAATGAAATAGTTACATTATTAAAATGACTATAATATCCCTCGTAAATATTGATATTTAAGACATAATTCCTGCACAAATGAACTCATATTTTGTCATATTTTAATTTATAAAATTACTCTAAAGTTATGGTTGGCACGTGGGAATGTAATGGAATCCATTCCCACATTAACCTAGTTTCATATTTAATATCAAAAATTAAGTTGGAATGCTATTAATTGAGAATAACTATTTTCACATCAAGTGAAAAAAAAGCAATTTACAATTTAAGTGATGGAATAACTATTAATTACAATCAAGACTCGAAACAAAAATTAAAAAAAAATAAAAATAAAAAACAAGGAACTACTTGTGGCAAAAATTTTCTCTCAATCACTCTCTTAAGTTGCAAAATGATATTTAACCACTCAACCTTATTTTTGGCCAACATCCGAACTTAGGCTATAAAGTGATCATTTTATCCCTAGATCTATTTTTTTCTCAAATTCATATTTCGGGTTTTCAAAAGTTTAATAAAAATATTCATTTATATTATTTAATAACCAAATAAATTCTGATCCAATTTAAACTCGGGTTATAAAATAATCATTTTACCCTTGACAATGTTTTTACCAAAATTTGTAATTTAAGCTTCTTAAAAGGTTAAAAAATATTTATTGATATGTTTCTTAATAACCAAAAAATTCTCATCTCACCCCGAACTCAAATTGTAAAATGATGATTTTATTCCTGAGTCATTTTTTGTTCAAATTCGCATTTTAAGCTATCCAAAAAACCCAAAAAAAAAAAAAAATTCTTGACATCTTTCCTGATAAGAAACAAATTTTAGCCTTATCTAAATTTAGATTGTAAGATGACTATTTTGCCTTGGGCTTGTTTTTGAGTCAAATTTGTATTTTAAAAATCTCAAAAGACTAAAAAATATTTATTGATATATTTCGTAATAGTTAAGAAAACTTTGGCTCAATTCGATTCAAATTGCAAAGTTTATTCATGATATGAAGAAAAAGTTTATTTTTATTATTTTAGAAAATTAATATTAGTAATTATATTATATTATATTATATTATATTATATTTAAAATCGTAATTAAATTATAAAAATTTAACTATCTATTCGACTCCTATTATTTTCATGTTAGCAGCTAAACAAATAAATAAAATGAGCATTCCATTTCATTCACACCCATATTCTATTTCCACGTAACAAAAATAACCACATTAAGAGAGCAAATAACGACCTACTTAGATTTCAACACAATATTTTAAATTTAAACTTTTATTAAATATTAAAAATATAAAAATTTTATTTGTATCTATAATTGATTAGTTAAAATTTTATGTTTTCAAGGTTTCAATATATTTTTAAAATTTTAAATATCTGAAATTTATTTCACTTGAAGTAAAATAACTTTAAAATGGATTAAAATGATTTAGTATTTAAATTCTATCATATTATTTATAATATGACTCATAGTTATTTATTAATAAAATTTTTACTAATAATTTGAAATATCACATCTAATTTTGGATAAACTATATATTTAAATTAAATAAATTAATTTAAATAAAAATAGCTCGCGTATATAGCAGATAAAATTTATATTTTTCTATTAGGGTGTGCATATTTACACTCCGCTAATTCTATCTTATACAGTTGCCCCTCCTTATTTTCATAATATATTTGGTATAATTATAATGTTATAAATACCCTTATTCAAAATTCAATTTAAGACATAATTATAATATCATAAATATTTTATTATAGTAAAATATTTAATTTCATAAAATGAGAAGATAACTTACCAAAAATTGTTTTCTTTCTGAAGTTTATGGTAAGCAAGCAATTGCCATTTAATTTTTTAAAATATTCGTGCGTTTAAGGCATGTGAATAACTTTTCTATGATAAAAATTTATAATTCTAATCCTATTAAAAAATATTTCCTATTATAAAAAATGAATTAAGTTTTTAAAATAATGACATTTATGATTCGTTGATAATTTTTTTTTTTTTACTTAAAAGTTAATTTTTTGGTATATTAATTGATTTGCTTAATTTGATAGTTTTTTTTTTTTTGAATAATTCAAATAAACCTCTACTAAATAACTTGAGACTAATAAAAAAAGTTTAAATGATAAAAATATGTAAGAAAAATAACATAAATTAATTAATTTTTTTATTTGATTAATTTAGAAAATAAAAATACAAATTATCTTTAATATGTTTGTTAAAATATAAATATACATGAAATTTATTTTAACCTTTAAAATATATTTTTTCATTTTTTTATCAAACTAAATCTAAAGATATTTGTCCAATTTGTAAAAGTTTGTTTATAAGAGGTAATTATATCATTTCAAATTATTTATAAAAACAGCTAGTAAAAATAGGTAGTTTTATAATTTTACTCAATTAAAAGAATAGGATGAAGTCTAAAAAGTGTTCGTGGTGGGCAAATAAACTTACCTTTTTTACGAGTGTATAACTTTACACCAAGTTCAAACATCTCAATGGTAATGTGTTTGTGTGTGTGTGAATGGTTTGTAAGCTCCGGTAGACTAATTAATTGAAGTCACAAAATGACAGGAAAAGCACGCCTTGTAAAACGCACATTTTTCCCATGTCAAAAACTCTTCACAGCTGTGGTGTCAGAATTTTACATAAAAAAATTTCAAAATCCCCAAAAAGCCACCGTGTTTTTCTTTTTTAGTACAGAATTTGACCCGAAAGCAGCCAGACCAATGACATTCGAGAGCACATCATGTTGGCTTCTTGTTAATGAAATTGACAGGCACCTGAAATGTTACACTCAAAAACAGGGAACTACCAAAGACCACAGAGTTCAATAATTAAACGTGCAAATTGTGCTTCACATGATGATTGATGATTTTATAAGCCGGCAGTCATCGTATATGTCAGCTAATTAACAGTCATAAAAACCCACGTTTTTCACGTGTTCAAACTCTAATTACAGTGACGGATTCAATATTTTATTACAGTAAGGTCAAGTCGATAAATAAAGGCAGTGTACTTGACTTATGAGCAATCTGTTTTGAGAGATATATTTTATGGGGGCAAAAGATTAAAAATACCTAAAAAAAATTATACTATTTTCTAAAAAATTTTGCTTCCTAAGGGGGCAAAACCTGTAATTGCTTGAGGTATAAAGGCAATTTATTTTGAAAGAAATATTTTATAAGGGTAAAAATATAAAAATATTTTAAAATTATACTATTTTTTAAAAAAATTTTTCTTCCAGTGGGGCAAAACTTATAAATTGTTTAAAGTATAGGGACAATTTATTTGAAAATATATTTTATAAGGGCAAAAATACAAAATATCTCAAAATTATACTATTTTCTACAAAAATTTTACTTCTAGTGGAGTCAATTGACCCTCCTACCCCTATGTGGATCCGCCAATGTCTAATTAGATCGGGGGCGGATGTTTGTTTTTACCTTTTTTTCTTTTCCAATTACGCTAATGCCCACGTAAAGAAATTTCCGAAAGGCATGATCTTCATTTCCTGATCGGAATAATCTCACCATCAAGATTTCTTTTTTCGTTCTTTTTGTTTTGGGGGGGGGGGGGGGGGGGCGAGTGTGTTAAACTCAACTTCTTAAAACGAAATGATCATTTTTGTTTTGCGCCTTTCTTTTTGTTTTTGTTTATATATATATATATATATATATATATATATATATTCGTCCTATTATTTGAATCCAAAATATAACGGAATTTGGGAGAGAAAAGAAAAGTTGTCATCCGTGGAATTTGTATGTGCGAGATGTGTGGGAATACGAAACCTAAAAATAATGAAATCAATCTGAATAGATTTCTCATTTCTAACCAATGTTTTGTCCAATTAAAGGAGAGTGATGCTCATCTGCCAATAGTTCTGATCAAATCCACATGATATCAATGATAAGTTTAAGTTGAATCAAGCAATCAACACAAATAATTAGCACACGGGCAAAAAGTAAATGAAACAAAATTTTTAACATAGAAATCCTATTCAACCAATGGGAAAAAATTACAAGTCCCATACAAAGGGATTAAACAAAGCCCTTTCACTGTAAACAAGTTACAAGTTCTATAAATATAAATTTACCATCAATCGAATCTACAATGATTTATGTAGGTGAACTCTCTTGGCTAAAGAACGACATTTAGTTTATTGAAGATGTACATACAAATTATATGAGGTTTTAATTGACTAAATATGTGAGAAAACTCTTTTGCAGCATTTCAGTAGATTGATAAATTCGTTTTCTCTACTTAGAAATTTCAGGAGTTTAGTTTTTTGAGAATACAAATTTACCCCATCGAATCCGCAATTTCTTAGGTAGAACACTTGCTCAAACTCCTTGATGAACCCTCCTAACAAAAGAATGATCTTTAGTTCATTGAAAACGAACCAAAAAATTATGTGAAGCTTTAATTGGCTAAGTATGTGAGAAAACACACTTGTAGTATTTTGGTATATTAATAAATTTGTTCTTTCACGCCTTGGATTTCACAACCCAAGTACACGAATAAAAGAACATATATT
This sequence comes from Vitellaria paradoxa, assembly GCA_019916065.1. NCBI lineage: Eukaryota > Viridiplantae > Streptophyta > Magnoliopsida > Ericales > Sapotaceae > Vitellaria > Vitellaria paradoxa. The sequence continues at coordinate 44,004,423 of CM034237.1, read as the reverse complement.
ACACTATTTAATTACTTTTTTGTCCCATATTAGAGCCATACACACACGCTATAGAGTAATAAAATATAAAAATAAATATATTCCTGTTTTAAATTTAAATAAATATCTAAGTCACAACAAACTAAGCAACAAAACTCTGAAATAAAACTACAAGCCTTCAAAACTAAGTCCAAATAGTCTCCCAAAATCAATCATAAATAATTTATAACCACCTCACAAACAAAAGTTTGTTACAAACTCTCTTACACAATTTTATGAAATTTAAATGTAAGCAAATAAAAATTAATAAAATTTTAATTTCTATATTCAGCAGGTCCAGCACACAATTCAAACTCATTACTTACAACACACGTTGTAAGAGGATAAGTATTAATATCACGTGTGCTCAGAATTCTAATAATAATAATAATAATGCAATAATGTTCTAGCATACTACTAAATGAATATCCCAACACAAATAATAATCTCATACAATAATTTTAAATAAGAAATTAAATTTATTTATTTATTTATTTATCTTCTTTTACAATTTAATCGTGTATACAAACACTGCATAACACATCAAAAATAAAATAAATTAACTTCAGGTACTGTTGCTTGGTTGTCCCGTAGATACAGGACTCAACCAATACATACTATCCTTCAGTGTCTGCTTTCTAAACTGAAATATTAGGACTATTAATCACACCATCATTCGGTATCTACTTCCTAAGCTAAAACCTTAGGAATATTATTATATGCCACTCTTAGGAAGTAGATACCGAATGATATATGCCACCCTTAGGAATATATATGCCACCTTTAGGAATATTCTTGAGATTTCAATTGGTGAAACGAATCTAGTAGCTAGTAACCTAAGCTGAAACACGTAGTTTACTTAGGTACAATAGAATTTTTAACTAAAACATCTTAAGCAACTAGTTAAGCTAAAAACTAATCAATTATCATCCGTCACAACAAACTCGACAACCTCTATAGGATTAAGAATAGACATAGTGCCCTTCGGGGGTAGCTGGGTTGGTTCGGTTAGCTGCCGTAAAGGCCTGGGCCTAATAAGAGGTCTTGGGTTTGACTTTCTCTTCGGGGGGAGGCCGTAATCCTCTATTATTGAGGGCTGTCTAACAGCTTTCCCGGCTGAGCCGGTCAGGCAGGGCTTGCCTAGGCTGGTTTACCCCTTGTGGTCCTTTGCCGACTAGGGTCACGAGGCGTGCTTCACCCAAAGCGTACCCCTTATGGGAAAGCGGCTGCGGGTTTTCACGTAAAAGAAAGATAGACATTGTAACGACCTGCATCCATATAGTACAATATTGTCCGCTTTGGGCTTAGTAAGCTACTTCCTAGGAGGTCACCTATCCTAGTACTGCTCCCATTGTGAGGGACCTGCCCGTGAGGGACTCTGCCTGCGGGAGAGTGAAGCGAGAGGTGAAGCAGAGAAGTAATGCCTCCCATCCCACATTGCCTGGGTCGTAGAAGGAAGTGGCATATATGTAATATTCGATATCAATATAGAACAACGCGTTTTAAAGCCGTGAGGGCACTGGGTTCAGTGGGAATTCCAGGGTTAAGCGTGCTCCAGTGAAAGCAGTACTAGGATGGGTGACCTCATGGGAAGTAGCTTACCAAGTTTAAAGCGGACAATATTGTACTATATGGATGCGAGTCGTTACAAATGGTATCAGAGCCAATGCCCAATCGGAAGTGTGGGATCACGCGTGGGCCCCACGTGTGGGAGACTTGCCTGTGAGGGACTCTATCTGCGGGAGAGTGAAGCAGGAGGCCACGCGGGGACGCGTGCCTTGTAAGGGAGGAGGATTGTGAGAGACTGTGAGGGACCTGCCCGTGAAGGACTCTGCCTGCGGGAGAGTGAAGCAGGAGGTGAAGTAGAGAAGCAATGCCCCCCATCCCACATCGCCTGGGTCGTGGAAGGAAGTGAGATATATGTAATATTCGATATCAATATAGAACAACGCGTTTTAAAGCCGTGAAGGCACTGGGTTCAGTGGAAACTCCAGGGTTAAGCGTGCTCCAGTGGGAGCAGTACTAGGATAGGTGACCTCCTGGGAAGTAGCTTACCAAGCCTAAAGCGGACAATATTGTACTATATGGATGCGGTCGTTACAGACATAGTGTACGAAAGAGTTGGAGATGGAACATGAGAAGGACTGGAGTGTAAAAGACCAAACATTGGATGCAACCAATGATAAATTCAGATATGAATGTCCTTCATCCACTATAATCAACCACGAACCTAAGTGAAAAATTCACAATTCTCTCCCTCAAAACTATTAATGGCGATCGCCAGATAAGAAATGTTTTGAACTAGAGAGACAACATGATGTAGGGGCAAAATTGACGAAAACGAAAGGTTAAGCAAATGGATTGTAAATTTCTATTTAATTTATGAATATTTAGAAAACATATATTTTTGCAAAGAATAATTTTTCTAATAATAAATTTTATTATTCAAAAACCACTTAAAAGCACTAAAGGCTTAAAAGTTTAAATATAGAAGAAAACTAACAAAATATAACCAAAATTAGGAAACATAATAACGTAAAATAGGGAAATAAAATAACGACTAACTCTAGAAAGTTTCTAAATTCAGTATGAAGCTAAATAAAATATTTCAAAATTAAATTCAAAAATAAGTAATTATTTTAAAACTAATTTTAAATAAAATAAAATTGATATCTAAATATAATTTTTTGACAAATATCTAAATCAAGTAAAAAATTTCCTTATAGAATATTATTATAATTTTTAGTCTGCAACATAGTAGGTGTAAGAACAGTAAAAATGTATATCGTTGGTCTGGAAGGAAAAAAACAAGGGTTGGAAGAGGAAGTATGAACAGAATGTTGAGCCCTATTCTTTATCTGCGAGGTAGAATCAATCCTACACATCATCTTAAGAACCTTATAATTACCAGGGGCAGAACATCAAACAATAAACTAAGGATGCAGAAAAAAGCCGAACAATCCGAAAATCGAACTAATTCAATTACTTGGGTTTGGTTTGATTCAAGTCTACATCAAAATCGATTCAATTTTGCATTAAAAAATTAATAACTTGGTTTTTTCAGTTTGATTTTTGAGTTAGTAAAAAAATCGAACTGAACCGAATTGAAACCAAGCAAAAAATACCTTAACCCGAACTAATCCGAAATCAACCGAAAAAATATAATGGCTCCGTTTGAAGTGATAAAAAATTCTGAAAAATGATGAAAAATATTAAAAAAACTTTAAAAGTTATTTTTTATCTCACTGTCCAATTATTATATAATATTATATGTAAAATAGTTACTACTTTATAAAAAGTAACTACTTTTAATATTTAATTATATATTATAAGTATATTTAGAGTGATAAAAAGTAAGATAAAATAAAATAAAGTAAAATAAGTTATGAGTTCGTAATTTATATAAAGAGATAAAAAAGTGAATAACTTTTCAAATTTTTTACTATTTTTTACCTTTTTCAAAAATTTTTACCACTTCAAACAAAACTTATATAATATACATAATATTATATAACGTATACGTAATATTGTATGTAACCCGTACTGTTAAAACAGTGCTGCTAACTGGGTATGATATTATATATAATTAATATACAATATTTTGTATATTATAATATTTACAGTATTATATTATATAATAACACACTATTTAATTGGATGCTTAGAAATTTAAAATAAATAAGTCAGGTCAAATTCAAAAACTGAATCGATCGAACTGAATATTTTTAATTCGGTTCGATTTGATTTTAAATTAAAATCAATTCAATTTTGAATCTAATTTTCTAAAATTAAAAAAAATTATTTTAAATTAAATATAAATTTAAACCAAATTAAACCGACTCATGCACACTTCTTCTAGAATAAACGAATAAACGAAGAGGAGTAATTAAGATAGCTTTGGGATCCTGAAGCGACTGGAAGGAAGTGATCGACCCGGAGACTCAAAAGTCGAGTCACACCATCAAAGCATGCATGCTCCAAGCTCAACGCTCGGTAACATTAAACCCATGCTAGCAGGGATCCAAGTTGTTAAAAGCATAAAGATGAAGCATCTTACACTCACCTGTCAGAACCCCATGAGGAAGAATCTTCCCTACCTACTCTCTCTCTCCCTCTCCCCCCCCCCTCCCTCTTTCTCTTTAACCCTTCCTCCTCCTTTCATTCTTTCTGTCTTTCTTTCCTCCGCGTTGCACGTGAGCCAACAAGCAATGACAAAAATGAAGAAGGAAACGAGAATGGCCCTTGGGCCCTACAAATGCCATTTTGGGCTCAACACAATCCGTCATTTTGGGCTCAACACAATCCAAAATAATACCGTCGAATAAGTTTCAACGTTCATTACAAGTTGCAGAATTAGTTCCATTGTTGAAACTAGCCACAATTAAAAAAATTAAAAAAAAAAAATGATCGCCCACATGAGATAATCATTCCCAAAATCCAAGACCTTAGATTCGCTCGATTAACATTACATGGATGTACCCTCACAACTCATGCGACAATAAATCAAGACTCTTGCGCATCTTAACGGGGATTCAAATTTACACTTAATAATTGAATGAGCAATGTTATTCTATTGAAAAAAAATTAAATAAAAATAACTATTACTCTTGAATTTTAAAAATACCATCGTTGTATTATTCCAATAACTAATATTAATTAGTTCATCGGGCAAATAATCATCTTCCTAATTGAATACATTTATTTCATTCAAATAATTCCGTCTTATCACCCTGCCACTCCAAGGGCAGTTCAGCAATTGACTATCATACAGTTGCTCAGAGTGACATAAATATAGTCCATCTTCAGGTCAAAAAAAAAAAAAAAAAGATTTATTATTATATCATCGTAGGCTTTCTTCATACCAGAAAATTATTTCATGTATCTTCCATTGTAAAATAATTTTCATTATAATTTAAATATATGTGTATGTCATCGTTATCGAAATATTAAAATTGTGACGGTTGTCAAACATGATGTGATAGTCATTTGGGATAATTTCTCATCTCGGCTAAATATTGATGGATTAAGAGGCTAAACCCACACACATATATATAGAACATAACATGATATTTTATTTTTTATTATGTAGTATATTATATAATATATTATATAATATGTTTTTTTTGGTAGTTAAATGTGGTTTGGATTAATAAAATATATATATATATATATATATATCATCTTAGTGTCATACTTCCGTATAACAAAAGTATTAATTACAAAATTGAATCCTCCAATTAGTAGATCATCTAATATTTACATCAGAATTTTTAATGACAAGAAATTGAAAATTTTTTATTCTAATATGATACATAATATTTTTGACAATGATTGTAGTTGGAGAAGAGAGTCCCTTATTAATATGTGTAATATAGTGTAATATATTAGCAAACACAACTAAAGGTACCCAAGAAAAAATAATCATCTATATAGTGAAATTTGTTAGACAAATTTTTTCTTAATTTTTTTATTATCCACATTATACGAATTTTGTTAGCAGACTTTATTTTAATTTTTTTTGTTATCCACATTACAATAATATCTTCTGTCAAAGTGTCAATATTATAACACATGAGAAAATATTGAATGAATGGAAAGGAGCTAAACTTGGTCCAAATTTTCTTAAACAACTCTCCTTCATTGCATGGAGAATCAACAGCCTCAAACCTAAAACAGAAAACTGTCTCTCTCTCCACTGGATCCTTAAAGACATTGACCCACCATTTGAATGAGTCTTCCGAATGAAAAATCTCTAATATATACCATTTTCCTTTTCAACCCCAACTGGTTTTCTGCCACCGCCCTTCATTCCTCGGCTCACAAACCACAATGTTACGTCATATTCTACTCCTCCTCCTTCCATCACTCTCATTGCTTCCCTCCACCGCCGAATCCAACCTCGTCCTCGACTACTACAACAAAACGTGCCCAAACTTCTTCGACATCATGAAGGAAGTAGTCACCAACAAGCAAAGATCAGACCCCACCACCGCCGCGGCCACCCTCCGCCTCTTCTACCAAGACTGCATGGTGGGAGGCTGCGACGCCTCCGTCCTCATTGCCACCAACGCCTTCAACACGGCGCAGCGCGACGCCGACATCAACCTCTCCCTCCCCGGCGACGGCTTTGAACTCATCACCCGTGCCAAGACCGCTCTCGAGCTCCAGTGTCCGGGTGTCGTCTCCTGCGCCGATATCCTCGCGGTGGCCGCTCGAGATATGGTCACCGAGGTTGGCGGCCCGCACTACGAAGTCAGGCTAGGCCGGAAAGACAGTCTGACCTCAAAAATCTCCGACGTGGAGGGCAACATTCCGAGACCAAACATGTCGTTGACACAAATTATCTCCATTTTCGAGGCCAAAGGGTTTTCACTTCAAGACATTGTAGCGTTGTCCGGAGCACACACCATTGGTCTCTCTCACTGCAGCCAATTCTCGGACAGAATCTTCAACTTCAACAAGACATCGCAGTTCGATCCATCCATTAATCCTACGTTTGCACAGGCACTGCAAAAACTATGTGATAACTACACGAAAGACCCCTCAATAGCGGCTTTCAACGATCCCATTTCTCCGGACAAGTTTGATAACACGTATTATTCGAATCTACAAAGAGGGTTGGGGTTGTTGGCCTCCGACCAGGCCCTTGTGTCTGATTCGAGAACGAGGAAGTTTGTGGACTTGTATGCGTTGGATCAGAGCGCCTTCTTTAAGGATTTCGCTCGTGCGATGGAGAAGCTTAGCAATTACAAGGTCAAGATTGGAAGGGAAGGAGAGGTGAGACGCAGATGCGATGCTTTCAATTCACTAAATACTAATTAATTAATCTAGCCAAACCGCAGCAGGCTTCTGATTTGTTGAATGAAATTAAAGTGGTTGATGATTAGAAGGGAAGGGTCAATTTTTATTTAATTTAGTTGAGAACATGGCTCCTAAATACTCATTACCCAAGTGTGTTCTTTTGATTTCTAATTTGCCACAAGATCGATGATTCTCTTGAAAGTAATACAAAACTTGACAATTTCATTCGAGATGAATGTACCCCAGTAAATCCCCCCAGCACTCAATTGATCAGCAAAAACTTGCTCAGCCCACAAATCAACATCGTTTTCAATCGAACCAAAATTACACAGTTAGATAGCAATTTACAGGCTTGATGATACTTCTGGTACGTGGGAGTCCGCAGCCGCTACCCCGTACTGGAGTGCGCACAGGGTGAAGCACGCTCCAGGACCCTAGCCGGCAAAGGCCCCTGGAGAGTTAACCAGCCTAGGCAAGCCCTGGTTGACCGGCACGACCGAGAGGAGGCCATTAGGCACCCGCCATTACAGCGGTAACCCACCCCCCTTGTGAGGGAGTCGAACCCGGAACCTCGAGAGACCCAAGTTCTAAGACGAGCCCGACTTCCACTCGGCTACCCCCAAAGGGCCTTGATGATACTTGGAAATACATGGTCAGGATCAAGACAAAATCACAAATACATGAAAAACAAAAGGGTTAAGCTTCGTGCTTGATTATTAAATACAGTATCAATGCAGAGACACTCTTTTCAATATGAGACACTCTTTTCAATGGTAACTTTTCAGTTTTTCCATAAAAGATTTAAGAGTTACAAAAGTTACCATTGCTTGCTTATTTTTTGAAACTTCAAATATAATAAATAATTTCCAACAATATGTACCTTTATTTGTTCCCCGGGCTATCACTTTGTTTTAGACTTCTTAGCTCTTATTTGACCATCTTCGTCGGCCTCCTTCGATGCACTTTCTAATGTACCAGAGATCACCTCTTTGTTTTACAAATATACTAACCTTCATGCTAAATTTTGGAACATTTCAGCTCCCTAAACCAAACACACAACAACAAAAAATGATGTGGGGGTTTGCCATTTGTCCGCGAATTCATTGCCCAAACTGGCATGAAACTTCTAATGCTATGTTGTTATCAATAGAAATAAGAACAAGAATGGAATGGAAACGGGACGAAAACGAAAATAGAATTTCAAAATTTGGTACATCAAGAAATTAGAAAAAGAATTCATTTTGTCAATGTTTGATACATATAGATACATTTAGAAATAAAATAAGAATATAAATTAAATTAATAAACTACCCTTCTCTTTAAAAAAAAAATTAACAAACGAGACAAACTTTGTCATTTTATGCTTTACAAAGTGTTCATTTGCAAAATTATCAAATACCACGTCGGATTTCAAAACTTATAATTCTCTGGATTAAAGAATATGAATATTCTAATTCCTGATCAATCAAACAAAACAATTTTTGCTGATTAGAAAATTCTCAATCCAAATCCTAAACCATACAACCAACTAAACAAAATATAAAAGTTCAAATGAAATACCCCCAAAACAACCTCCTCCCCCCCCCCCACCAAAAAAAAAAAAAAAGGAAGGAAGAAATGAAATATTTTGAACCTGGGGGAAACAGAGAATCTTATCAAAGCATGAAACGAGTTTCATCATCACCTTTCTGGGCACCCTTTTGGGTTTATTGTTTAGCTATTTGTCATTATTCTGACTTGTTTCAGCATTATACCTCTCTTCTGGTGGTATGATGTGAAATTGGCATGATGATTTCTACGCCCTCACCTGCGGCCTTTGCGTCTTCCTCCACCAAGACCACATCTTCATCCACGACTATGTTCATCAAATGATATTGCGTTCACTTTAGGAAACAGTATAGATCAAGTAGAACAGAACTGGTGATTTTTCATTAACAGCTCATTATTTTGTTCTGCTACCAACAGTATCTAGTAAATTCATGATCTCTATATTGCCGTTGCAGGAGCATATTAGATGCGTAAAATGTAAAGAAAGTTTTCTCTAATAATTCTGTATCAGTAATCCTTTCATCATATAACTTTAGGATTAAAACAATTTTACAGAGGAAAAAATTATATTCACTAACAGTTTTGAAATCCTTAAACTGCAATTCTAACTAATTATAACGACCTTGTTGGAGGTGAACAGACTTTCAATGTTTATACCTCTCCTTTAAATTATTCAAAGTTCAAGGGGATCTTTAACTATGAGATATTCAGATTTCAATTCCTTACTTACGAAGATGATGGTGGAGGAGTAACACAACCTTAGCCTTATCTTGCTGGGATGGAGCACTTTTTACCACAACCTGCTAGGATGTGGATGATAGCATTACTGAGATACATAGCTTCCAGATGAATTTCAACGTCAAAGACCTATGATTTTTTTTTTCCAAAAATATCAAGAGTAACAAAATCTAATTTGTTAAGATTTCTCATGATAAAAAAATAATAAATATAAGGTTCTTACCGATATTTATATGGGCGGATGCACATAAGGGTAAGAGGGGTCAATTGACCTCACTAGAAGCAAAATTTTTGTAAAAAATAATATAATTTTCAAGATATTTTTATACTTTTGCTCCTATAAAATATATCTTTCAAAACAAATTGTCCCTATATTTTAAACAATTTACAAGTTTTACCCTCATTGGGAGCAAAATTTCTTTAACAAACAGTATAATTTTTGAGATATTTTTATATTTTTACCCTTATATCTTTCAAAACAAATTGCCTCTATACCTCAAGTAATTTATAAGTTTTGTCCCCATTGAAAGTAAAATTTCTTTAAAAAATAGTATAATTTTTAAGGTATTTTTATTCTTTTTCCCCCATAAAATATATCGCTCAAAACAGATTATCCATAAGTCAAGTACACTGTCTTTATTTATCGACTTGATCTCACTGTAACAAAATCTTAGATCCGCCACTAAATATTTACCACTTCAAAATATCTCGAGCCTTGATATAGAAAGTTTGTGGATATTTATCAAGCATCAATAAAAGAAAAGACAAGAGTTGTTGAAATTAATTTTGCGAATCTTGATGACTTGATGTCTAACGACTCTACACATTTTGATGTTGATGATTTCATCATGGAACCAGAAACTAGTATCTAATAGAGTATTTGTACTTATTAAATATTGGTTTTACTTTTATTTTTGTGAAATAGGTCTTATTATGTAATATTTGCTCTTATATTTTATTTTAACATTTTATATTGAGTTCATTTGAACATTTCTTTTAAAATAAATATTTTTATATTTTAGAATCAAGGCTTACACTAATGATCAATGAATATGTATGTTTAATTGATAGTACCGCCACTACACACACACTATCCTTCGACATGAAAATTACTTCTAGATTTGTCATTACTTAAAGCCAATGTCGATATAATGTCAAGCACTTCGAAAATGATAGGAGGCTTCGGAAGAGCTAATAATTGTGTTGCCTAAAGGAATAAAAATCTATATTAAAGAAGTTTTGAAACCCCTAGATATAGAATAATTTGGTTGATTTCACATACATTAGAAACTTTAGGAGTAAAATGAGATACAAATGGTCCGTTTGACAACGTTATTATTATTTTTTTTTGGTTTTTCTGTCATCTTTTTTTATTTTTTATTTTTTATTATCGTTTATTTTTTTTAAAATGAAAACTGAAACTACATTTGAAAATACAAATTTGTTTATAATTATTAATTTTTTATTTTAGAAAATAATTAATTTTATTAGTTTTAAAAAATTAATAGAACTTAATAACATATATTTTATATTAATTTAATTTAATTGATATAATTAATTAAATTAATACAGTAAATTATTTATTAAAATCATTTAATTCAATAAATATAAAATATATTAAATTATATTATTTAATAAAATATAATTCATATTAAATAAATAATTAAATTAGATTAATTATTAAATTAAATTATTTATTTTTAAATTAATTAAATTCATTTAATTATTTACTAACATAATTTAACAAAATATATTTTATATAAATTAAATTAATTAAATCATAAATAATTTAATTTAATTATGATATTTATTTAAAATAATTTAATAATAATTATTAAATTAAATTAAATTAGAAATTAATGTAATTTAATTATTTATTATTAATTATTTTATATAAATTAATTTAATTATTAAATTAAATAAATTAATTATGATATTTATTTCAGATAATTTAGCAATAATTATTATTAAATTAAATTAAATTAATTAATTTAGTTTTATTATTTATTAAAAATAATTTATATAATTAATTTAATTTATTGAATTTAATTATATTATTTATTAAAATAACTTATTTTAATAAAATATTTGAATAAAATAATTTATTTTTATGTAATGTAACAAAAATATAAAAAGTTTTAAAATTGACAAAATATTGGTAACAGAAAAGAAAATCAGAGTGAAAATATATTTTTGCTGTTTACATTTTTCTGTTTATATTTTCATTTGTTTTGAAAACAAAAAAATATAAATAGGTTTATCAAACATGTTTCTGTTGTGAGTTTACAAAATTTTGAAAATATAAATAGAAAATGAAAACGTTACCAAACGAAATCAAAGTGTGGTAACGGAGTCAAAGTGACTAGAAAAAGAAAAATTTTTGTAATTTCCATCTACAAAATGATGAAAATTTTACAAGATAATGTATTCATGTTAACTTTGAAATCATTATCATAAACACATTAAAATTATTGTATCGAAAGTATTAAAGCAATCTAATTTCATGTTCAAAAAATAAGAAATGCTTTATTTCAATTATTAGATAATAGTGAAGATCTCAAAACAAAAAATGAAGCCACATGTTTAGCCACGTAAAAAATTAAAAATTTGAGCTTTTATTAGTTATGAATATTTTGTATAGAATATTATTTGATTTTAATACAATCAGTAAAAGTCTATAAATTAAAGGGGTGCATATTAATAATGCTATAAATCAATTAGAAGGTCATATTTCTTACCTTAAAAAACTATCAAAAAGATGGCTTTGAAAATAGAACTTTGTATTTCGTTAAAAATATAAAACTTATAAAAGGAAACAATTTGATAAAAACAGTGGTGGTTAGATAATACAATCGACTAAAAAAATCTTTTAAAATTAATTATTTCATATTTATAGTAGATCGATCGATTTCATCACCTCACAATAGGTTTCAAAAACTTAGAATGTATTATGATACTTTTTTGGGTTACTTGTTTGATTGTAAAAAATTTAAATTATTAAATGGTGATAGGCTAAAAAGTAGTTGTCTCAAACTTGAGCAATGTTTGAAATATAGAGGTACCTATATATGAAAGTCTAATTTAAAGAGCTGAAAGTCTTAACAAGAAATTATTCATGAATACACAAATTCTCCAATTGACACAATTAATGACTTGTATAAAAAAGTCAGGTTGCTTTTTAGATGCATGCATGATATAGAATACTATTAACAATTTCCGTAATTGTAACCATAGCTTTAATTTGGTTGAAAAGAAGTTTTTTCCAAATAAAATTAATAAAAAATTTTACTTAAAAAAAATAATATCTCAAGAAAAATTAAACGAACTAGTTGCATTTTCAACTGAAATGGATTATTTATAAATAGAATAGTTGAAGCAAATATATAATTGATATATATTCTTTTACGTTTCATGAATGTCTTGGCAATTGCTTGAATTTAAAGCCAAGTGCTGATGATTTGTGGACTACTGAGCAATCTTTTCCCATTAATCAAATCATATATATATATATATATATATTAACCAATCCCTATTTTGTTCTCAATTGCCATTAATTATACCTTTAGTGAATGCACTCATTTCTTAGTCTAACGTTAACGTGCTTTAACAAAAAATACTATATTTTAGTTTGCAGTCATGTATTCCTAGCTCTTGTCAACATGACAAAGCACCAAAAAAAATAAAAGTCTTTTTTATTTTCTTAAAATGATAAAAACAAATAATTTTCTACTTTTCGTTTTTTAAGGAGATATCAAGCTTAATTTATTTATTTCGTTTTTTTTTTTTTTTTCAAAGACAAATTTTAATTATGGGGAGGGTTAGTGGTTTCGTCCGACGTTGCCAACGACTCATACCATTATAAAATGTTAAGTCGACATGATGTGGGATAATGAAATTTGAAGCAGTCCGTCTTCTCTAGGTCTAGTTTCAATATTAATCTTTGTTTGGCAGTGGACGTGAATGTTTTTATATTAATTAGTTTTCTAGAAGGTAGCTAGAAATATACATATATATATCTTGGCAGTGGACGTGAATGTTTTTATATTAATTCGTTTTCTAGAAGGTAGCTAGAAATATACATATATATATATAGAGAGAGAGAGAGAGGATAATCATGCAAGTTTCCTATGAACTCCTACTACAGATGAAGTCTTATTTTTAATTCATTCACATCATATCAGATATAAATAACAAACATTAATTTTGCGTAACCTGGAAGGGTTTTATTTCAATTTTATGTAAGCACGTGTGTCTGTGTGACGACTATTCTGATCGCACACCCAATTGGAAGAACAGAAAATCTGGGAAAGAAAAATTAGAGGATTGAACTTGTAGACTGGTGAATCTTTCTTTTTTTAATTTTTTAAAGATCCAACCATTGGAAATTATAGCACATGGGTACCCCCAAACCAGAATTAAATTAAAACTAATAAGGTGTCCCAATTGTTGTCGATTAATTTTGAATTGGATGCTATTAGGTTAAGTTTGAAGTGGACTTTCTCTTTTATTCAATCTTTCAGACACGTACTTTTTTTACTTCATAAAACAATCTATCTCTCTGTGTATAAATACTTGTTATTTTTGGCATATTTGTCTCATTTCCATTCACAAATATATGTATCTACCTCTCCATATATGAGTTGAGGTCGTATATGAGAAGATTTATTGCATTTTTTCACACATTGATAAATTCAATGCGTTTGTATTTTGATATTAATTAGTTATGAAAAATTACTCAAATATGATGTTTTTAGTTTAAATAGATTTTTGATGATATGTTTAAACAATTTAACCTAACGAAGTATGATGAATTTGAAATCACTTAAAATTATATATATATAATTATTTGAAATTTTTAAAAATAGTAGCTCCACAATTTTAGAAAATAGTGGTACCATTATTTTAATTGTAATTATTAAAATAATTATTAAAAAAAACTTCTACATAATATTACATAAATTAACTCTTTATATTTTAATTTGAAGAAATAATAATGTCAAAAAAATTTTTGTCTTAATCAGAGTAATGTACAATCAATCATCAATATACATGGCAGAAATAAATAATACGATGAATACTCTACCCACAACAAAAACAACTCTATCATCATAATTTTTGTAATTTAATTTAATTTTAAATCTATTAATTTAAAATTTTTACTTATTCAAATAGAGCCTTATTATCAAGGGCGAAATTACATACAAGATAGTTTCAGGCTATAACTTGGGTATCTTGCCAAAATATATATATATATATATATATAGTTCAAAAAATGTATTTTCTTAAATTTAGTCCAGTTTAAATTTTTTGTAACCCAACTCATCTTATTTTTAAATCCTTTGTTCCACTTAAATTTTTATAATTAAGCTCATTTTATTTTAAAATTTTTTATTCAATTCAAGTAAAGTTGAAATTCTGGATCCGCCTTTACTTATTACCAATTAATTTTGAATTGGATGTTTAATTTATCACCAACTATAAGAAAGATTAACAAACATGAGAAAAAGGAAACTTCGAGGGAAAGAAAAATTGATGGGGAACTTGGCTAGTGGATTGCTAGTTTTTCCTTACCAATCATGTTCGATAAGAATGATAAATTCTATGTGGCCCTTGGTTATGATCACTGAAGATAAAGGTCAGTTACACAATTTTCAGTCAGTGCTAAGAAAGTAATTAATGCATAGATAGCTATATATATATATATATATATAAATACATATATGTAATATCAACAAATTGAGATAAAATCTTAACTTCTTGCATCTGGGAGATCAATCTGCTTGGCTCCTTGGTGGGTTTCACCTGATTAAACTGACTCTGCAGGTAGCAGCAGCAGCAGCTTTAATTCCTTCTTCACCAGTTGCATAATTGTAAATATGTAAATATATAAGAATATCAACGTTGCTTTCTGTGACCATCAGATTCGCTTCTCATAGAGTACAAGTCATGAAAGAATTTGAATCACTTGAGAGTGTACTATATATGGCACAGCCGCACAGGCACTCCCACATATGTGCCTATACAGAAAGATTTTTATATAACTTACATATATATATGTATGAGGCTATGAGCTTGGAAATGTTGGGATTAATGCAAGCTTAACCCCAACTGAAGATCCAAAGTTTTGCAGTGTTGCTTTGGGCCAGGCTGCAGGTTCTCTGGTGATGATGGGGCGGCATGTGTCAAGGTAAACCTACAGGTGTCCTGCTGATGGAATGGTATGTGAGAAGGTAGGGCATACCAATTTGACACTTGTGAGGCGTTGATGGGATGGCTATCTTGATGATGATGATGATGATGATCGACTCGACTGAAACTGATTTGGGACTCCTCACAGTGATTAAAATCAGGAGCAAAACAAGATGGATCATAGAACCATGGAGTAGTAGCAGTAGTGGTAGACCCATTATGGTACCCAAAACTATGGTTGTTTTGGAAAGGCTGTTGAAGATAGTAGTTGATACTGCTAGCCTTTCTCGCTTGAAGTTGCAACCTCTTCTTCTTCATTCTTTCCTTCTTGTGGGCATTTTGATGTCCCCCCAAGGCTTGTGAGTTTGCAAATTCCTTGAAACAGTACTGGCACTCAAACTTCTTCTCCTCTGCTGCTTGATCACCCGCTGTTGGGGTTTTCTCCTTCTCCTTTGGCAATTTTTTGTCCCTTGTTGAGGAAACTGTGGTTGACGATGATGAATTTACACTTTCATCACGTTCCACTACAGAGGCTTTCATGGTGGTCTGATCACCATTCTTACATGGGTCCAGCTCGAACCCGAATAATTTGAGCTTCTTCTCAGCACAGGATTTGGAAGAATATTGATCGTTGTTATCCCCATCCCATGTTGGAGAAAGAAGATCGGAGACTTCTTTTGCCATATCTCCAAACACAGGGTTTTTTTCCTTTTTTTTTTTTTTTTTCGGTTCCGAGTCTTAAACACACCTAGCTTTGTTTTGCCTATCTTCCTTTTATAGTAAACCCAACTGGTTTTTGACAATGGATTGCACCTGTGTGCAAGAATAGTTTTATAATCATCAACAGTTTGATTTAAAAAAATAGATTAAAAAAAAAGAAAAGAAAAAAGAGAAGTCAGATTAGGGAAGCTAGCTAGCTGTGATCTCATGCAATATTGGTTTAAAGCTAGCATCTAAATTATATATAATTATATATTGTATCAAAGAGGATTCAGTGTGTTTTTATTAACGAAGAAATCCTTGGGCCACTACCACTTTAAAGCATATAAAACATGCAATTATGGTACCACTTGTGAATATTAAAAAAAAAATTCAAATATTCCATGCTTAGAAAGGAGGTGAAATCTTATTATATTAAGGGTAATTAGCAAAAGTCAAAGAAAGATGGGGATATAATCACCTGGGAGGAAGAGGGGGGGGACTCTCTTAACTTAGCAACAAATCTGCTACTGTACTTAAATGCTTAATTATTAAAGATTACTTTGCTTGACCAACTAGGAAGTGGATTCATGTATTGTATTCTACCAAAGGTTATCACAATATTATATATGTGCAATTATATATTATATAAGTATCTATGGGTGAGTAGTCCCATCCACTACAGGACTTAAATTGGTGTTCATACAATGTTGGGTTCTGTGTATATATAATTCTTGTTATTATTCACTGAATAAAGCTTCTTTGTGATTATCCAAATTCCACAACATATAATTAAAAAAATGAGCTGAAATGGGTATGTATATCTTGACTATGTTTAGGGGATGCTCTTAAAATATATATTAAGGGAGAGTAGTTGCTAAACAAAGGAATATAAACAAGTGGGTAATGATGTAAGCATATATATTAATAAGGGTCTTCAATCAGATCTGGGCATATCTTCTTAGAGGAGGGGAAACTATATTTTATACCCCTAAAAAGCATATGTTTATGTGATTCAAGTCATTAGCTAATATTATTCAAAGCTTAAGCAAAAGCACTTGGTGTTGGACAGTTGTTCTAGTTGGAGCCCACTTTTGGTAGCTTTGGGGACATGCAAGAAACTATATAGATTGTGTTGTTTTTGTATTGTCGCTAACTAAATCTTCCATTGGTGGACTTCTTCCAATTGATCTCTCATTCTCTCATCAATTCTCACTCCTTTTTATTTTTCCTCCTTTTTTTTTTTCTAGCCTGTTCAAATTGCTTTCTTGCTTTAGGGGGAGAATTTCCAAATAGGCATGCTGTCATCAAGCATTTTATACTATCTTAAAATGTGGATTTGGAATAAAATTGATCAGTCCAATCTGCGGAGGATTGGATTGTAGTGGCATATGGGTGGGTGGGTGAGTTGGTTGGTTGATTTTTTGATTGATTCATTCATTCTTGCTAAATTTCATGATTTAGGATCAAGAAATGGTCCCTACCATCAGCCACCCAACTCTTCCCCTCCACTGCGGGCATGGGCAAAAAATCAATGAAATTTAAGTAGTTTGGAGAAGAAAAAGAAGGGACAAAATCCCAGCAGAGATTGCCAAATTGACTCAACAAGAAGATTGATAATAATGACAACAATTCCTTTGATTTTCAAAAATTCATTTGATGGGACAATATTTAGGTAGACAGCATGGGCTGTTATGGAAAGGTTTTCAGCACAAGGTTTTACTAGGGATCAAAAGATAATTAACTCTGTAAAATTTCACATCTTAGTTATGTTAGTTATATTTCATAAAAATTTAAATGGGTAAATATTTTCCTCTCTTGAACAATTAAATGTTAAATTTTCAGGTAGTGTAAAAATTGTGAAAAATTGTGAGAGTAAAAGATTAACAATTACTCTCGTATCGTTCACTCCGTCAAATTTTAATCTCAAACCAAAAAAGTTAAAAAAATTTAGAAGCATTTTTGTTTTATGTCTATTGCTAAGATGGGAGTCTTTCCAAGATTATTTGTTTGTTCCTTGTGGCAACAACGAGGCAGATAAAATAAAAAATTTAATCTGATTCTACCTTAATGAAACTGGAGTAAAGGAACAAACTAAAACTTGATAGGCTTGGAGGAGAAGTAAAGACTCTATACGTTGAAAAGTTGAAATATTAATTGTTAGAATTTTTTTTATTTTGTTAATTTATATATTGATATCTCTATCTTTTTTATTGTTTATTCTCTTAATTATTAGCTAGTCTGTATATATATATATATATATATATTTTATTACTTCATTTTTTAAAATAAAATAGTAAAATATACTAATTTTGATGGTGTAAAAATGAGAGAAAAGTCACTTGGTGGGGCAAGATTGAAGGAAAGAGTGCCCCATACCCATTCCAATCACCATATATAATAAGATGATAACAGGTCTACTTAGCAACCAGAATTGCAACCTAATCAAATAATTAATAAAATGCAAATTGATCATTGAGTTCGTCAAGATTTCTTTCCCCGTGCATGTTGATGTGACATTCAACCTCTGGGACATTAAAATTGTTTCATTAACACAGGAAGAAGATCTAGCAGCAGCAGCAGCAAGCTTGGTCATGTGTGAACGAGTCATGTGTCAAACTGCATGGTGTGCAGAGAAATAGAAATAAGAGACACAGAAAGCACTTAGAATTCTATTTAATTTTCATCTAGCTGGTGGAACATTAGCACACAACACCTGTTAACCATTTTCAATATTATCAAATTATTTAAAAAAAGAAATAGGGAGGGAAGAAATTAATTAACATAGTAGTCACCAGTCCCGTGCCGACAATGTTTTTAATAATTCGCTGACCTGGTAGGCTTTATTATAATGATCGATATTGGAAGATATATATATATATATATATATATCTCAACATGCATTTCCAAACCATAAGGTTTATTGAATTCATGGGGACTGGGTTGATTAAAGCTTCAAACTTACATACGTGGCTTAAAAAGAGTGGTACAATATTGAACCTAACATAATACATTTTCAACTGACATATGCATATATGGCACATTTTAGATTTGGAGCTCTGCCAAATAAAATAAAATTTTATAAATTTCTATAAATACGAATTATAAGATAATAAATTTTAAAATTTTCACTTACAGGACGAATTACGAGATATTTACTTTTACAATTTTATTTTATTTTATACACTTTTATATAATTCCAAACACATCCTATATTTAGTGTGTGTATACATATTATATATATATATATATATAATTTATTAATTAAACTGAAAATGTAAGGACCATGGGAAGCAGACAAGTGACTAGAATGAGCCTAGTCATCAAGACATATTGTCACGAAAATCAGAAGGGGGGGTTTCGAAAGAAAAAGTTGGCCGGTAAACCTAATTTTGCAGCGCCATGAAAAGTGCTTGAAGATGTTACAAAAGTTAAATTTCCGATGTACCGAAAAAATATAGGATGGTATTAAAAAAAAAGTGTTAGTGGTTCGGTTATCTGATAATCTCGCAGTGCTTTAATGGTGATGTGCTCAACCACCCAATTTACATGCCACAACTGAAATTTTCTCAATTATAGGATAGGAAAGCGAAAAGAAAAGGCTGACATAACTGGTCAGTTTTGTGACATTAATTTGTGATAATTGGATTTTGATCGGACAATTTAGATATATTTATACTAATTTAATTTTAAAAGAATATGAATATATTTAAATTGTTGAATTTTAATCTAATAATCCTAATTACAAGTCATAGGATTAACTTAAATTTTAATTCAATGACTTGAATTTTATACCTAAACCATTGAATTTTAATTTAATAACCCTTCAAAAGCAAGGCTATGAGGGACTGTGAAAGACCTTCCCGTGAGGGACTCTACATGCGGGAGAGTGAAGCCGAAGGTGAAACAAAGAAATAATGCATTTCATCCCACATCGCCTGAGTTGTGAAAAGAAGTGGCATATATGTAATATTCAATATCCATATAGAACAATGCGTTTTAAAGCCGTGAGGGTACTGGATTCAGTGGAAACTTCAGGGTTACGCGTGTTCCAGTAGAGACAATACCGGGATAGGTGACCTCCTGAAAGCAGCTTACCAAGTCTAAAGTGGATAATATTGTATTATATGAATACGAGTCGTTACAAAGGCACGCTCTTCTTTCCAAAAATTTTTTTAATATCAAATATAACAAATCCTCTTTCCTAGTTTTCGAGGGAAATAAAATTATTAAAAAAATAATAATAAAAATATTTGAGAATGAATATTTTAATGCAGTAAAAAATAATTGGTGAAAACTGTTGTAGTACTAATTAAATAAAAAAAATATAAAGGAAGTGGCATTCTTAAAATATTAGTGTATATATATATATATATATATATGTTTGAGAAAGCTATCGAAGAGGTTTTGAAGGAAGTTGTTGTGAACGGTCAGCCATTATAATATGAGAGAGAGCTATAGATTAAAAACCTGGAATTTGAAAGGAGAACTTTTTAATTCAAAATATGAAAACAATCTCTCCATAAGTGCGTCAGAGCCGTGTCGGAATGCATAACTACATTGAGAAATGAGTTGAGATGGTAATTTTAGGTAATCTGTCTGAACCAAACACAACATAACCTGATTACAAACACACAAGTTACCGTTGAGAGCAATACAATGTTGTTATCCAACAAAATATGATAATGAAATGTAACGAATCTGCTATTGTACATTCGAATGGAAACAAGAGGATTCCGTGCTCGGACCTGAACTGCAACGGTTGGTGCACTCATCGAGAGAACATTTAGAGTAACAAAAAGTGATAAAATTTAATAAAAATTATATTTTAGTAATCTGTACAGTTAAATAAAAAGTAAATAATTTTTAAAAATTTTTAATATTTTTCAGCGTTTTCTATTGCACAAAACGGGCTTTAAGTTTGGAAAAATTTTATAAGCAGTTAAAAAGTCAACTACCACCCAAAAAAAAACCAATAAAGATGAGAAATAAAATTTTAATTTTGAACCCAAATGCGTCAAATATTTAACCAAATTAAAGCATAACCTTAGTAGAATATAAAATGAAAGTTAATATTCCCTGGATATTGTAAATTACCTATCACATTTTTGGTCCACGTACATGTGACTATATCCTTCGTCCCCCAAATTTGGCCCATTCGATATTTGAAGGTTGGACCACAAAGTCATATTGATCATTATATACGCCGCACCGCCTTCTCTTTTCAGAGAAATTATCGGACTTCTCACCATTAAAGTGAACCATACAATTTTCAAGTCAAATAAAAGCTCAACAAATGCAAGAGTGCAGACCAACAACCAGCAAACACTTTTCATCGCATTAAGTTTTGTCTGCAAGCTCACAGTTTGAACTACTTGGATGGATCAGTTTTCAACCAGACAGACTTAAAACGAAAGGTACTACAAAATGGTTAAGAATTTGATATGATTTTGGCGAGTCCTAAAGCAATCAAAACAACGATTAGAAACAGAAATTGACATCTAACAATGCAAAATTTTTAGCATTTAATATTATCAAAACATTACACTTGTAATTGGTAATATATGGACATCGCAGCTGATCAATGGGCGGCCCCATCCAGCCCAACTAGGAAGGAAATGTCGAGGTCAATTTGATGAAACAGATTCTCGAATTAGATCTTTCCGTGCGGTAAAAACACTAATGCTTCACATATATCTTAGTTTGGAGAATACTTTATGACAATGGCCGCTTGGGATGCAGCGCAAGCAGAATTTTTTTCCTTGGCCCCTGCAATTCCAAAAACATTTCCAAGAAGAAATCAATATAATCATGATATTGACCATGAATCATGACAAACAATAAGCTAGGTCTATTCGTCACAAACACACAATGTTTGTGTGATGCTGTAACCCCAAAAAAAAAAAAAACAAAAAAACAAAACAAAACAAAAAACAAAAAGAGGCCTGAGCCATGAATAATTATTTCCTTTCAGTGAAACTTACAACATTGTTTTAAAGAATTGCATGCAACTCTTCATGCCCAAACAAAAACCTTCCCTACTTGAACCAAAAATCACCACTTTCATGTTAAAATATCTTCTTGAAGGTTGTCTGGATTTCTGTTACTGTGTACACAGACTAGATTCTTCCTAAAAATGATTCTCAATAAACCATTTGGCCTCATGCATAATTCAGAGAAAAACTACCATGGAAACATGACATCGGATGTCATTACATTTCTTCCCCTTATTTTTGCAACAGACCCCTATTCTTCAATTCATTTTGAGAATGTTCCCCATCCTTCTTGTATCCAACCTCCTCCCTCCTCACCCTCCCGAGTCTCATGCTCCTATGTTCTATTGCCTAGATGTCCCACTAAGAAACATTAACCAAGCAACTTTTGCACAAGTAAATTTACTTTGAGAGCTTGAAGGTTTTTTCTGATGAGGGATGGGCAGCTTTCAAATTGTTGAACGGAGACAAAGCACTAGGGCCGGGTGGTATGACGATGGCCTTCTCAAATTGTTGAGATATTTAATGTGTGTTTTTGAAGAGTTTAATGAGAGAGATAAGAAATATTAATGCTTGGCACATAGTTTTAATTCCCAATAAAGGAGCAAAATATATCAAGAAATTTTGCACTACTACAATTGATAGCGAAAGTGCTAGCGGTGAAATTGAAGAATGTACCAAATGGCATTGTACCATAATCTCAAATTACTTTTGTGGAGGGTCATCAGAGTCTGGATGCAACTTAAGTGGATAATAAAGTTATGGATGCCTAAACAAAAAGTGGTAAAGCAGAGTTAATTCGTAAGCTGGACATTAGGTGTCCGTTTGGCGCGATGTAAAACGTTGAAAAACTCTGAAAATCTCTAAAAACTTCTAAAAGTTATTTACTTTTTATCTCACTGCACAAATTATGAACCCACAAAATTATCTCAAATTATCTCACTTTTTGACACTCCAAACGCTCCCTAAAAAAGCCTGAGATCATGTGAATTGGATTTGGAACATCCTATTACACAATTTGGAAAAAAAAAATAGGGTTTGGGCCAAAATTGAATTTTTTGGTGTATTTGGATAGTGAAGTTCCTTGTGCTAGTTAATAGTTCTCCAAGGGTTTGAGAGAGGGGATCAACATTCTCCTCCTTTGTTAATTTTGGCCTTGGAATGGAATGAGGTTTCGTTGAAGGTTTGAGGTGGATGCTAATAGAATAGGAGGGACACATCCCTTATTTGCAAACTAATCTATTATTTTCTGTGAAGCAGGTCCTTTATTGCTGGGGCATCTTAGGTGTGTTATTATGCTTCGAAGAAGTTTTTAAATTGAAAAAAAAAAAAAAAAAAGTTAATCTTGGCAACTCCAAGTTGATTCCAGTGGCACTGGGCAAGGTTTGGAATGTAAATGGATTGACGGCTATAATGAGATGCAAGATCATTGACCTCCCATCATCTTTATATTAGGGCTTCCTCCTAAATAATCTTATACAAACTCATGAGGGTCTGGGATCGAATTGTTGAGAACTATCAAAGGAAACTGTCACGTTGGAAGAAATTCTCTCTCAAAAGGAGGTAGGATCATTCTCGTTAAAAGCGTTTCAACTCTTTTTTAGGTGTCAATGTTGGCACTGAGAAGTTACAAACATTTTGGAGGGAGGCATTGCGGATAAATTTAAATGCCATTTGGTGGATTGAAATATTATATGTTTGCCTTTTAGAGATGGAGGGATTGGTATTTGAAAGTTCAATCTGTTCAATATTGCCATTTCGGATTGTGGCTAAATTTGGGCTTTCTAGGGGAATGGATTACTCCAGAAGTAAATGGTGCTCAGAGTACAAGCTTATGGAAATGCATTCGTATTATACGAATTCATCCTTTCGATTCATTGCTTCAAAAGTAGGGAGGGGCAAAAAAGAAAATTTTTGGAGTGATCCATGGAGAGGGCATAAGTGCTTCCAGAACGTTTATCCAGATTTTTTGTTGCTTTGATGGTAAATAGAGATGATTCAATGGCGGATTATTTTCAGAAGAATGATGAAAATTTTGTTTGGAATCTTGTTTCAAGGAGAAATACTCCAGATTGGGAGCTTGATAGTTTCAATAGTCCTCACAGTGGTTTATATTCTAAAAAAGTTGGGTGCAAGGGAAGATGGAAGATTTCTAAATTGGGACATTTTCAGATCAAATCCTTTATGATGCTTTGATTAGTAGAAGAATCATTGAATTCCCTTCAAAATGCACTCAGAAGCAAGGAGCACCTTCAAAAGTTACTTTATTTGGAGCATGATTCATGACAAGACCATCACTGTTAAAAATCTCACTAAAAGAAGGCGAATTATGGTAAAGTGATGCGATATATGAAAGAAGAATGATTATCAATCCTCTAGTTGTGAATTGTCCGTGGACAAAAGAGTAGGGGGACTTGGTTTTGTTTTGCCGAGTTTTGGAATGCATCGGCCTTTCCCAATGGAGATAAACCAAGTACTTGATGCATGGAGGGGAACTCATATCTAAAAGAGGAAAGCATGCCATCTAATTCCTTTTTGTCTTGGTTGGCTTATTTTTTGGAGAGGAACCATAGAGCTTTTCATGATATCGAATTTCCATTGTATAGATTAAAAAGTATTCTTTTCATCCACATGTCCAGGGAAGTAACCCAAATATGCATAATTTTTTTTCCTTGATTAGAGAAGATTTTTTTTTTTTTTTTTGTACTAAGTGTCATTGTCTTCACACCTTTTCATAAAATAATTTATTAATTCAAAAAAAAAAATCATGGAAGCACTACCATATAAATTAAAAAAAATCTAGACTAAAAAACATGTAAACCAAGCCATAACCAAATGTCAAAAATCAACTAAGGCAACATAAAAACCAATAATACCATAGGTATTCCCAACTCTTTGAGGTCATTGTCTCCCATCTGCCTTAGCACAGTCATATCAACCTACAGAATACATCGAATGCAATGGATGTCAGCTTGGTCTGGAAAGAGACAAACCTTCCCTCATCTATAATGCAAATCACTTCAAATTCAACAAACTTGAAGAAAAGGATAAAAATAGAAGACATAATGCACTTCTTGATAATTTGAGTTAAGCCTAACTAAATTGCCAAATGATATAATAATACATAAATATCATACAAGGCAATCCTTGCAGATACTTGTCAGAAGTGTAGACGAAGGAAACCTTCCATACATCGCCTATAAGCAGTGAGACAAACAAATATAACCATATTAACAAAAAACGGATTTGACCATGCCACCCTCCTGAAGTTTTCAAATCTCAGTTGGAATTTTTTTTTCTACAAGTGGCTTAGTGGACACATTTTTCCCGGGTCAAAGACATTTTTATTAATTTGGCAAATAAATGATCGTCACAGCCAGAACTAACGTCAAACTCAATTAGAATTAATATACAATTTTTTAACATTGTATAGCAAACTGTTATATTGTCATGTCTCAATGAAGTTAATTCATCTTGTGCAAGTGCAAGAGAGAGGCAGCTTCCTTCAGTTCGTCCTTATCAACCTCAGACGATTGTAATCTTTAAACTGATAAAATTATCCATTGTTTATTGTGCATAGTATGAAAAACATGCATGCAACTGATGGAGATGGATAAAACTACCCAACCCCCCAAACAATTCACAAGAGGGGTGACATAAGTAACTGAAAATCTGACAGATAACATTTTCCAGCAGATAATCTCAATTGAGCAAACCCAATGGATTAGTAAAACTGTTAAAAGAATCAAATTTTATTACATAAAAATAAATAACCTCTTGAAGTATAGTAGCATGAAGAAAATTGGCCAATAGATCAAGATTGCAGCATGAAGAAATAAATGATATATCAGAACATTGCAGCGCAACAGAGTTTGTTATTACACCCGGGACCACAACGCAGTCATACTGATGAACTTCATAAATTTAGACTATGTTCAGTTAACAGATTAAAACAATGGATTGGGATACATAATTAGTGGGGCTATATACCATGTTTGGTGCAAGAATATTAATCCAGATTGATTGTCCGGTTTGGATGCTAAGATGGGGGATATAGAATACCAATACCACCCCCATGTAAAACCGCCTCCCACCCACATTCGCTTCCCGCCAAAAATTAAAATTCCAAATTTATCTTGTGACAAATCTTTTATCAAATCACATCTTTTATCCCACTCCATATCTCACAAACCAAACATCAGAAAAATAATCCCACAAAAAATTAATCTCGTGTTATATCCAATCCATATATTATCCCATAGAATTACTTATTCCCATAATCCTATCCCCCAATCAAACACAGCCTTATATTTCATCTTGTAAGGTAAGGTTATGCACAGCTAAACATCTACAAGTCAACACATTATGCTCAAGGATAAATGCAAATAAAAGGGAAGCTGGTGATGAGCAGTGGCAGAGGCAGGATTTCAGTGGGTTGGAACCAGCCCTTTGGGTGGATTATGATCAAGTATCAATGAGTTAAAAAAATCATTGACCTACTTGCTTAATTATTATTATTTTTTTAAATTGACATAAAATTAGCCAAAGTTTTACCAGTTTCAAGACAATTCTCACATATGTTTTAAAGAAAAATCAGATCCTTGAAATGTTCTTCTATGCCTTTCACTTCAAATCAACTCAGTTAGACAAGCAAGAAATTCTCCAAACTTTCTTTTCCTTTTAACAATCCGACCGTCCTGTCAAGCCTCAAAATTGTGGTTTGCTTATTTGGAGAAAACCATTGCATTTTAGAATATGAAAGAGTCAAGTCCCACAATTCCTTGGACCACGAACAATAAAAAAATAATAACAATAAATCAAAAAACTCCTATCCTTCTTGCATAACCATCACCAATTAACCATGATCTTTCTTCTAAAAATGATATTGTCAATGACAAGTGTTCTGCCATGAATCAAACACCATACCAATATATATATATATATATATATCTTTGGAGCTGCTCCAAAACTCTGAAGATTTTCCATGGGAAATCATCCTCTTTTTTTCTCAATTGAAACTTTGTAGTATGATTTCACATTGAAGATCCCCAATTTAGACTTTCTCGAAAAAATGAAAAAATCATCCTCCCCCTATCCAACCTTTGATCTGTACGTAAAAAAAGAAGGCTATCAAGACTTTTTAATTCCTAATCATATAGATATTTCGTAAATTTATGCTCCAAACAACATTCCTTCCAACTAATGAGGAAAGATCCACTACAGAAACCTCCTTATCAAGGCAACATAAAAAATAAGTGGGAAAACATCTTGCCATTTCCTACCATCCATCCATGGATGATTCCCAATTTTTAGAGGAAAGTATTTCAAAAATTCAACCCATTTGCTTTGATTGTCCCTCCATAAAGTCGATTCATGAGGTCCAACCCCAATAGATGAAGGCAGCTCACCCCCATGAATTCTTAAATTTACAAGAAAAAATCTTCCTCCAAAACATATCACTTCCACTTGCACATTTCCAAAGCCACTTACCCAAAAGTGCCTAATTAAACAATTCAACCTTTGAATACCGATGTCACCCTCCCTAAGAGGTAAGCCTACTGAACACCAATCCACCCTATGATGTTTGAATTCATACCCAACTCCACCCCCCCCCCCTCAAAAAAAAATCTCTAATTTGGTCAAATATAATTTTTTAGAAAGAAATGTTCAATTACTTTCCCTTTGAAGTCCAATAATATTAAACCATTTAAAACAATAAACTCAAAAAATGGAATCTATATTAATATCCTAGACTTAACAATACAACTTAGAGAAATTACATAGATTATTCAAATGCATGCAACAAATAATCTAAATTATGAGTGAATTTGGTAAATTATGAGTGAATCAGCATCTTCTCTCCCACTGCCCCTGGTGATAAGGATGATTCTAAAGACAGGTACAACTGTGTACAAAAACATCAAAAATGGAATTAGACCTCAAAAACATCAAAAATGGAATTGTGTAGCGACACTCATTGTTCTAAATTCTATGTTTCTGGTTGACATTGTAGTGAATGAAAGCTCGTTTTTCTAAAATCAAACATGAATTAAATGCTAAATTAGAAAAAATACCTGTAACATCGCTCAAATTTGAATGTTTAAACAGTTCTTATTTTAAGACTATTAAAAGAGCACTTAAAAGGTCAAACAAAAACCACGTACTTCCTCAGCCTTAAAAGAGAGTACATATTTTTCCAATCCCAACGAGCGCAAAAAGCCCTCCACAGTTGGACGTTCATCACCCTAAGCACAGTAAACAAAAGAGACATAGTCAGCACATTAATCTAAAGAACCAATACATGGAAATCATGATTTATTTTATTCTGTGTGCGTGCGCGCTCGTGTTGGAGAAGATATGAAAAGGGCTAGTTTGTCTCCTTGGTAAAAACCAAACATACACTATAATTTGAAGTTGCCCAAAAAAAAAATGTGGTGTGTTCCACCAACTTGCCAAAAAGCTTGATTTCCAAATAATCTAGTGGGCAATCTAAGACACTGGTTACCTGACAGGAGCCTGACCAGATACCAATTGACAAGGACTAGGCTTCTCGCAATTTTGAACAAGAAGAAAGAATACAAGCATTGCAACCACAAAACAAGTAAACAAGACAGTTTATATAACTAAAAGCAAAGTTAGAAAATAAAGATTGTGGTCCAAATCTATGCGTGAATGCTGACACGTATATGGTATAACATAGACATGCTAACACAATAATTTCTTTAATAAACAAAAATCAGGACACAACAACGTAACAAATAAATGTGTGCTTCAAATGTAATATGTATGGGGAGATTGATAAATGATTTGTACAAAAAAACAAAATTATGTCTTGCAATTTTAGAATTCTAAAAATTAAAAAGTCCAAGGCAGGACAGATTAATTGGTACAAGTTTAAATTGATTTCATTTCATTATTAGATTCCAATTTATTTTCTTCAAGCTTGCAATACATTTAATATATGCTTAACAAATGGACGCATATGCCACAAATGTCCAAAGTGAATTTATTCGAATACACACACATATAATCAAATATGTATTGGCGTGTGTCTAACACAGATACAGCATCGCTTAGGAAATGTTTGTGTTTCTTAGGTTCACATGAATGAAACTAAGAAATCAAAGATCATTAAGTCTCTAATCATTCCAATTCGATCTTTTTATAGATGACAAACAACATAATCGCAACAACTAAAAACACGTATAGCTTTAAAATTTAATTACATCGTGTAAGAACTACCCAGCTAGTTTGGAAACAAGGTTTTGTTGAGTTGAGTTGCAGCCTCTTAAAAACTACTAATCACAGCCCCAACCCCCCGGGGAGGAAAAAGAACACTTGTTCCATTTGCAAAATGGGCCAGCTATGTTGTTTTGGCCAGCTGGCAGGGAAGGAACTCAGAGTTGATTTAGGATATTAATTTCACCATTTCTAACATGTACACGAAGGAAAACACTCTAGATAAAGAAATTTAACAGACTTTCTTAGCACATTATTTGCCTTGAATACACCAAATATGAGTTTCATGTGGCTTTTGTACATGTTGCCTGGCTGTAATTTTACAGAATCATTATCCTCAATTCACATCCTGAAGCAATATCATAATTATTATAAAGTTTTTCTGTTATATTTTAGTTTTCAAGGTCTGGATAAAGATATTATGATATTTGAACAAGTACACAAAAATAAGGCAAGCAATAGCAAATAACAAAATGGATCAGATCACAAGAATGACCCAACTAATATGCAGTTGCAGTGTTGAATGTCCGAGTGAAAAGGTAAACAAAGTACGTGATTTATACCGTGTATGAACTTTTATGCGCAATGCCACTTTGTGGAAGAGGTGGGACCAGCGGTGGCACTACAGGTTTCACAGGCGCAGCAACAACAGTTTGTTTTGTCATAAAAGGTGTAGAGCTCATACGCCTGCCAGACTCAAGGATATCTCTTCTGCTAACATAAGAAACTGTCCTGGCATCACCATATGACTTGATTAATGGCCCTTTCAGAATTTCTTCATCGTTCCCAGGTGGTGAAATATTCTTATTAGTATGTAAAACTCTATGAGGTGACCTTTGCCTTAACCGATCCAAAGTCCAAGGTGAATACATATTTCTCAACGAGTCCATTTGGGGCAATGCCTCTGCACTTCTTGTGGAAGGAATACGACCCAATAAACTTGCATCCCTTCGCTCAGGCACAAGACGCCTAGTACCCGATGGGTCAGGCATCTGCTGCTGCATGCTAAGAGGAGTAGTCGAATGCCGAACTTCCCTAGATAGGGTTGCACGTAGGTCCACCCCATTCCTATCAACGTCACTTTGTACTCGCCTAGACATATTTTTTTGCATGAGTTTGAATCGGAGATCATCTTTTCCAAGGCGCATATCTTTAGTTACTCGAAGAAACCAAGATTAGTAATACAGAAAATAATTCAAAACTCAGAAACGTAACATTGAACTTTTGAGTGAGCTTATTACCATCTACATTGCTAGCACCATTCATTGTCAATTTATTATTATCTCCTCTCTGCCTGCAAATAAATAGAATTAAACCATACATGTCAGGCCCAGAGCATATATCCCTGCTACCATGACTACCTACCCAACAGCACACCAGTCATGCCTAACATCAGTTTCTAGCTTCAGTATCCCCACTTATACGGCGTTGCAGTGCGAAAAATATAATTTTTTGCAGAGAGTACCCGATTGTAAATATACCCTAATAATTTTTATAAACTGTTCAATTGGTGCCGAGCCTCTATCGGTATCTATATATACAAAGGTATATGAACTGAAGAGTAAACACACCTTTTGTTGTTGAGTAGACTTCCATCTACATCACTTCCTAGTCTATCTCTAACTGATCGCTTATTTCCCATAGCTGGCTGAGAGTCAGAAAAGCCGCTATCTAACACAGGTCCTGCCCTCTTTACCACCTGCAGATCAATGCCTCAGAAGTGAATGGGCAATCTATAACATCAAATCAAGCAATCACAAGCTTCCATAACCTCCAAAAACAGTAAGAGTAGTATAGAAACGTCTCAAACCCCTGTCTTTGAGATAAACAGAAAGGATTAAGAAACGACGCACCTGACCACTGCGACCCAAAGTGATGGTGACACGAGACCTCGACGTCTCTGCCATGAGAAGTTCAACTGAGACTCTAAATCTCCCAAAAGCTCGTCGAACGATGGAGCAGCCGAGCAATCAAATGTGGTAAAGCGGTGAACGGAACATCGTCATATTTGAATCGACCAACATAGAAACCCTAGCCACACTAACACAAAATCGACTTATGAAGAAGAAGAAGAATTAGGGGTTTACGAGAGAGCGAGAGGGGTGAAATAATCGTCTGGAGTTGTCATCAGAGCTAATCTTGTAAGTCCGACGAACAAAAATATGGAGGAGAAAATCTCCAATTTGAGATGCAATGCGAATCCTTGTAAACTGGAATGGCCTTCAATTTTTTAATTATATATATTTTTTCACGTTACTTTTAATATCTTTTTATTATTTTTACAAATATTCGTTAAAAATATATATATATATATATATATATATTTAAAACAATAATGATATTTTTAATCACAATTTTTAAATCTCTTTCCATCCTAAATTAACTATTAATCTCTCCGTTCTCTTTTCCCATCTATTCCAAAAAAATTATTAATTAACATTTTGTACTTTACTTTATTCTTCTTCTCTCCCCTTTCTTTTCCTTTACTTTTCCGTTTATCCACTTTTCCAAATAAAAATTGAGAGGAATGTAATATTAAACCTCACATGTTAAATTAAGAATTACGGGATTCGTCGTAAACTAAAAAGTGTTACAATTATTGATCATATGATGTAATAAAAATTAATTATCCTAAATTAAGGTTGGGCGTTACATGTTTTCTGCATTCTATACTCTATTAAAAAAAATAATATTAATTAATAACGTATCCTATTATATAGTTGCGTGTGCTGTTTATTTTTAGACCCATTAGTATTGTTCATGTTTGTTTATAGGAGGTTGGTGAATCATACTCGTTTTAACTTGGTAATTTTAGAACTAAGGTGGCTAATTCCTTTAAAGGGATATATGGAGCCTGTTTGGAGGTTCAAAAAAGAGCAAAAAGATAAAATTTTTGATAGTTTTTTGTGTTTTTTTTTTTTTTGGTAGTTATAATTTTTTGGTGTGTTTGGTGGAACAAAATTTATTTTTTAGTAATTTTTTACTACTTTTAGGTATTTGGTAAACTTTTTACTGTAGCAGAGTAAATAAGTGATAACTTTTTGTGTATTTGGTAAGCTTTTTACTATAACAGAGCAAAAAAATGACAATTTTTATGTGCTTGGTAAAATTTTTTGTAGGATAAATTACTACAGTAGAGCAGAAAAGTAAGAAAAATTGTGGTTTCACCAAACATACCAAAAGTTACAAAATGCTATTTTTAGTACTTTTTTGCCTTTTTTTTGTTCCTCCAAACAGGCTCATGGACATCTTGGGCATTAATAATTTGAATTCAATCTCTAATCATATATTATAGTTAGGGTAAATAACACATAAATTCCTTAAACATATAAGTAATTACACATAGACTTTATTCAATATTTAAAAATTACAAATATTTTTTTATTTTGAGATGTTACTAACATCTAAATGTCGTTAAAATTTCTACTAAAATGATCACATAAACCAAAATATTTTTTCAATATCCCAAGTTTTGCCCTTTTAACACTTCATCGTCACCGCTATGGTTCTCTGACATCTCTATGTCTACTACTTCAAGTTCAGACAAAACCCAACCCCATAGCCGGAGAATCTCGACATCGCCGTTGACGGAGAAGCTGAGATGCCGTTGCAGACACCAAGAGAGCGAAATCGATTGCTAACCCCTGCAGTTCAGTTGTTACTTTCTCTCTCTTTACTGAAGTCACATGGGAGAGGAAACCCTTCGATGGCGTCCCATTCAGGAAATTCCTGTCAAGAAACAGCCCTCTCAGAGATGGTTTCTTGCTGAAACCCAGATCGCCTTCCAATCTGTTGAAACCTAGACCAATGACAAGGCGATTTGTGGGTTTCCAAACCTGGACACGTGTCAAGCTGCTGTTGGCGAGGTCGACTTATTGCAGCGACAAGAGAAAAAAGAACCAGCATTCTAGTGTTCTAGTGAGCGAGTTTTAGCTGAATTCGACGACCTCGAGCTGAGTTAAACCGTCGAGGATGATTTGTACAGAGACCTATCTTAATAGCTTCTTGCATAACAGTTTCTGAAAATTTCCCATTAGCAGAGCTATGTTACTGAAAAACAGAAGAGAACAGAGAATTATAAGATGGAACTAATATTACTTAAGAGAGAAAGTGGAACAAAACCAGTACACTTTATTTGACTAATCAGCTAGCCTTTAAATAGGCTTATGTTAAAGGAATAACAGCATAAAAATAAGGACTACTTAACAAACTACTAAAGACGAGGTAAAACCTGTAAACCCAATACTATAAGCCTAAAGACTAGGACAGCTGCAGGCCTAAAGACTAGGATAACCGAAACAAGAAAATAACAAATTTATTCAACATTCCCTCCCTCAAACTAATGTGTAAACATTCAGTTTAAACAAAATTTCCCTCCCTCAAATTGAACTATCTATTAAACAGACTCCAAATAGTTTCCTCAGTTTTACAAAAGATGGCAATTTGAGGGCTTTTGTGAATTTGTCAGCAAGCTGGTTTTCACTTTGCAGTAGATGAGCTCTATTTCTCCATCCTTTATAAGATCCCGCAAATAATGATATTTCACATCTATATGCTTGCCCCTTTCATGTAGAATAGGATTTTTGGAGAGTTTGATTGCTGAACTGTTGTCACAATAAATTGCAATAGCTCCTGCTTGCTTGAACTGTAACTCATCAAGAATTTTCTTCAACCAAATCGCTTGACATGCACATGAGGTTGCAGCAACAAATTCGGCTTCAGTTGTTGATAAAGTGACAATTGGTTGCTTCTTTGATGACTATATTATAGCTCCTGAACCCAGCATAAAAACATAACTTGAAATACTTTTCCTATCATCTTAATCTCCTGCGTAATCACCATCAGTGAATCCAATTAAATCTATCCTTGTGCTCTTCTTGTAGAACAGCCCAAAAGCTTTGGTTTCTTGCAAGTACCGAAGGATTCTCTTAACAGCTAAAAGATGTTTCTCTGTTGGATTTTCCATATACCTACTAATCAGACTTACAGAGTGCATAATGTCGGGCCTTGTTATAGTTAAATACATCAGACTACCCACAATTTACTTATAGAGTCTGCTCTCCACTTTCTTCCTTTCATGATCTTTGTTTAACTTCAATCCAAACTCAGCTGGCGTACCCACAAGATTACATTTTTTCATTTGAAACCTAGATAGAACATCTTGCACATATTTTCTTTGTGAAATAAAAATTCCTGTTGCAGATTGCACCACTTCAATACCAAGAAAGTAGTACATCTTTCCAAGATCAGACATGTCAAACTCAAGCTTCATGAATTGTTTAAATCTCTCAAACATTGCAATATCATTTCCGATATGAATTAAATCATCAACATATAAGCACACGATGAGCATCTTTCCATCTTCTCTAATCTTAACAAAGAGTGTATGCTCATATGGACATTTTTGAAATCCTTGTTTTAAAAAATAGGCTTCAATACGACTATACCAAGCGCATGGAGCTTGTTTTAGCCCGTATAATGCCTTTTTGAGTTTATAAACCTTATTTTCACTTCCAAGCTTTACATACCCAGGAGGTTGATTGATGAATACCTCTTCTTGAAGGTCACCATACAAAAATGCTGATTTCACATCCAATTGGAAGATGGGCCAAGAATTTTGTGCTGCCAAAGCTATCACCAATCTAATCGTATCATGCCGAGCTACTGAAGCAAAACTTCTTTGTAATCAACACCAAACTTTTACTTGTAGCCTTTAACGACCAAACACACCTTATATTTGTCAACTTCACCATTTTCATTTAATTAGTCTTGTAAACCCACTTCACATCAATCACTTTTTTCCCTTTTTGGAAGTTCAGTTAACTCCCAAGTATCATTTCTTTCAATGGTTACTATTTCTTCATTCATTGTTGTTCTCCCTTTTAGTTATTTGACAGCCTCTTTGAAAGTCACTGGATCACAATCTGAAAACAAGGCAAAATGAACAAGTGGATCATTAGATTGATAAATCCCTGTTACCTCATAATTAGCCATCCACGCAGGTTTTCTTCTTATTCGAGGTGACTTCTGATTCGTGGTTGTTGCAGGTGAACTTTGAGCTGCTACTGACTCATCTTGAATTATAAATTGTTGTGGTGGATTTCTTGCATGTTGCTGCCTCTCATCTTCATCAAAATCTGCAAGTATATGTTGCTTAGCTCTATCTTTATTCCAAGGCCAAAAGTTTTCTTCATCAAAGACCACATCTCGGCTAATGAAAATTTTCTTGGTGTTAGGATTATACAATTTGTAGGCTTTTGATTGATCACTAACACCCAAAAAATGCATTTTTCTCCTTTGTCATCTAACTTTCTTCTCTTTTCATCTAGTACGTGTGCAGATGAAATACACCCAAAAATTATGAAATGATCTGCTGATGGTTTCCGCCCGCTCCATGTTTCCTTAGGCGTCACATTTTAGACAGATAGTGTTGGACTTCTATTTAAAATGTGAACACTCCAGTTGACGGCTTCTGGCTATAAATTCTTCGGAACTTTGCTCATTACTAATAAGTTTTTTGCCATGTTCATAATTATGCAATTCTTTTTTTCACTAACTCCATTTTGTTGGGGGGAGTAGGCTATTGTCAGTTGTCGTTTAATGCCATGCCTGTCATAAAAATCTGCAAATTCATCCGAGTTATACTCCCCTCCACGATCTGTACGTAGCACTTGTATAGAAGTTTCAGCTTCTTTCTCAAACATTGCTTTATAGTTTTTGAAAGCTGCTAGGGCCTCAGACTTCTCCTGTAAGAAATAAACCCATGTTTTCCGACTAAAATAGTCAATGAAAGTAAGAATGTATCATTTACCTCTATTGGAAATAGGATTAATGGGCCCGCAAATGTCAAAATGCACAATCTCTAATAATTTTCTTGCTCTTCGTGTTTTTTTTGTTGGAAATAGGTCTCGATGTTGTTTGCTAACAACACAATCTCCACAAACTGCAGAAGAAACTAAAGTTGGAGGAAGGCCAATGACCATTTTTTTTTTTTTTTTTTGCTGTAGTGTCTTCAACCCACCAATATTCAGGTGACTGTACCGAGCATGCCATAGCCATGTTGCGTCCTTCAGTTTTGCTGAAAAGCATGAATGAGTGATGTTTTGGAGATAAAGCGGAAACATACGATTTGCTGTCATGTTAACCTAAGCAATTAAGCCCAGTTTTGTATCTTGAATTTTGCATACTCCATTTTTTATGAAGATTTCGTACCCTTTCTCTTGCAACTGACCCACACTAAGTAAGTTGGTTTTTAAATCTGGAACAAAAAGGACATTTGAGATAGTGTGAGTTGTATTTCCTTTGCTTTGCACTTTGCTTTGCAAAGTGATTCTTCCTTTTTCCCATGACAGATATTGTGGAGTTGTTACCAAACTTGACAGTGTTGCGAAAGGATTCATCTAGTTCAAAAAAAGCTTCTTTATCTCCACACATGTGGTTGCTACAACTGGTATTTAAATACCACAAGTTTTGTTATGTTTCTTCATTCACATGACACACCATCAAAAGAGACACCTCTTCTTTCTTTTCTACAAAGTTAGTTGTTTCCTCTCCATTTTGCTTATTTAGATTAGTTCGACATTCTGATTGATAATGGCCATACTTATGACATCTGTAACATTCAACATTTGACTTGTTTGCTGACTTTGGTCTATGAGATGTTGAATGATGGCCTCCTCATCCCATTCCTCTTCCTCTTCCTCGAGATTGATTTTCTCGATGCTACTGCTGCTATTGGTTTTCATGATCGTTGCTTCTTCTATCTTTAGCTCTGCCTTTACCACCTTTAGATGTTAAATGATTTCCTGTTGAAGCCTTCAATGCTTGCTCCTCATTTTCTTGTTGCTTGAGCTTTTGTTCACACACCAGCAAAGAACTCTGCAGCTCATCAAGTGAAAGTTCATTTATATTCTTGGACTTCTCAATAGCACCAACAACAAGGTTGAATTTTGATGTTAAGGATCTGAGGATCTTTTCAATTATAATGACATCCTTTGACTTGTTGCCGTACATCCACATCCTGTTGGTGATTGCCATGACTCGTGAAAAATAATCTATGATTGACTCTCCAGACTTCATTTTGAGTGTTTCGAACTCCGTACGAAGTGTTTGAAGCTGCTACCTCTTTGCTGAAGCTGAGCATTTATACTTTTTCTTCATGGAATCCTAAATATCCTTGGCAGTGTCCTTGCAAAAGATAGTTTCCAAGATTGAGCGATCAATGGCTTAGAAAAGGTAATTTTTTGCTTTCAAATCTTTTAACTTCAGCCCCTCCATCTCTGATTTTTGTGTGTCTATGAGTGCCATTCCAGCAGTAGGTGTTGTAACACCAGATTCAACCACATGCCAATACTCTTTCGATCTCAAGAAATTCTCCATCAACATGCTCCAATGGTCATAGTGAGCATCAAAACGTGGAATGACTGGCTGCACAAAATTTTCAGAAGCCATTTGAGTACTGCTGGCTCTGATACTACTGTTACTGAAAAACAGAAGAAAGCAGAGAATTATAAGATGGAACTGCTATTACTTAAGAGAGAAAGTGGAACAAAACCAGTACACTTTATTCGACTAATCAGCTAGCCTTTAAATAGGCCTATGTTCAATGAATAATAGCATAAAATAGGAACTACTTAACAAACTACTAAAGACTAGGTAAAGCCTGTAAACCCAATACTATAGGCCTAAAGACTAGGACAGTTGCAAGCCTAAAGACTAGGACAACTGAAAAAAGAAAATAACAAATTTATTCAACAAGGTGACATAATCCACAACGCAATAATAGATTAACAGATAAAAGTCCTAGCAAATAAACCATCCAAAGCTAATTACAATCCATAAAAAAGACTTGAGTTTTGCCCTCTCAAAAAAATTGCACAAAAAACCTAAAATCATAAAACCCATATGGCAAAACTTTCGATCTTTAGAAAACAAAAAACCATTCACCAATCTACAATCAACTGGGGGAGGAAGGGCAAAAGAACTCTCTTCTCATCTGGAAAGCACGAACATCAAGCCTCTGAACTAAAAGATCAGAACAACCACCAATGTTGCTTACCTTCTTCATGCCAGATGTCAACAACAGCTACCCGTCAACAAATATCTCCAAAACTCGGCTGCGAAAAAGTGACTTGAATTGAAACCAGATATTACTAAAAACAGTTACCTGTACTCAAAAATTCAAGAAAAACCCTTGTTCAACTCACTCAAGCTGGGGGGAAGTTTGGGACAGAGCCAGAGAATGAATTGGATCGAGAATACAAGTGTTAAATGACTCGCTCTTCTTCAGCTCTTATCTTATGTTGAACCTTGCTCTTATGACCATGCAGGATGTGCCAGATTATGCGCCGGGTACACAGAAAAATATGTCCTTAAATGTTATATTATTATTTTTGTCAACCAAATCAAAAGCATCCACTGCCCTAGAATTTATTTTCTTGTGAAGATCACAACTAAAGATGTCCAAAACTAACCAACGCCAGTTGTTTTCTGAACTGTTTGAGCAATTGGAATAAATAAATGAAGCAATCGTTTTTGCATCCACGCTGTAGAGAGAAGTTAATTTGTTAGATGACTCTGATAGCTTTTACCGCATCAGGCTTAACTTTTTGCTATAAAAAAATAAATTTATCTGCTTAAGGAAGCATCAGACTGACTATAATCTCTTTGAATGGCGTTGTTTTTTTGGGCTGACATTGAGATTTGGTGTATGTGGTTCATAGACAAGTGTCACAGAGACTAGTGCTCATGAACTTGCTAAACTGCTTTATTGGCTTATGATAGTCGGGTATGGCATTCGCAACATTGAGGTTCGTTTCGATATGGAACATGTACTTGGCACTCTGCCAAAGCTTGCAGAATTACCTCCAGGCGAGGACATTTAGGCCACTATTAAATGGAGAACATTTAGGCAACTGTTAATTGAAGTCTTTTCTTCCCGCTCTTGAATTCATCTGCACGTTCAGTTTGTTTTTAAGGCTCAGGACCTAAATTAATCTGAGTTCTAAATTTTGGTCTTTCATAATTTGGTTGATCAAAGCCGGACTCTCTTTGTTTCTTTCTATAATACCGAGAAACAGTTGATTGTAGTGAAAACTGTTTTTACCATCGAAATGCGCACACACAGCACTCATTTTGTGAAAGGAAAAATCATGTAGATTGCAGATGTGCTAGTAGTGGAACTTTAAATGCCAATAGGCCATTTCTGTGCCCATGAGGTAACTTGTACCCAAACATTCACACATTTTGGCTAATTTGTATAGGGAAAACCATATTGCCATTGTTTAACGCCTTCTGTTATGCTCTCTCTCTCTCTCTCTCTCTCTCTCTCTCTCTCTCTCTCTCATTCTTTTATAGGGCATATATAAGCCAAATTTGCATGTACTGACATTCTTCTGTAAATACTTCTCAGTGAATTAATTAACAGGAAAATTTTCCTTCCATTCATCCTGTTCCTGAGAACTAGTGAGTTTAGAATTTTGATTTTTTATATTCTGTTATTTTGTTTAGAAACTTTGTTTATCCTCATACAGTGGCATTTTGTTTAATTAAATCTATTCAACAAAGTGTATATCATAGGTAAGACCGCTCATAGCATCTAGCACCATCTTAGTGTATAAGCAGCCTGTTCTAATGATAGAAACAAGAATGGTAAAAAGATCTAAAATGAGAGTATATTTCCCAATGGCAAATGATTTTGGAAATGTTAAAAATTAGAATACTCGCCAAGCAATTCAAAATCCAATCATATAAATAAATAAATAGAACATCTTTTATTAGGCATTTAACTCAATAAAAATTTGAAATCACAGAACATCACTTGGAACATAAAATGGAGAAAGGTTGAAAACTTCTAACTCAACACATAATAACACCAAGATAAGCCAGTAAAGGCCCCTTCGGGGGTGGTCGAGCGGGAGTTTGGGGGTGCCTAAGGGCCAGGGCTGCGTGTGGTGCCAGGTTCGACTCTCATTAAGGAAGATGGGTTACCGCTTTGGCGGGCTTCTAACAGCTCCCCTCGATCGAGCCGGTCAGACAGGGCTTGCCTAGGCTGGTTTACCACCTCGTAGGCCATTGCTGACTTGGTCCACGGGGCGGACTTCACCCAGTGCGCACCTTCGGGTAGCAGCTGCGGGTTTCTTCCCGACCCACAGAAGATAAACCAGTAAAGAAAAAATAATCACGAAGGAGAAAATATAAATATGACACGCAAAACTTGCAATGATCAGTTAAACACTCAGTCGACGCCCACACGAGCTGTATATATAATAGTTCTTCTATGAAAAGAATTGAAGTAATCTTTTTCCCTAACTTCCAACCAAACTTTTCACATACATAGGCAAAGACTAGATTGCCAGAACAACAAAATAGCTCAATGACAAATAATATACGGGCAAAACTTTTTTGTTTCCCCAGTTATTGAGGAAACAATGACCTTGATCAGTCACAAACACAACTTGTGTTGTCAATCTGAACCAGAGCTTCATTCCCTTCGGAGAACGAGGGTTTGGAGGTTGGGGAGAGAGGAGAGAGAAGGGGGAATTGGGTCGAAGAAGTTGTTTTCAAAGAGGTCGAGAACGATGAGATGGGTGAGCTTGCAGATTATGGGGGAGAGAGAGCCGGAGTAGCAAGCAGGATCGAAGATTTGAAAGCTTGAAGAGCTGCAATGTTGAGGGAAGAGTTACAGATGGGATGGAGAAAGTGCCCGAGACGAGAAAGGATAGAGATAATAAATTTTTAATTAAGTTGAAGGTAAATTTATCTTTTCAATCAATTTTTAATAGTATTAGTGTCAAAATTAATAGAAAGAGTCTAAGTGTTAGTAACTTTAATGTCTATAATTTTTAAACATTAGAGAGAGTGTAATTATTCAAATATTTAAAAATTTAGGTATAATTTACTCTTATAGATGTATTTAACTTTATATGATTGAGATTAATTGCATATTATCTCATACCTGTGTTTTGAGCTGAGTAGTTCATTTCAACTGCAGTACATGTGATCTATCTAGGGATGTAAATAACCATCTTGAGCTGTGTTGATAACTTTGGCCCGGGAATTCGTCCAACTTTTTTTTGTTTATTATTGTTATTTGTGCGACTAGGGTACGTGTAGGTCCCCAACGTAGAGAGTTATTATACAATGGGCTCGTTTGTCACAAGAAAAATCTCTAAAAAATTCTATAAATCTCTAACAATCCCTCTATCTCTAATTTTCTCGCCATCACTAATTTCAAAAAATTTCAATATTTCGCAAAAAAATAAAAAAATCTAAAAATAGGTTAACCGAATATGTAAATTTTTTATACAATCATATTTTTTGTGTCGAAAGCTTTCAAATGAGTACCATTGTCGCTATTTTTTTTTGAATTTTTTTTGAATCCGTGGGAACGGATTTGGAAAACCGTTCCCATGGTTTGTGATTTTTCAAAAAAAAAAAAAAAAACGGCGCCAAAATTAATCCCAAACCACATTTTATCTCAATTTATCTTATTTTTTTGCCTCCAAACGAGCCCAATGTATATTATATGCCTACCGTTGACATTGGCTCCGTTTGGAGCTATACAAAATAAAAAAAATCATACAAATCTCTACAAACACGAATTAAGAGATAATAAAATTTAAATTTTTTACTCACTGCACGAATTTCGAGACATTTACTTTTACAATTTTATTTTATTTTATGCACTTTTATACAACTTCAAACACACCAATTGTTAGGTGGTAAATGTTTTTTATTTTGTTATATTTTTTTAATTCATTCAAATGAATACATGTATTTAGAAGGTCTCTCTATCTCTCTTCTCACTTTTTTTTGTGGATTTTTTTTTTATGGGTCCTTTTACTTCTCTCACTAAATCCACACTCCAAACAAACCCAGATTTAAGATTGATTTATGATGGTGAAATGGATAAGGAGGCAGAGTGTAGGTTTCATAATTTGAATAGAAGAGATGTTCAGGGTTCGTCTTGGCGGAGCTTCTTTTCAAGCGTATGCAATTGGTTCTAAAGACCATTCCTCTCTTGCTCTTTTAAAGACATTAAGTAAGCGCTTTGGACAAGATCTTTCCCAAAAGTAGTTAATTAATAAATTAAATGTTGACGAAATTGTTAGATTATTGTCCTAATATTAGCCACAAATTGTTCAAAGGCATCAAGACGTTTGATTCGAACTTTCAGCTTGCCAGTTGAAAGTGGCTTCCGCAGCAAAAATCTACTTTATTTTTTTGTGCACAAACATTTACTCTGTAGGATTGCAAATATTTCACATATATTATAGTGGTGTTTGGAAGTTCAAAAAAATTTAAATTTTGGTAGTTTTTTGGGTGTTTTTTTGGCACTTTTTTGTGTGTTTGGTTGAATCAAATGGAATTTTTAGTATTTTTTAGTAACTTT
The DNA here is from genome assembly GCA_019916065.1 of Vitellaria paradoxa. Taxonomy (NCBI): domain Eukaryota; kingdom Viridiplantae; phylum Streptophyta; class Magnoliopsida; order Ericales; family Sapotaceae; genus Vitellaria; species Vitellaria paradoxa. The sequence goes on along the minus strand of CM034237.1, from coordinate 43,961,805 downwards.
TAGGTATTTGGTAAATTTTGTACTGTAGCAAAGTAAAAAAATGGTAACTTTTAGGTGTTTGGTATATTTTTTTACTATAGCAAATCAAAAAAGTTGTAACTATGGAATGTACTTTTTACTGTAACAAATCAAAAAAGTGAAAAAATTTATAATTTTGCCAAATACACCAAAATTTACAAAATGTGTAACTTTTGGTATTTTTTTGAGTTGCCAAACGGCACCATTGTATTTTCTCGAGGGAGATCAAATTCATGAAAATGAGGGAAGTTTTAATCATAGGTTGTAGAACTTGGAAAGCCATTTTTTTTTTTTGGCCGGTACATGAATTTTTTTATTTTAATTAATTTTTTACAAATTTTTAATATATGTAAATAATGTTCCTTAAACTATCAAATAAAAAACAAAATCAAATTTTGGTTAAAAAAATTATATTGACGAAAAATGTCAAAATAAAAAATAAAAGAAAAAGAAAAAAAAAAAAAAACAGAACTAATCCCTTCCTAATTCAAACCTCACTGTGAACCTACCGTGTTAGACTAAAAATCTTAATAATATGTGTGGCTTATTTTTTTTAATATATATTTCTCTGAATTTGTTGAGTTGGGTTAAAGGTTCTAATAGTATTTATTTATTTTTTCAGGCTTAATATTGTTATTTTTAGATGAAATAGTTATTGGAAATATATTTTTAAAGATCAAAATTTTAATGCAATTGAGAGCATTATATTCTTTTTAATTGGTCAAATGAGTCAACGGTCAAATTACACTATGTACAAAATTTTAGTCAATTAAAAATTGCCGAGTGTCTAATTGCAAGAATGATAGAATCTAGTACCGACATATGTAGTGTGATGCAATATTAAGAAAATAAATATTATCTTTGAATAAAGTTTGATTTATCTTGAGATAAATATTAATTTCATCTATAGATAAACACTAATTTTATTTTTTAAAAAAGAAATAATTGTTATTCTTTCAAAAAGTAAAGAAATAAATATAATTACAACAAAAATTTGAAGTTAACATGACTGTGCATTCATCCACTATAAATAAAAGTGATTTTATGAGAAAAAAAATGCAATTACAAGAAGTGCGGAGGACACGAAGAAAAAAGGAATTTAACAAGTAGAGAAAAAAAAGAAGTTCAACAAGTCAAGCCTTCAAGGTTAGTGTTAAGCTGTCAAACTCTCAAGTTACAATTCAAGTTAACATTTGATCTCAACTCACAATTCAAACCAACCATTGATCTTGAGATCAACTTGTCAAGTTCTCGATCAAGTTAAAATTTAAAGTTTAAGTATATCAAGTTTAAAATTTAAGTATGTCAAGTTGAAGTTTAAAATTTAAGTATGTAAATCTTGAAACCAGGTTGTTAAGCTCTCAAGTCAAAATTTAAGTGTACAAATCTTAAGTTGTCAATTCCTAAAACTAAAGTTTCAAATAGAAATTTAAGCCTACAAATTTTAAGACCACGGTGACAAGGACAAGTTTTTAAGTCAAAATTTAATCTTACAAAATTTGAAATCAAACTGTCAATATCTCAAATTGAAATTCAAATACACAAAATATTCAAAAAAAAAAAAAAGAGAAAAAGAATTAGAAGATTTTATTTTGTTCATAATATTTCAAAGATTGTACTTATCCTCATTTCAAATTAAATAAATAAATTTATTGTACTACCTTATTTTCTATCCTAATTTTTAAACTAGAAAATATGTGTGTAAATAAACACAAACATGTGATGAGTATGGCAGGACCATGTCCCTGTTGGGCCCACAAGCACTTGTAAAGCCCGGAGCAGAAGCGCACACACAAATAAAGAAAAGAAAAAAATTTAGAGCACTCAACACAAAAATTTTTAACGTGGTTCAGTCCCTCAAAAGACCTACATTCACGATCCAAAAAAAGGATAATATACTCAACTCAATATTAAACTATTACAATTTTTGCACGGACAAAATTGTAAAACCCTCTTCCACTCACACAACCCAAAAACTCAATTACACCCACACTTTAGTAACACAGGTTTTTAGTTGTGTCCTTGGTACATTTAACAACTATGGGGGAATGCCCTTTTTATAGGAGCCAAGCCTCCCATTTTTTGTTCCCTGTCCCGATGTGGGATTTGGGGAGCCAACACAACAAATCCTCCCTCTCCCCAAATTCCCATTTTCTTCAACAATGTCAGAAAAATGCACTCTTTTCTCGATCTTCTAAATCTTCTCTGATTTCTGACTCTTCAGGGGATGATTATCCAAATAATAAATATTCTTTCCCTTCTTTCTCCTTTGCATTATCAAGCTGCCACCTCTGTATACCTTGCATTGATTCCCAATACCCACATACTTGTATCCATGTGAAGCCATCTCATCCAAAGAAATTATATTCGCTCCAGCAGTAGATACGTATTTCACATTGGGAATATTTTTGACAACACCATTGTGGAGTTTCAAGCAGACTCTTCCAACACCTTCAATCTTTTGCTTCAATTTATTACCCACATTAATGTAACCAAAATCTCCATCAGTGTGCAAAGTGTCAAACATAGCTCGATCTCTGCATATATGAAAGTTAGAAGCAGAAACCAACACCCAACCAGAATAATTTTCAGTAGAACCATCATCCATAGTATGCAATAAGAAATCACTAGATTCATTAATCACATTGACGGAGGAATCACTAACTTTCATCTTCTCTTACAGTAGTTTTAAACTCTTCAAGTCTTCCTTGAACTTTGGATAACTTTTCTGTATATGACCATTCGCTCCACAATAATAGCACTCAACATTGCTCATATCTTTCTGTCGAGATTTCGATCTATCGCGATGGTCAACTTTCTTCTTCTGACTCCTCCCTCGCTCAGAACTCTCTACAGCTAGCAATTGACTTTCTCCAGGATTACCTCCATTTCTCATTATCTTGTCATTCTCCTTCAAAACCGTAATCACTTCATTCAGTGTCAGAGTTTTCTTCCCAATTAACATCGACTGAACCAACAGTTTGTATGACCTGGATAATGAAGCTAACAAAAGCAATGCCTGTTCTTCGTCTTCAACCTTCTCCCCTGCGTTCAACAACTGACATGCTAGCTGATTAAAAATATTGATGTGGTCATGAATATTACCTCCTTCATCCATTCTCAATGAGTACAAATCCAATTTCATGCAAAGACGGCTTGCTATAGACTTTGAAGCGAACACGCTCTCCAACTTGTCCCATAACACTTTCGGTAACGTCTTATTCAATACCGTGTATTTAATCTGCGGTGTAAGTGCCAACCGAATTGTACTTACAGCCTTCCTTTGAACAGCTTTCCAATCATTAGCCTTCATCTCATCTGGTTTTGTATCTTCTAACGCAATATCAAGACCCTGTTGCACTAGGTAGTCTTAAATTGTACTCTGCCATAATGTAAAATTGATCTTTCCATCGAATAAAGGGACTTCAAACTTTAGTGTAGACATGGTGCTTAATAACCTTTCCAATTAAACACTTCAATAATATACACCAAAGCAACCAACAACTAGCAACTCAATGTAATAAAGGAATTCACAAACATCAATAGCCAACAATGCGGGAAATACCACAATTGAAGCCTAATTTGAGAAAGCTAACCTCAAAAACAGAACCAGAACGTCAAAATTAGGCAATACTAACCTCTTCCAAAATTTGCTACTGGTGAGACACCCACTGCTCCTTTTTTCCTCTCCTTTTTCCAAGCTAGAACCTTCAGTTCTGATACCACTTGTTGGGCCCACGAGCACTTGTAAAGCCCGCAACAGAAGCACACACACAAATAAAGAAAAGAAAAAAAATTTAGAGCACTCAACACAAGAATTTTTAACGTGGTTCGGTCCCTCAAAAAACCTACATCCACATTCCCAAAAAGGGATAATATACTCAACTCAATATTAAACTATTACAATTTTTGCACGGACAAAATTGTAAAACCCTCTTCCACTCACATAACCCAAAAACCCAATTACACTCACACTTTGGTAACACATGTTTTTAGTTGTGTCATTGGTACATTTAACAACTATGGGGGAAGGCCCTCTTATAGGAGCCAAGCCTCCCATTTTTTGTTCCCTGTCCCGATGTGGGATTTAGGGAGCCAACACAACAGTCCCTACATTTGTTTGAAACACGTGAGTGTGGTGTCACCATGCAGACTATTCCTATGCATTATAGAATTTTAAGTCTAGAGGGTTCCATAATAGGGGCTTGAAGCTTGGGACTTGTAAATATCAACGTTAGTTGCAAGTGAGAGTTCTGTATACATAATTCTCATCATTAGTTAGTTTTGATCTCCACCATCGTTGTGGAAGTGGAAGATTATGAGTAAACATTAATGGCCTCTCATTTTCCTATAAACCCTTAATTAATAAAATTAACATTGTCTCATATATTTGAAGGATTAACATAGATTAACACGTTCTCATCAATTTCATCATTCTTCTTCCAAAGTTATAATTTTTATATGTGCTTCATACCAATTTGTACCATTAATTAAATTGATATCAAGGATGAAACCAACAGCATTATAATGGAACATGATATTTCCAACTGTGAGAAGTAAATAAGGATGAAAAGAATTAAATTTGTGTTGAATAACTTGAACCAAATTGCGAATTTATGCAAGTATATATAGGATTACATGTATACTATAGATGGTAAATAATTTATACAAAGAAACAAAATATACTGTACTAAGTATGGTAAGGGAATATTATAGAATATACTAAGACTAAATTGGGTAATAGAATATTATAACATCCCTCCGCAAACTCAAAGAGGTATCGTAGAAACTAACTTGATTTTGGAGACTAAGTTATGAAACCGTCCAAGAGAAAGAGCTTTGGTAAGCAAGTCAACAGTTTGAGCAACAAATGTCACATAGAGAAACTGCATGGTATCCTCGGCCACATGTTGGCACACAAAATAACAATCTATCTCAATATGTTTAGTGCAGTCATGGAAGACATTATTGTGAGCAATCTGCTTGTGTTTGCTTAATTTCCTCACTCTTGATTTTATATTTTAACTAAGTGTTTTGAGTGCAAAAATCAAGACAAAACTCCCCAAGTACAAGGTGTGGTTGTAGCACAAAATACTGGTGATTACCAGGTCATTTCCACAGAGACCTAAGGAGCAAAAGAGTGGCTGAATCAAATGGTTTAAAAAGTGACAACATTACTCATATGAATGTAAAATGAAAATGAAAATCTGATTTGAAAATGTTTGTTGTTTTGGAAATGAGTTTTGAAATATGAACTAATTTTAATTAAAATCTGATATGAGAAAGATGGGTCAAAGCAATTCCAATGTTCATCCAAATCATTCTCAAAATGCCAAGAGTAGATGAATCACCAATCCTAGTTATTCTAATTTTTTTTTTGGAGAAAATTCATTTCAAATGGCACAAGCCATAAATCAAACAAAAGATGTGCATAATCTATCTTAGGAGCAATAAAAGTTCTAAGTCTAGCAACTCCCATACATATTTGCAATGAGAGTTCTAAGTTAAGCAACCTCTATGAACTCATTGATAGATTATACAAATCAATGTAAATCAGATCTTGAACCATTGATTTCTAAAGCAAGAAGATACAACTATGAATGGCAATCACAAGACTCAAAATAAATCCATGATGAACGGCATCTTGAGAGTCATTGGAAGAACATTATCCTTGCCTTGGCCCAAGAAGAACTCAGCCAGTCATTCTCAAGAAATTAGAAACAAAAATAGAAAGATGAAATTGAGACATTTGAAATCTGAAATCTGGAAGTGAAATTAAATTGCAATGGAAAATCTAATTACAACTGTTGAAATCGAAAGATCCAAAAATGAAGACTCTCTCTCCGCTCAAGCAATAACAGAAAACAAAAGAAAACAGCCAAAAACTCTCTCCCTCGTCTCCAGCTCTCCGTCCTCCCTCCCCATAACCGAATGCATCTATCCTCCACGGGTGGGTCATGTGATGCCAACCTCTCCCCCTTCTCTCTCCACTCATTCTTTCTGCCAAAAATCCTCATTCCGTTATGCAATTCACCCTTAATTACAGATTTTGCCCCTCACTGTCTTTCGGAATCTTGTCACATGGAACAGTTGAGGTCACATGGAATTCGTTACTGGAAATAACCCACCATTCGAATGCTTTTCAGTTGTATTCGAATATGCCGTCCACTTCAGAAATTGGTTCACTCAGTAATTGTATTTAGATGGGCCAATTCCTAAATTTGAATGGGACTCTGCTTCAGGAACTTCCAGATTGCTGATTTTTTCTTTCTCGTATTGAGTTCACATGGAAATTCTTCATCTACTCCGATGGCTTTACTCAACAAAATGTGTTTCAGCAAATCTTCCTTTGCATCCTTAATAATACTCAAATTGCTTCTCCTTATGACATAATTCAATACATGTTCCATATGTTTAAAGTTGAAGATAAAATCTGCACGAAACACATGTTTTATATCATTTATATCATATATAAAGGTGTAATTAAGTAAAGAAATATGTAACAAGTTAAGTCCAATCACACCCCCCAACTACAACATTACTAGTCCCTAGTAATGTCTAAAGTAAGAGAGCTACCTTAAAAACAACCAAAAGCTTTATTTTTGGGTTTTCAGGTCTATAAAGAGCATTCCTAAGGACAGCATCTCAAGTTTTAAATGAATGGTAAATCATAACCATAGAATGTTAATCAATACCACAAGCCAAGGAATTTAAGATAACAATTTAAAATCTTGAAATTCTGTGTGGCATGTAAAATTTGCTAAATATTTGAACCAAGTATGAAAATTCAGCTCTTAACCTGTTAACTCAATTTAAATCTCTAAAATCAAACTCTATCTTGAATTTTTTTGCATCACACCATCTCCCCAAGTTTCAACTTCAATTCTCACCTTGGAATCCACTCACAAGAAAATAGATCACACAAGGTTTCACTCAAGATGCCCCTTTTTAAAGAGTAATTGTAAATCAAATTCTAGAAAGGTGCATCTATAGGTCAAAAATGCTTTATTCAATGAAGAAAATGACTTGGCATAACTCCATGAAAGAATGATGCAGTGAGTTTATTTCAGAATTTTCACCATGCATTCTCAATTCCTAGCTTTCATAATTGAATGAGAATTCTTCTATGGATCCATTAGGACTTGCATTAGGTTATAATGAGGCTATTGGGATGTAATAGGAGGATTCAAAGGAGGGATAGGTAGTTCAAGATATTTTGGAACACTGAAAAAAATACTTTACTATCCTTCCTTCAGCTCAACCAACTTATACCCCTTTTTTTTGTTTTTTTTTTGTTTTTTGAAATCTGAAAATGTAATCTAAAAATGAGAGATTGAAATTCATAAGCAAGGTATTTTTCCTCTGATTGTTTATTTTACTTTCACCATTCTCTTTAACATTTCTTTCTTTCATCCATTTTTCTTTTCTCACCTTAATCATCCCAAAATTTCTTTCCATTACTTTTCCTTCCTACTTTCAGTGTATTCCAAAATATATAGGGAAGTCTAAAGAGCATTCATTATGGTTAAGGGAATAAGGAGGTGGAAAGAAGGAAATATGAATGCTCTATTAAGGCTCAAATTCGGTTACAAAGGTGATGTTCCCCAAAGAAAGGTAATAGGCACAAATGTTACAAAAAAAATGCCTAATGTCATTTCCATAGTGTCATTCCACTCAACCATTACAGCAAAGAACAAAGAATCAAGTTCAATTCATCCACAATTTCACAAACACCCAAAACAAAGTATTGTATTTGGAGTTATTGAAAGAACTGAAGTGCAGAAAACTTTAAAGCTTTTAAAAAGCTTTTTGAGTAAATGTAAGTCTCTCATGAACAAAGTTTAAAGGTTCAAAAACTCACTTCAGGTTTAAGTCTCCACTATGGCTGCGAAGTGATATAATACATAGTCCAACTAAGAAGTTCATTTATGAGTATCTATATTCAAGTTAACAAGTCAAAAACTAAATCTACTCACAATCAATTCAGCAATTAAGCAAACTAAACATATCAACAAATTTCAAATTCCAAATTTAAAATTCAAAGCTTGGCAGTTGGCATCACCTAAAATCCCAACTATGAAATTCCATCCATTCAAAACACAAGAAGCTAATTTTAAAAAGAAAACAGATCATAACAGCATTCCTTTTGTTCAAGCTCAATTCTCCACCTAAATTTCACCAAATTCATGGTCAATGTTGTCCAAAATCCAGAAAAATACCAAAGTAAAAATAAAACAAAACCAAAAGGTCCTAATCTTCAACTTAACAAAACATGGCTCTAAGTTTTTTTGTAAGAATCCATGCACAGATTTCAGCTTATGTGCCAAAACAAAGAATCACATAACCATCACTAAGCAGATTCGAAATCACCTGAGGCAGCTGGTTCATACAATCCTTCTAACATTTCAATCACTTGCTGATGATTCCTCTTTTGTTGCTCTTTCAAACTCTTCATCTCAGCAGTCAATTCAGCCTGTTTTCCTTGGACATCCTTCACCATTCATATAAACTCCGCAGAGTAATCTCCTCAGTCCTTACTTCCTCAGCTGGTTGCTGCTCACCCTGTGGTTCCTTGATCACTCTTCTTGCCAGTTGGCCTTGGCTCCTCTTCACAGATGTCTTTGCAATTCTTGCAGCCGGCTTGACCATTCCCATACCTGCTTTCCCTTTCACTTCATGACTTTGTAAAATTTTTGTTATTAATCCTCCAAAGGGTAAACCAGAATTCACTCCAGGCTTCTCCACTGCCGTGGCTATGACAGTCCAAATGTGATTAGCTAAATCAAAAGGGATGCCTATTAGCAATTTCCCAATGAGCTCAGCTTGTGTCACTGTCACAGAGGACACATATGCATGAGGAAGAATCTTGGAACACACCAACATATGCAGCACCCTGCTCTAATCAGTGAGGTCTCCCCTTGACATTCTAACTCCATCCCATTTAGCTTGGGGATTCCCTGACAGTAATTTTACCAAGTTTTCCTTACTCAGCTGTTCTGTCCACGCAACTTGTTGCTGTGGGGTTGTACTAAGGGTATTTCCTAAGGGAAGTGCAGTAGCTCTTGCTATCAACTCAGGGGTTATCACTACAGGTATCTTCCTGACCTCAGTGTGAATCTCTTTGCTTCCCTCTCTTCCCATCACAGCATTTGAGTAGAATTCTTTGACTAGGGGTACTATAGCTCTCTGACTAATAGTTATCCAATCAGACCATCCTCTGTCTACAAGCATGCCTTTCAACTCATAAGGCTGCTCTGTATAGTCATCTAATAGGATCCCTCTTTCACATAGAACTGCTCGTTTTGCATATCCATCCGTATACCTCTTTTCAGATGCCGGGTTTGCAAAACGCGGGTTAGAATAAAGTTCCTCTGGAATGGCCATATCAGGAGCCTCTGCTTCTGGGATAGGCTCATTACCCTCATTGCCACCCATTGAGTGTTCTTGCTCAAGGGGTGGTTGGATTTCATTGTCAGAAGAAGGGAGTGTAGATTCAGATAGGTCAATTTTCATGGGCTCAGAAACAACAAGAGCAGATTTCTTACCTAGATGTTGTGCCCTCAGACGTTGGCTCATTCTTCATGGTCCAGGCGCTGTCATCTTCTTCTTTGGTGCCATTATTACAGATATCAGCTCAGCAGAAATCCCTTCCCTTTGTTCTCTTTGTGTATCACTGATCACCCAAAACCCTAGCTCTTGTCCCTCTCTATTCAGAAATCCTATACCCTCATCCAACGGCTTTAATTTGAGTAGTTGGAGGGAAATAAGGAGGCCGGTGCTGTTAATTCATTCAAATAGGGTTTCATTAAACATCCGAATATAAGGGGTCATGGGTCGGGTTGCTGAACCAATCTCGAGCTCATTCGAATATCCAATTCCCCATTCGAATACATTTTATCAGTAAATCAGCACCTGAGTGTTTCTCAAACCAATTTCTGTGATGGTTCCTAAAAAAAAAACTTAAGCCATTTTTTTTTACACTAAATTTATTCCTAAAAACACTTAATCCTAGAAATATTATGCAATAAAAAAAATGCTAAAACTTTTCAAATTTTTTTTAAACCAATTTTTGCAAGCTAAATAAGACAATCTCAATTACAAGCAATTCAGAAAACCAACTCAAGCAATTCTAGTCACAGTAAATCATGTCAATGCAACCAATGTCACTCAAAATAGAATATTAGATTATGATCCTCCCCCCCAACTAAAAATCAGCATTGTCCCCAATGTAAGAGCAAGTTAAGCAATAAAGTTCTGAGAGAGGAGGGTACCTGATAAACTTAATTGAGCTTAATTAATTGAGTTGAGTTGCTGAAAATTTAGAATGCTTCCAATGTAATTCCCCCCAACCTGGTTAGTGCAACATATTCCAAAAACAGCTCATTCGAATGCAAAGCAGAGTTACAGCAATTTAACTCAGTTCAAATCACTTAAGTCCCATGAAATGCAATTCAGAAAATTGAAAATTTTCTGCTCATGAATTGTACCAATTGGGTGGGCTGATCAAACCAACTTTGAACATACTTGCATTACAGAACAGTGAATGCTCCATCTCCTCAATAAGCTACTGCTTCCATATTTGAATGCTGCAACCAACTGTTAGACTTGCAAACTGATTTTTTTTTTTTTAATAACAGAAAAGAACTAAATGAAAAGAAGAACTAAACTACTATGGTACAAAACAGACTTCTCTCCTTAATCAATCACAATCCGAGGGATCTTCAAGATCCCAACTCTCAATTTCAGCAATGAAATTCTCATGATACTCCTTGAGTCTTTGTCCATTCATCCTGAAAACATTATTTGAAGTTGGATTCTCAATGTCAACAGCCCCATACTCAGTGATGTGCTTGATCACATATGGACCTGTCCATTTTGACTTGAGCTTACCCGGAAATAAGTGCAGCCTAGAATCATATAATAAAACTTTTTGTCCCACAAACAATTCTCTCTTCTTAATATGTGCATCATGCCACTTTTTCACTTTATCCTTGGAAATTTTGGCATTGTCAAATGCATCATTCCTAATCTCCTCAAGTTCACTAAGCTGCAACTTTCTTTGAACCCCGGACTCATTGATGTTCTCATTAAAATGCTTCACTGCCCAAAAGGCCTTGTGCTCCAACTCCACCGGTAAGTGACAAGCTTTTTCATACACCAATCTATAAGGGGACATGCCTAGGATGGTCTTGTATGCAGTCCTATAAGCCCAAAGTGCATCCACCAATTTCAAGGACCAATCTTTTCTAGTGGGATTCACTGTTTTTTCAATGATTCTTTTGATCTCCCTATTAGCTAACTCAGCTTATCCACTTGTTTGGGGGTGGTAAGATGTTCCAACCTTGTGCAATACCCCATACTTCTTCATCAAAAGTCCCATATGCCTATTACAAAAGTGTGTTCCTCTATCACTTATCATGGCTTTTGACATTCCAAATCTTGAGAACACATTCTCCTTCAAGAATCTAATCACTACCTTGTGGTCATTGGTCCTAGTTGGAATGGCTTCCACCCACTTTGAAACATAGTCAACAGCCACTAAGATATATTCATGACCAAATGAATTCACAAATGGTCCCATGAAGTCCATACCCCAACAATCAAAGATATCAAGCACATAAATGGGGTGGAGTGGCATTATGTTTCTCTTAGTGAGGCTACCAAGTCTTTGACATCTATCACGAGCAACACAAAATGCATGCACATCACGAAACATGGTAGGCCAATACAAACCACTTTGTAGAATTTTAGCCACTGTCTTCCTAGCAGAAAAATGTCCTCCACAAGCCAATGTGTGACAAAAATTAATAACACTATTCACCTCACTTTCAGGTATGCACCTCCTAATGACCTGATCTGGGCAATACTTAAACAAATATGGATCATCCCAGAAAAAATACCTCACATTCCTAAAAAACTTTTTCCTATCCAACAAGGTCCAATGAGAAGGTACAATACCCAAGGCTATGTAGTTGGCTAAGTCTGCAAACCAGGGTACCTTAGAGGAGTCTACATGGAACAATTGCTCATCCGGGAATGTCTCATTGATAGGAGAATCAAAAGATGCTAAATCCTGATGTGGGAGTCTGGAAAGGTGATCAGCAACTACATTTTTAACTCCCTTCTTGTCCTTAATCTCTAAGTCAAATTCCTGAAGCGAAAGGATCCACCTAATGAGTCTAGGCTTAGCATCAGATTTGGTCAATAGATACTTCAATGCAGCATGGTCAGTGTATACTATGACATGAGAACCCACTAGATATGATCTGAATTTGTCTAAGGCATATACTACTGCTAGCAACTCCTTCTCAGTAGTTGTGTAGTTCTTTTGTGCATCATTGAGGGACTTACTAGCATAGTACAACACATGTGGTTTCCTATCTCTCCTCTGGCCTAGCACTGCTCCAATGGCACCATCACTAGCATCACACATGATCTCAAAAGGCAAAGTCCAATCCGGTGTTTGCATTATGGGAGCTGAGATGAGCAAACTCTTAAGTGTATCAAAGGAGGTCTGACATTCTGGAGTCCAATCAAATGGAGCATCTTGAGATAGAAGGTTGCACAAAGGTCTGGATATGGCACTAAATGATGCAATGAACCTCCTATAGAATCCTACATGGCCTAAGAATGATCTAACATCTTTGACACATCTAGGGGTGGGAAGTTTTTGAATGATTTCAACTTTAGCTCTATCTACTTCTATCCCCCTAGAAGACACTATGTGGCCAAGAACAATACCCTGAGTCACCATGAAGTGACACTTCTCCCAATTTAAAACCAAGTTCTTTTCCTCACATCTAATCAAAACCTTCTCTAAATTCCCCAAGCACACATCAAAATTACTCCCATAAATTGAAAAGTCATCCATGAACACCTCTAGGAACTTCTCTACAAAATCACTGAACAAGCTCATCATGCATCTCTGGAAAGTTGCAGGAGAATTGCAAAGACCAAAAGGCATACGCCTATATGCAAAAGTACCAAATGGGCATGTAAATGTGGTTTTCTCCTGGTCATCTAATGCAATCTCAATCTGATTATAACCAGAATACCCACCTAGAAAGCAGTAAAATGCCTGCCCTGCCACTCTTTCCAATACCTGATCTAGGAATGGAAGAGGGAAATGATCCTTGCTTGTGACTGCATTCAATTTTCTGTAATCTATGCACATGCGCCATCCTGTTTGAATGCGCATTGGAACCAATTCATCTTTTTCATTTTTCACCACAGTCACTCCAGATTTCTTAGGCACTACTTGAGTTGGGCTAACCCACTTAGAACTGAAATGGGATAGATAATTCCAGCATCTAACAGCTTAATTACCTCCCCTCTAACCACTTCTTTCATGTTTGGGTTAAGTCTCCTTTGCATTTGCCTAATGGGCTTGACATTCTCCTCCAAAAATATCCTATGAGTGCAAATCAGTGGGCTGATTCCTTGTAGGTCTGCAATAGTCCAGCCCAAGGCCTTTTTATGCTTCCTCAAGACCTCAACAAGTCTATTCTTTTGATCAGAATTCAGCTGAGAAGAAATAACCGCTGGATAGGACTCTCCTTCACCCAAAAACACATATTTCAGCTCACTAGGTAAAAGCTTTCTCTCGGGTATGGGTGGCTTCTCAAAAGATGGCTGGGATTTGACTGTTGGCAGCTCTAAAGGCTCAATGATTGGTCTCCATTAATTCGGTGACAGCACTGAATTTTTCATTTCTTCAAATTCTCATTCACCACAATTTTCCAAGTCACAATTAATGAAAAAGTCCACTTGCTCATCATTCACCAAAGCTTTCTCTACAGGTCATCTAAATACTCTCTATCAAAGTGTTCTTGGGTGATGGTTTGAATCAAATCAACTTCCTCTAATTCCTCATGATCACTAGGCTGTTTGGTCACTTTAAAAATGTTTTTCTCAATTGTCATGTTACCAAAAGAAAACTTAATGACTCCAGTTCTACAATTTATCAAGGCATTTGAAGTGGCCAAAAATGGTCTCCCTAGAATGACAGGGACAGCTGGTTGTGATCCTTGAATAGGCTGAGTATCTAACACTATAAAGTCCACGGGAAACACAAAATGTTCCACTTGAATCAAGACATCTTCCACAATACCCCTAGGGACTTTGATTGACCTATCAGCTAGCTGTAATGTCACCCTAGTAGGTCTAAGTTCACCTAAACCCAGCTCTTGGTACACAGTGAAAGGTAGGAGATTGACACTTGCACCCAAATCCAACAAAGCTCGATCTACCCTCTTATCCCCAATGATACATGCAATTGTTGGGCACCCCGGATCTTTATATTTGGGTGGGGTTTTAAATTACAAAAATAGAGCTCACTTGTTCAGTTAAAAATGCCCTTTCCTTAACATTCATTTTTTTCTTTTCTTAGTGCACAAGTCTTTCAAAAATTTTCCATAAGATGGATTTTGTTTGATGGCATCAAGTAAAGGAATATTAATCCTAACTTGTTTGAAAACTTCGTAAATGTCAGAATTCAAATTCTCTTTCTTACCCTTGTTCAATCTTTGAGGAAAAGGGATTTTTGGAATAAATTCAGATTTGTCCAGCTTATTTTCTTTTGAATTCTTTTCATTTTCAGAAATCTGTTCATTCTTTTCAAACTGTTTTTCATCAAAACCTTTGTTCTTATTTTCAAGAAAATCATTTTTATTTCCAGAAATTACCTGCTCTTTCCTCTGAATTCTGATTTCTTGCTTTTCATCTCTCAAATTCTATTTTTGCTATGATTCTGCTCTGCTGTCCAGCTGGCTGTTCACTTTCTGCTCTTCATTTTCTTTCATGTTTTTCTCATTTTCTTCCTTAGTTTCTTTAGCAGGTAGGGTGTAATCTGGTTTGACAATTTGCTTTCCATTCCTCAAGGTTGAAACAGCTTGTACATGCTCTAAATTCTCATTAGTAGCTGAAGATGATGACTCACTGAAATGTACTTGGCTTGAAGGATTCGGTTTTGGCTGAGATGGCAACTTTCCTGTCTCCCTCAATGTTAGAGCTTGAGTGAGCTTTGACAATTGGCTGCGGATGTCTTCCATAGCTCTATTTGTTTGATCTTGAAACCTTGAATTTTGGTTATTGGTTCCAATTTGTCCTTGCATGAATTGTTGCAAGGTGTCTTCCAACGATCTTTTGTGAGGTGGCTGGTAAGAGTTTGTGTTCTGCTGAGGTTGATAAGGCTGGGAAGGAAATGGTTGAGGTGGAAATAATGGTTGAGGTTGATGTTGCTAGTTTTGTGCCTCAGCTCTCCAAGATGTATTCGAATGGTTCCTGTAACCAGAGTTGTAGACATTCGAATACGGATTATTCTCTTGAACATAGGTGTTCATCCCCAGGTTTGAGTTGAAATTTCTTGCAGTTGGTGGGGGATTTGTTTGACCATAAAGGACTTCCTTAAAAGCTGGAAGTGTAGGGCAGTCATCCGTCTTATGGTCCGCAGTTTCACACAACACACAATTAACTTCCTTCTCCTTCAACACTTGCTTCTTTTGCTCCATTAACTCAACATTTCTTGAAAGTGCAGCCAACCTAGCTCCAAGATCATCAGTCTCATTGAGATGGAACTTCCCTCTAGCATGTGAGCTGTCAGAAAATTCAGAAAAAGATGGGAAAACTACTTCCCACTGCTTAGTATTTTCAGCTAGTGAATCAAAGAAATGCAAAGCTTCTTCAGGAGTCTTATCATAAAATTCACCATTACACATAGTTGCAACAAGCATTTTCAGATTAGGAGTCAATGCATTGTGAAAGAAATTAACAATTCTCCAAGACTCAAAGCCATGATGAGGACAAGCTTGCAACAATTCTCTAAATCTTTCCCATGCTTGTGCAAATGTCTCATGAGGCTTACACACAAAATTCATGATTTGTTGTTGAAGAATTATAGTCCTATTTGCTGGAAAATACTTCTTCAAAAATTTTGTTTGCATGTCTCTCCAAGTTCCTATTGATCTAGGCTCAAGTGAATTCAACCACATTTTTGCTTTGTCTTTCAATGAAAATGGAAATAACTTAAGTCAAACCATGTCCTCATTAGCATTTCTATCCATGCAAGTTCCACAAACATCTTCAAATTCTTTCATATGCATATAAGGATTTTCTGAGTCCATGCCATGAAAAGTAGGCAAAAGTTGAATTGTACCAAGTTTGAAATTAAAATTCTGATGTCCCAATGGAAGTATAATGCAAGATGGAGTTGTTTGCCTAGCTGGATGAAGATATTTACGGAAAGGTCTAAGAAAATTTTGATCATTTTGATCATTCTCTCCTTGAACACTTCATTCCGGCAAAGCATGTGGTGCAGGTAAGTCCATTTGTGCAACAGAAAATTCAGATGGTATGCTAGATGATGCAAATTCAAGCAATTCAGCAAGAGATGATTGATTATGCAACTCAGAATTAATTCCAACAATTCTACCAAACCTTAAAAACATGCACAGAAATTCAGATTTGAAATAAAGCCAACCTAACCTCCAATCTCCACAAACAAACCACCGATTCACAAAGAAATTAATCCTATTCTCCACTAGAAGTTTGCAGCAGAAAATTCAGCAATTCGATTATTAGATGCAGCAGATTCAAATCAGAAATTCAGAGATCAGATTGCAGGACTTCTAACACTAAAACTAACAACTAAAACCTATAAAAGTAGAAACAAAGATGGGACAAAGTTACCCAACGAATTGAGCAGCTCCGTCGTTGAAGATGATGGTGAGAAATGCCGCCAAGTAATGCTCCACAGATTCAAAACACTATTGCTTCTCGAAGATCCCCGGCAACGGCGCCAAAATTGTGCTTGTGTTTGCTTAATTTCCTCATTCTTGATTCTATATTTTAACTAAGTGTTTTGATTGCAGAAAATCAAGACAAAACTCCCCAAGTGCAAGGTGTGATTGTAGCACAAAATAGTGGTGATTACCAGGTCATTTCCACAGGGACTTAAGGAGCAAAAGAGTGGCTGAATCAAATGGTTTAAAAAGTGACAACATTACTCATATGAATGTAAAATGAAAATGAAAATCTGATTTGAAAATGTTTGTTGTTTTGGAAATGAGTTTTGAAATATGAACTAATTTTAATTAAAATCTGATATGAGAAAGATGGGTCAAAGCAATTCCAATGTTCATCCAAATCATTCTCAAAATGCCAAGAGTAGATGAATCACCAATCCTAGTTATTCTAATTTTTTTTTTTTTTGGAGAAAATTCATTTCAAATGGCACAAGCCATAAATCAAACAAAAGATGTGCATAATCTATCTTAGGAACAATAAAAGTTCTAAGTCTAGCAACTCCCATACATATTTGCAATGAGAGTTCTAAGTTAAGCAACCTCTATGAACTCATTGATAGATTATACAAATCAATGTAAATCAGATCTTGAACCATTGATTTCTAAAGCAAGAAGATACAACTATGAATGGCAACCACAAGACTCAAAATAAATCCATGATGAACGGCATCTTGAGAGTCATTGGAAGAACATTATCCTTGCCTTGGCCCAAGAAGAACTCAGCCAGTCATTCTCAGGAAATTAGAAACAAAAATAGAAAGATGAAATTGAGACATTTGAAATCTGAAATCTGGAAGTGAAATTAAATTGCAATGAAAAATCTAATTACAACTGTTGAAATCGAAAGATCCAAAAATGAAAAGACTCTCTCTCCGCTCAAGCAATAACAGAAAACAAAAGAAAACAGCCAAAAACTCTCTCCCTCGTCTCCAGCTCTCCGTCCTCCCTCTCCATAACCGAATGCATCTATCCTCCACGGGTGGGTCATGTGATGCCAACCTCTCCCCCTTCTCTCTCCACTCATTCTTTCTGCTAATCCTCATTCCGTTATGCAATTCACCCTTAATTACAGATCTTGCCCCTAACTGTCTTTCGGAATCTTGTCACATGGAACAGTTGAGGTCACATGGAATTCGTTACTGGAAATAACCCACCATTCGAATTCTTTTCAGTTGTATTCGAATATGCGGTCCACTTCAGAAATTGGTTCACTCAGTAATTGTATTTAGATGGGCCAATTCCCAAATTTGAATGGGACTCTGCTTCAGGAACTTCCAGATTGCTGATTTTTTCTTTCTCGTATTGAGTTCACATGGAAATTCTTCATCTACTCCGATGGCTTTACTCAACAAAATGTGTTTCAGCAAATCTTCCTTTGCATCCTTAATAATACTCAAATTGCTTCTCCTTATGACATAATTCAATACATGTTCTATATGTTTAAAGTTGAAGATAAAATCTGCACGAAACACATGTTTTATATCATTTATATCCTATATAAAGGTGTAATTAAGTAAAGAAATATGTAACAAGTTAAGTCCAATCACAATCTGATAGCACTCTGATTGTCACAATAAACAATAGTGGCAGCAGAATAAAAAACTCCCATGTCAGAGAATAACCAGTGAAGTCAGAGTAGCTCATGTGTAGTATCAGTAAGAGCATGGTATTTTGCTTCAGTACTAGAACTAGTGATGATAGTTTATTTCTTGATGCACCAGAAAATAAGGGGGTCACCGAGAAAGAAGCAAAATCCAGTGGTGGAACACCGATCAATGGGATCACCAGCCCAATCATCATCAGTGTAAACCCAAAAAATAAAAAATGACTAACAAGAGTAATAGAGGCCATAGAATAGAGTGCCCTTGACATACCGTAGAATACGGAGAAGAGCAGTATAATGAACTGAACAAAGAACTGACATGAACTGACTGACAATGTGAACAACATATACAATATCTAGCTTAGTATCAGTAAAATAGACAAGGCTTCCAACCAGCTGGTGGCAAAGAATTGTATCAGACAGAAGAGTGCCGTTAAAAGACGTGAGACGGACAGTAAGCTCCAGTGGTGTTAGTGCAATCCTGCTATCAATAAGTCCAACTCGAGAGAGGAGATAAGAAACATACTTGACTTGAGAGAGAAAGTAGCCAACAGTGTCAGTAGTAATCTCAAGGCCAAGAAAATAACTGATAGGACCCAAGTCTTTCATTTCAAAATTAAAGCTGAGAAGAGACTTAAGTTCAGATATGCCCCTGTAATCATCACCAGTGATGATCATATCATCTACACATAAGAGAAGAAGAATAGTGCCATGTGTCGATCTCCGAATGAAGAGAGCTGAATCATAAGAATTGGAAGAGAAGCCAAATGTGCCAACAGTAGCGCTAAATTTGGCAAACCAAGCCCGAGGAGCCTGTTTAAGACCATAGAGAACACGATGGAGTTTGCAAACTTGATGTGAAGGATAAGAGGAGCTAGAAGGAGGTTACATATAAACTTCTACTAAATCACCATTGAAAAAGACATTTTTAACATCAATCTAAAATAAGAGCCACTAGCAGGTAGCGGCAACAACAAACAAATTGCAGACAGAGGTAAGATGAGCAATAGGGACAAGGGTCTCCATGTAGTTAATCTCATACTCTTGAGTAAAGCCCTTAGCAGCTAAACGAGCCTTATAGTGTTCAATAAAACCATTAGAGCGAGTCTTAATCTTGTACACCTACTTCCAACCAATAGCCGTCTTACCAAGAGGGAGATCAACCAGATCCCAGGTGTGAGTTTTCTCTAGTGCCTGCAATTCTTCAATCATAGCTTGTTGCCAAACAGGGTTAGAATTGGCCTCCCAGAAAAAACAAGGCTCATGTTGAGAAATAATAGTAGAGAAATAATGAAAGTTATGAAGGTGAGATGAAAGTTTTGTTACCCACGTAGGACAATAAGAAGGACTATTAGTAGGAGTAGGAAGTTCCAGATATTCAGATGACGAATAATCTATGACAAGTGGTACAGGATCAGTAATAAGAGCCGGAGAGTTAAGAGTGGGCGAAGCTGGTTGCACAGCAGTTGGTAGCATAGTAGCGAGTGTGGGGTCCAACGGTGAGGGTGAGTCATTGGGAAAGAGATCAAGGGAAGGATCAGAAAATAGGAAAGGAGAGTTGAAAATTAAAAACAGAGGCAAACATCTTGTGTTCCCAGAAGATGACATGGCGGGAGACACGAAGATGTTTAGAAAGATGATCCCAACAATGATACCCCTTGTGTTCTATCCCATAGCCCAAAAAACAACACAAATGAGCCCAAGGTTCAAGTTTGGTGCATTCATGAGGTTGGAGAAGAACAAAACAAACACAACAAAAAACTCAAAGACGATCATAAGGGGGAGGACTGCCATATAGACGCTTATATGGTGTTTGGTTTTGAAGGAGATGGGTGGGCACTTGATTAATGGTATAGATAGCGGTAAGTGCAGTTTCCCCTAAAAAGTGTTCAAGGCACGAAGAGGAGATGATAAGTGGCCAAACAGTGTCAAGAATATGACGATATTTACGTTTAGCCTAACCAATTTGTTAGGAAGTATTAAGGCAAAAACGATGAGAAACGGTGCTCTACTGGCAAAGGTTTTCAAGAAATGTGGATTCTTGATATTCTTTTGCATTATTGGAACAGAACACTAATGGTGTAAGAAAATTAAGTTTATATGATGGCAGTGAAGTCAAAGTAAATTTTGGGAAGTTGAGAGTGAAGATGCATTAAGAATATCCAGGTGAAACGAGTATAATCATTCACAAAAATAATAAAATAACGAGCCCCCTATGGTTTGAGTAGGAAAAGGACCCTATACATCAGAGTGAATAAGATCAAAAGGAGATAATGAAAGACTATCACTTTTATTAAATGATAAAGTAGGCTATTTTGCAAGTTGACATAATACACAATCTAATGTCTCACTACGATAAGTCCTAAATGACCATTAGAAATTAAAGTTTATAAACGACCAGCAGAAAGATGTTCTAAACAAGAATACAATAGACCAAAATGAGAGGAGACTGAAGTAGCAGCGGTGAACTATGAAAAGAGAGACATAGATGGTAGTAGGCTAAGGTGAACCAGCTCAAACAGGCGACCATGCTTATTATCTATCCCAAAAGTATGTCCTATCTGCAGATCCTGCATAAGATAGCCAAAAGATGAAAAAAGTAAATGTGAGACCAAGATCACATAATTAACTGATAGAAATAAGATTGAGGGATAAAATAGGTAAATAATAAGTCTATGGAAGAAAAAAAAATGAGAGGTGGAGATATGGCCAACATAGTGGGCATGCATGTGAGAACCATTAGCAGCATGAATAGCAAGAACATGGGCAACAAAAGATGTAGTAGTAAAAAGGTTGGGGTTAGGTGTCATATGATTAGAATAGGCAAAGTAAAAAAGCCAAGTAGATTTACTTGTGGTGGCAAAAAAGGCAATGGGAGCATTACCAAAGATAGAGCTTAATTGACTAAAAAGATTAGTAATATCAAAATGAGACAATGAAGTAGTAGAAGAAGAATGATCAGCAATAGGTGTAGTAGTAGTAGATTGAGAAGAATTGGAGGCACTAGAAAAAGAATAGTTATGACCTCATGACGTGGTTGGATGAGAATTCTAAGGCTTCTATGGGGAGAAATGCTGAAGATGACGTGGACCCTTTTTAAAACAGTGACAACAAATACGAATAAGACAGTGCAACAGAGAATGATCCAGTTGCTTGCAGTAGTTATATAAAGGTTAATCTGAAAAGTGGTGATGTGAAGCCATTGCAGAAATGTGAGAATGGTATGAGGCATAAACAGAATTAGAGGGTCGCTATTGAAAAGCACTAAGGCGAGTCTTTTTAGAGAGAAGCTCAGAAATGGCCTAATCAAGAGTTAGAAGAGGACTATGATGCGAAAAAGTAGCACGGACTGACTCAAAAGTATCATAAAGTGCTATGAGAAAAATGATAAGCCACTGGTTGTCATGATAAGACACAAATTTTGTAATATTCGTGGGATTAGTCCAATCAGATTCGGAAACAGCCAACTACTCCCAATACTCATGCATCTGAGCAAGAAAATTGTGAATGGATTGACCAAGCTCTTGACTAAAGCGGTGGAGATGAGTCAATATCTGATACTGGTGAGTAAGATCACTGGTAGTGTATCAAGCTCAAAGAAAGTTCCATGCGTCTGTGATAGTCTCAAACATATGGAACTGAGAAGCAATGGAGGGAATAAAGGTGTTGTGAAACCATGTGAGCCTTTAGTGATTCTTATTATCCCATTCCTCAAGTTGGTCAACAAAGTTGGCATCAGTTTCACTCTTAGCAAGGGTGGAAGATGAATATCACTGATGACATAATGCTATAGCTTGCATCCTTTGAGAAAACTAGACATTACATGAGCCTAGAGCATGTAATTTGGGCCAGAGAAAGTAATGGTGATAGGTTGGGCAACATTTGGGCACTCTTTTTTTTTTTTTTTGGGAAATTCAGAAAAAAAAAAGTAAGAGAAAGACACTGGTTAATTAATTCGAGAGAGAGTAAAAGGTTTAAGTAGTTTGATTATTTGGGAATGCGGGTATTAAATGGGAAATTAAAAAGGATGGTGTGGATAGTTTCAGAAAAAGACATAGTTTAGGAGACTTAGGAAATAAAAGTGAGGTTAGTTTGGCAATTTAGGATTGTGGGACTTGGGAATAAACGTGGGTTACTTTTTTAAGTGCTAGTAGTAAAGGAAAGTTTGTATATATAGGGAGCATTTGGAATGACAAAAAATGAGATAATTTGTGGGTTCATAATTCATTCAGTGAAATAAAAAGTGAATAACTTTTAGAGATTTTCAGAAATTTTTAGCATTTTTCAGAGCCCTAAATGCACTCATAATATATATATGGGCAAGTAATGTAGAATTGTGGGTTTTGGGAATAAGATAGGTTTTCACTTTTGGGCATTACGAGACTATTCGGCCAAGAATGACAATGGAAGGGAGCGATGGACAACACATACAGCAACGAGAGATGAGGCTGGTCTGCAAGAGAAGTTTTCGGACAGTGTAATAAAGGGCTAAAGTAGTGGATTTGGCAGAGTTTGTTGGGCGGGAGCGAGAAGCTTGAGTAGATGAATGTCGCTAACAGTTAGAGGCACTGGGAAGTCTGAATGGGAGAGCTTCTGCTAGCAATGTTTTGATAAACAGATGTTCAGATTGAATAGATAGTGTAAGGCTTGGTTGAGTCAAATGAGGCTGGGCTGCAGGTTGAACAAGTGTTCGAATTGAATAGGCAGCGTGAGGCTTGGTTGAGTCAAAGGTGACTGAGTTGTGGATTGAATAGGCAGTATAAAGCTTGATTGAATCAAAGGAGACTGGGCTGTAGGTTTGGATTGGAGGTTGTTAAAGGCCATGGTAGGCGATGTTTAGACGGTTACCAAAGCTCTGATACTATGTGAGAAGTAAACATGGATGAAAAGAATTGAATCTGTATTGAATTGCTTGAATCATAATGTGAATTTGTATAAGTATATATAGGATTACATGTATACCATAGATGATATAAAATAATTTAAATAAGGAAACATAATACCCTATATCAATTTTGGTAAAGAAAAATATTATAGAATATACTAAGACTAAATTGGGTAATAGAATATTCTAACACCTACAATACCCTCATTAATTTGGTCGTTTGAATGTTATTTTTGCACAATATTAAAGACAAAAAGTACAACATTAATTGGATATGAAGAAATTGTTTAGATGCGTTAAACTCATTTCAAAGCTTAAAATGAATTATCTGAAAAGTTCATCAATTGGAATTAGGGTGGAGTATTCTCGTTGTGAATATAATACCTTAAAAGTTAAATATTAAGAGTTTTTGCCAATAAAGTACTTGTGAATGTCCCTAATAGTCAATCACATAAAGCATGAAAGTTGGATGTCGATTATAGAAAAAATTAGGAAAAGATTAGCAGTCCAGAAAGTAACACAATTAAATCAATTGTAGGAGATTAGCCCTTATAATTAAAGTCCACTTTGTCTAATCTATTTCTTTCTTTCATTTCCACTAATTTTGGCAAATTCTATTGTCCAATTTATGATACAGTTTTGACCTTCGAAAACTTTGAAATTAGGAAACAGTTTTTTTTTTTTTTCAACGGAACCAAAAACACATTGATTGGAGTTATGAATCAAAAGTTATATATGGCCAAAAATATATACTTTAGATATCAAGTTGGACTTCCAGAAAACTTTTAAAATGTGCAATTTTACTTCCCATCTTTCAATCTTTCACTCCATAGCCATTTTAACTATTCAAAAAATATTTAAAAATATTTATTACTTCTATTGTATCCATAAATCTTTATGCCTATTAGGAGAAATAGAGGTTTGTCTTGATACTTTGTATTCTTTATTCTCTTATTAATATAAATACTACGATCTTACCATCAAAAAATAATTGATGCATTATACTTTTTGGTGACATATAGCAGAGAATGTGTTTGTTACTTGCCAAACTCTTACATGGGGAAATCAACAATTTGAGCAACTTGCGCATAAGCTAGGCATGCATGTAGTAATCATTTAGACTTCATCACCGCTCATGAAACAACAAGTAGGATTCTAAAGATTAATAATTTGCATATGATGGGCTATATATGTTTTTCCAACAAGTGAATGCTAAAAAAGAATTGTAATACTCGGTATTTATTTTTGACCATTTATATATTATTTTGGGCCAATAGAATATTTAAAATGAAACTAGATTGATTTATTTTATTTTTGTTGAGTTAGGTATGGCTCAAATTGATATTGGGTTGGACATCGGGGTCAAAGACCTAGTCTTTTTTTTCTTTTTTTCTTTTATTTCATTTTCTTTTCTTTTTCTCTCTTGGCTTTTGTGGCTTCCAGAAAGGGAAGGGAGGGAAAAAAAAAGAAAAGAGAGAGTAGAGAGAGAAAGTGAGTTTCAGAAAGGAAGGCTGGCAGATCAAAATAGTATTCGACGCCGTGAATGTCGTGGTGGTGTCTGTTTTGCATAGTTTTCCTCGAGGTGAGAGAAATTGACACCGAAAGTTTGGAGACCAAGACCAAAATCTTCTCATTTTTCTTGTTCTCTTCAGGTTCGAGGTAGACGGGACTTACATTTGTATTCTAGGCATTGTTTGAATCATTTTGATATATTATATGCTTGATTTGGTTGAGTATCGTGAAATTTGTGATGTATACATCTATGTATATATGAATGTGTATATATATGCATATATATGTGAAGATTGTGTAATTATTTGAGTCATTCTGATGTAGGACAAATTTGATATTTCCTAGTTTCTTTTAGATTGGTTTTATTTCTATTTTATTTAGGATTTTATTTATTGTCTTTGAGGCAAAAACTATTTGTAATAAAAATAGAATTTGGATTAGATAGAAAGACTCCTGGAAAACTAATCACAATCCTAATTAAGATTAGATTTGTGATTAGTTTTCCCTATAAATATGGACCTTTGTAAACCCTTTTGAGACAAGTCAATTATTATTCATTCTTTAGACTTTAGACTTATGTTGTGAGTTTTTCTCCCAATTCTCTTAATGGATTCTAAGATTTTGGCTTTGTCGTTAAACAAGTCAATTTATCCTTACTTCATGCTGCATCAGGTGCTATCAGAGCGGGTGTCTCCTAATCTAATGGCTAACCATGGTGGTAGTAGAAGTGACCAACCTCGTGACATAGATCAGAGATTGCAGGCTATCTCGGCTCAGGTCCAAGAATAGCAGTTGACAATATCAGCAATAGAGTAGCAGATCGATGAGATCAGTACACAAATGGCAGCTCTATTACGAATTGTCGACGACAGGAACAGGAACGCAAGACTAAATCCAGCCAAGGGACTTGCCTGCGGTGAAACAGTTGAGGGTTTCGCTCCTTTAAACTCTAGAAGACGAATAATGGTAGATCTTGATGATAGTGATGATGATGAAAGTGATTTAGGGTTTGTAGCAGCTCGGCCTGAAGGTAGAAAGTACGACAATCCTGCATATCATGCACTTCAACGTGATATATTTGTAAAAGATATTAAGATAAAAGTGGCCTCTATTTTTGTGGATACTATATTTGAAGACAATTATAATTTAGATCGATTATTTTTGGAAGAAAACAAAATTACAATCAGTCTTCAAGAAAAAGAGATTAAAAATCATACAACATTGGAACTCATCGATTCTTTTGGTGATGAGCACTACAACTTAGATTTATTGTTTGATGGTGAAGAAATTAGTTTTATCAATCTTCAAATAATCAAAATCAAAGATAAAAGTACACTAAAATTTGTTAAGAAAATATGGGCTGATATGATTGAAGTTTTCAACTATGAAGAATTATTTGAAGAACTATTCGCAAAAAATAAAATTCGAGTACTATCGCGTGTGAAGATAAAGATTATTCTTATGTTGGAATTACACAAATTCTTGTTTGCAATAGAAATTGCATTGAAGGTGCTTACTCGTGATGGTCTTCTATTTTTTTTTTTAGATCTTACCTTAGACAACTCGAGGACGAGTTATTTTTTTAAGAAGGGGAGAATGATGTATGGCAAATTTGATATTTTCTAGTTTCTTTTAGATTAGTTTTATTTCTATTTTATTTAGGATTTTATTTGTTCTCTTTGAGGCAAAAACTATTTGTAATACAAATAGAATTTGGATTGGATAGGAACACTCCTAGAAAAACTATCCTAATGAGCATTAGATTTGTGATTAGTTTTCCTACAAATATGGACCTTTTTTGTAAATACTTTTGATACAAGTCAATTATTATTCATTCTTTAAACTTATGTCGTGAGTTTTTCTCTCAATTCTTTTGGTGGATTCTAAGATTTTGACTTTGTCGTTAAATAAGTCAATTTATCCTTGTTTCACGCTGCGTCACATTCTTTGGTTTAAGTGTTCAAGGGTTTATATATGATTTATTATTGAGATTGAGATTTAAATGAGTGATTTGAGATGTTTTGGATTGGGATTTCGTTGAAAACAAACCAAGGAATCAGTTGCTGGACACTAGCATCTAGACGACAATCTTGGTGTCCGGACGGTGCTTGGCAGTAAGGCTTGATGTTGGCGTTTCGTGCTGGCATCTAGATGGCAATCCTAGCATCCAGACGACGTTGGGCAAAATGTTCTAAAATGAAAGAGTTTGATCTTTAAATGCTTATTTTGTGCCCAACCCATTAATTGTTGATTTTTAAATATTAAATAAATCCCAAATCATCATCAAACTTAATGAGAATGCATTTGTATAATGAGATAACATCTATTTACAAGATTGAGCATATCATGTGCATGGGGCCGGGATCTCATCATCTGGTTGATGTTATGATTATTGATTGACCGAGAGTGCTATGTTGATATTGTTTACGTGTCGAGGCATGGTTCATGTATATGGATGGGATCTTTGATTTTGAAAAAAATGATAAAATGAGATTTCGGAAAGCACTGGATGATTCTCAATTGATATATATAACTAGAGTTTGGTCAATTGGAGTTGGGACATTAATTATAAAATTTTCTCCGAACTGGAGCTGGACTCTGCTTGAGTTAAGTAGATGCCTGACTAGAAATGTAACACCATTCCTCAACAAAAGAGTTAGGGGGCATAAATGGTCCTTTGAGTCTTTCACCAGTAGAGGTGTAACACGGTTCCTCGCCTGTGATTATATCTTGCTTGAGCTAAACAGATACCTAATTAGGAGTATAACATAGTTCCCTAGCAGAAGGGCGAAGGTATGCAACACAATTTTCCTGAGTCTTACACTCGTGGAGGTGTAACATGGTTCTCCACTTGTGATTATATATTAATATTGTCGTTTATCATAAGCATTAAATGGTGCAGTTAGTGACCTTGCATGCTTTGTTAAATGTCACCTGTCGCATGATAAGGTTGGGAGTAGATGGAGATTAGGGTATGCATTGACATTACATTCTATCACATCCCATTGCATGAGATTATATTTATATTCTTTTATATTGAGATGTTGATATAATGTGATTGTGACATTGATTGATGAGATGTATGGTTTACTCGGTTGATTGTGAGTTTGGTTAGATAATAATTAGGAACTACAGTGACTTGATTCTCGAAATTAGATACGTAGGTAGTTTAGGCAAGAGTAGTCTAGGTTTGGTTTTAACTATAGATAATAATATTTAGGTTTATTCTTTTTAATTGAGAGTTGAGTTTTAGTATTATAGATTGTGTGACCAGAGTGTGGGGTCCGATATTTATATTTATAATGTTATAATTTTGAGAGATATTAATATTATTATAATATTTGTTCTGACTATGTAAACTTTTGATGCTGTCATCGGAAATGACGTTCAATTGGATTATATTGTTAGATTATATTGTTGTACATTAATACTAATTTATATGGGATTGAGGGACGATGTTAGATGTCTTGATGATTGTTGTTTATGGTAAATTAATCTTTGATTTAGTTTTTATTTATTTTAATTAGTTCTCATATTCTCATACAGTTTATCTCGAACTGTGAGATTAGGGACGTGACAGAAATAGCAAATGCGGTTTAATATTTCAACAAAAACTTATGAAGAGCAAGAGAAAGTTAACCATGAAAGCACTTCCTACTAACGCAATGTTTGATGATCAATTGCTTACGTTGTATATACATATGATTATATATACATGATAGTGCTATGTCCCAAGTCTATAGGATATGTCCATGTACAATATTTAATGGATTCGTTTGTATGCTCAAAGTATGTCCCCCCCCCCACTTTAAATCCCAAGTCTATGTGGTATATGCCTATACAATTAATGGATTCATTTGTATTCTTAAAATTTTAACTTATTTTGGTCTTTTTTTATCTTAAATTATTTTTAAACTAAAATTATAATCATTAGCTTTTTGTTTAGTAACTTATTATTTAGGGAGTATTTGAACCGTAAAAAAAATTGAAAAGGTTAATGTAAAAATAACACGTGACAAAATTTGATTAGAAGAAGTTGGTAACTTTTGTAAGTTTTGATGAAGTTTAGTAAAACAAACACCCCCTTAAGCAATACTTGAGTTACTTTATTTTTAAATATTTTTTTAATTATTTTTAAATAACATGTCAAAAATCCAAAAAATTAAAAAAATCATGTTTTGATAAAATAATTAAAATTAAAAAAATAATTAAAATAAGTCAACTTATTTGAGAATACAAATCGAGTCAATATGAGGAGCATCTTGTAAGGATGTTTGTTAACCTCTGAAGAAGCAAAATTGATTAATGCATGGACTAACCATGCATGTATTATTAAATAAATTTCTGCATATACTTGATTTGGCCTTGATGGTGGTAGAGGATACCAGCTGCAACAAGTGAACTACATTTCATATCACCTAAAAAATAAAAAAGTAATATAATATATTTTCATCATATAATGGATGAAAATGAAAGTAAGTCTAATTATAAATTTAATAGCAAAGCTATACATATTATATATATATGTGTGTGTGTATTAATAGACCCTCAACCTATCAAGTTTATGACGTGCCATTAATGAATAGATACTTTGGCTTATATATAGTAGGAAGATTGTGTTAACTACATCCAAACTTACACTAAGGATGTCTACTGTCGTAGTTTAGTATTTAATAAAATTTGTACAATGATGATAGTCAAATTAGTGATTAAAAACTAGCATGAAAGCAAGACAATCTTCTACGGCTAGTGATCACCTAGTAAAGATGGAAATAACCTTGTAATGCTTAAAGAACCTATGAATTAAGTGCTCCTTTGGCTAGAAAAACTAAAATGAATTATAGGCATTTATTATCATTACTATTTTTTTATTTAAAAT
Source organism: Vitellaria paradoxa (assembly GCA_019916065.1). Classification (NCBI taxonomy): domain Eukaryota; kingdom Viridiplantae; phylum Streptophyta; class Magnoliopsida; order Ericales; family Sapotaceae; genus Vitellaria; species Vitellaria paradoxa. The sequence goes on along the minus strand of CM034237.1, from coordinate 43,932,106 downwards.
TTCAATTTAGCTGCATCCAAAAAACAATTAATGCACAAGATTAGACATTTATAATCCCAAAGGAAGTACATATATGAATATATATAAATTGATGTAAATAACCCAATTTATGATGGTTCTGGTTTCAGAAAAATTAAAGGCTCTTAACATCCAAATAGAAATGTTTCTTCAAATTCCAACCACTCGTGTCCTCAAAACAGCATTTATTGTCATACATATATACCTATAGAAATTCAGCTAACTACCAATTAAACTTTTCAGAAACTTACACCAATACAATCTCGAAGCACACAACAAAGGCAAGCAACACAATATTAATGATGTTCAAAATGACATGCATATATATATATATATATATATGGAGAGAGAGAGAGAGAGAGATCATATTCTTCTAAAACACAAAGCATCAACGGCTTGCCAGGGATGTATCATGCATCTTCTTCAATGATCACCGAACTCAAAACACAAGCAGCACATACCTGAGAGTCCTTTGGAACCCGTATGGGTATAGATGTTCTCATAGTCAAACTTATATGTATATATATATGTATATATAGTTTTGTAGACTTTTGTTTGATCTAGCAAACAATCGGACCAATACGCTTCGATTCCCCAAGAGAAGTGAAGAAGAAGAAGAAACCAGGGTTGAAAGCTTCTGAACAATAAGACCCACCTATAATTCATTCAGAATAGACTGGAGATGAAAATTAGGGTTTCTTCTTCTTCTTCAGCGAAACCATCTTCATTCTTTTCAAACCCTCTCTCTCTTTTTCCTTTTCTTTCTTGTTCTTGTTCTGATCTTTGGGGTTGTTGGTTTGGTTGGTAGATGGTAAAAGATAGTGTGGGGGTGAAGAAAGTGAGGGGCTAATGATGATAGATAAGGTTTAGAGGACATGATGATTGCAGGGTTGTTTGCTTTGAACCAAGGGCAAAAGATCCAAAGTACCCAAGTGCTAATTCTCAGAAGCTTTCATTGTTCCTTTGCCTCTCTCACATGGAGGAGATATCATGAACCCCATGACCATGATACTAGTTATCTTTTTCCCCCTCTCTTTCTCTCGCTCCTAATCAACCTCTCACACAAACAACTTTGTAATCTTCTCCTACTATATAGAAAGATCTAGAGAGAGAGAGAGAGAAAAGGGTAGGGTACCAATAGAGTGGACGGGGAGGTGGGCATGAGGGTTATATATTTATTGAGAACAGGGGGCTCCCAAGGGGGAGAGCCGGGTCACGGCCTCCAAGTTGGGTCTGCAGTGAAAAATACATTGCAAGAGTTATAGTGTTTAAACTAAAAATCAAAATATAATCAAGATTTATTAATTTTATCTAATAATATCTATTAATTTTATCAAGTAATATTTATTAATTCAAACAAAATTATCTTAATTACATCCTGACCTTCATTTGAGCATTACAGACCTTGCAGTGTAGTGTGCAGTCCCTCATAACTCTTTAAGTTTTGAAAATCTTTTGATATACTTATAAATTTTAAAAAATTTTTATACACTATAGTGTCTGAACTCCCTCATAACTCTTTAAGTTTTGAAAATCTTTTGATATACTTATAAATTTTAAAAATTTTTTATACACTATAGTGTCTGAACCCCCTAAGTTTTAAAAATTTTTTAATACTCTCATAAATTTTAAGTTTTTTTCAGATAATATAGTGTTTAATTCCCAAAGTTTGTAAAATTTTATTTTACTCTTCACTCAATATAAAATTTTGTATATTGGTCGCCTTTACCCATAATCTTGAATTTGCCACTGATTGAGAATGTTATCCATATTTTTTTTTAATTTTTAAATTTTTTATAATATAATTATGAGCTATTACTTTAAAAAAATCATTACAATGTATTCTTATTATGATAATTTTTTTATCTCATTTTTTATAAAATATTCTTAATTGCATGTGTCGCTACTATTTTTATTTTTATTTTATTGTAAACTGCTTTTTTGATTTACCATAATTAGGTAGCGTTTGGAGTGATAAAAAATAAGAAAAAATAAAAAAAAATATGGTTTGAAGTAAATAAGGGCGTTTGGTATTTATTTCCAAATCGTATTTTTTGAAGATGAACAGTATCAAAACCGTTAGAACGGTTTCCTAAATCCGTTCTAACGGATTCAAAAAAATGTTTCTTTTCTCTCTGGACAATGCAAAAACTGTTAAAACGGTCTTTCAAATATATTCTGAGCGTTCTAACATATTCTAAACCAGTGAACCGTTAGAACGGTTTGTCCAAATCAGTTCTAACGAATTTAAAAAAATAAAGATAAATTAACGACAATGGTACTCGTTTAAAACATTTTGACGCAAAGAATATAATTATGAAAAAAAAAATTTCGCACTCAATTAATCTTGTTACGAACTTTCTATTTTTCTAACGAAATATTGAAATTAGTAAAAGAGGGAAAAGTAAAAATAAGATATAAAATTTTAGTGAGCTACAGAAATTGATGGAATTTTATGAAATTTTTTAAAATTTTATAATATTTTAAACGGCGCCTTAATAATTCTTGTACGGTACGCATTCATTTCAAATTTCTAGAGAGTCATGACCATAGGTTGCTTGACAGCCACACCGAGAGGAATAAGTAATCTCTGTCTCTCATAGAAGTCCGTGTAGTCCTCCAAATAATGGCACCGTTTGAAGCTTCAAAAGCCTCTGAAAAATTTTGGACAGGTTTAAAGTAAAAAAAAAAAAATTGAGATAAAATATAGTTTAGAGTTAATTTTGGGATCATTTTTTTTTTAAAATCACAAACCGTAAAAATGATTTTTCAAATCTGTTCCTATGGATTCAAAAAAAATTTTAAAAAATAGCGACAATAGTACTCATTTGAAAACTTTCGACACGAAGTATGTGATTGTATAAAAAATTTACACATTCGGTTAACTTATTTTTAGATTTTTTTAACGAAATATTGAAATTTTTTAAAATTAATGATGGCGGAAAAATTAGAGGTAGAGGAGTTGTTAGAGATTTATAGAGTTTTTTGGAATTTTTTTTTACTCCAAATGAGTCCTCTATAAACCTTTATAAACTTTTTGTCACATTAACTTTTTTCTTTCTTGCACATATTACGAATTCACAACTTTTTTCACTTTATCTCATTTTTTATCACTCCAAATATATATATTATTTTTCAGAAAGGAAAAAAGTATCGTCATTTATAGTTTAGAAATTTTATAGGAGAGAGTACTAATTAATTAATTAGCTTGGAAACCAATTTCAGAGAAATTTTGGCTTAAATATTTAGTTTTATAGAAAGACAGGAATATATGTAAATTTTGCAACTTTGGGAAATCTATTAAAAGATTTCATCAAAGTTATCCTAATATATATATATATATATATATATATATATATGTATGTATATATAGCTTCTATTATTCAATTAATTAATATTGGTGAGTTCTAAGATTATTACTCGATCAATTGAATAGTACATAGAACATTTTCTTTCTTTCTTTCCTTCTTTTCTTTTCATTTTTTTTCTGATTATTTTGCTTATTGACTCAAGAAAGCATTATATTAATTAATTTTGAGAAACTGAATAGATCTCTTGTCTGCAATTGGATCTCAACGATTTAATAATTTTATTAATTAATTGAGTGGCACAATCACAATGATTAAACTGGCTATATAGTTTGCTTAAACTCAAACCATTGTCCTTATGAGATGATTGAAAATTTAACACCATAAGAGTAAGATCTACACAACCTACAATTGATGCCATGGTAAAATAATAATAATAATAATAATAATAGATAAATAAATAAATAAATAATAAAAAAATTAGAAACTTTTTTACCCTTTAAAATGTTACAAAGATAGCATTTAATTAGGGTTTACTACTAAGATTTCATTTCTTCGTTTATATATACACACACATAGCAAAGGCTTTTAGACTTAATCCCTCTCATAGATATTACCTATTCTATTTTGTAAATTAATTAAACCTTTAAAGATACATATGTCATGGTGGTTTAACTTCCAAATGTAGTAGAAAATAAATAAGATAGGATTGATTAGTTTAGACAAGCACATTCACTCAAATTACATGCATGGTCTCACTTTCATTTTTGCCCCCATATCAGAAGATGACGATTAATTATTACAACCTTGGGGCTAATTATAAGGAAGATGATCATGATTGGCACAATGTTTAATTAGTCAGACAGACAACACTGATTACAAGAATGATGATCAATGATGTGTTGCACATTCCTTGAGGATACAACTAATTGCAGTTAATTGTTTTAGTTGTTTAGTATTGAGCTGATAGTTAACAAGAAATTTGGAAAACCATTAATTCATTCTTTAATTTAATTTGAATGGTTATCTCTCTCTCTCTCTCTATATATATATATGTATTTATGTATATATAATTAGCATGTAACATGTAATGTCCTTCATTTTCTTGAAATTTACATGTACATATATACATACATAGATGTGTGTGTCAAAGTTCACAAACCACATGCATGCTATGACAAGATCAAATTATACCACATATATAATTGATAATTAACTTGAGCAACTTGACAATTACGGGAGCTAATGGGTCCGTAAACTCATTAATTAAGGTTAATCAAACCTGTTGATTCCATGGTTGACTAAAATTAATTGGTGGGAGCTTTCTTTTACCACCAAGTACATTGCATAAGTTGTACCAAAAACAAAGGGCTAAAAAAATAAAAATAATAATAATAAAAACAAAACAATGGAAATTAAAAAAGAAGGCTTGTGCCATGGGGTGAGAGTTGATTGTCAAAAGCCACTTTTCTGCAGGACTAGCTGAGGTGAATCACTGTTCATAGCTAGCTCTCTTTCTAGCTTTGTCTTTGACCTAATAAATTAAATTATTCAGGACAAAGGCCAGTATTTTTTTTTCTTTTCTTTTCTTTCAAGTTTTATTATATGGTGCAACCATATCATGTCTTTATCTATATATATATATATATATCTATATATGTAATAACAATTTTGTTAATAATAAAAAAGGTCCACATCCAGTGAGTAAAATATCCACTATGGCAATAAAAAGAGAAAAACATTGACAGGAAAGATTAAAGCTCCGTTTGGTAAAAAATAGCTGATAGTTAAGTATCAACTACTAGTTTTTTTTTTTTTTAAATGACTATATTTACTCTCTTACATTTTCATCTTCTTTTAGACCTTCAAAAATAAAAATGTTAAATTAACAAAAAATTAAAAAATTAATTTTTTTCCTTCTCAAACATGAAAAAACTAGCTTTTTAATAGCTAACTATTAGTTAGTTACAATAAAAATTAGTTTTTTTACTTCCCAAATCAAGTCTAAGGTTGAGTTCAAGAAGAAAAAGCTAGTTAGCAGTTAGTAGCTATTAACTACTAAAAAGTTAACTTAACTACTAAAAAGTTAACTTTTTTTGTTTGTTTTTTTTTTTTTTTTGGTATTTAGAAAGGGAAAAAAGCCAGCTTCTTAATAGTTAGTTTTTTTGTTTTTGTTTTTTTTTTGTTAATTTTACGTTTTTTCCTTTCAATAGTTAGAAAAAATTTAAAATGTAAGAGGATAAATTTGATCATTTTAGAGAAAATCAAAAAATTAATAACTGATAGTCAGTAGCCGAGTTCCCAAACGCAGCGTAAGAAAGACCGAACCAACCGAACATCAACCCAAACACTGGGTTAATAACGTAACTTCTTCCAAGTATGCAATCATATCATAATAAGACGCTGATTAGTTTGAAAAATATTTTTTTGAAAAAAATAACATTTTGTATTTTTTAAAAATACAAACATAATTTTTCAAAATATTGTTATATTTGAACTTACTTTTTACACGCTTTTATTTTCTTTAAAAAAAAAAAAGAAAAAGAGTAAAAAATAGTCTAGCCAAACAATTGAGTTTCACTTGAAAAAAGTGATTGCAAGAAAGACGAAAAAAACTATACTTTTTTCTTTTTTTTCCTTTTTTTTTTAAATTCTCCCTTCTTTTCATTTTCTTTAAATAAAGTAATTAACACAAACCCCTGTAAACCTTTTGTGTCAATATTACAGTGGGAAACCCAAGTGATGAGTGGAAAAAGCTAATTAGGATCGATGTAAAACAAGATTATGTATGTATTCAAAACACTTATGATCAATGGTTGGTAAATTTCTTAGTGGATTACAACATTCACTACTAGAAAAAGGCTGATTACCAACTGACAAAATCAGTTGGTAATAAGCTAAATTCGGTTGGTAATCATAGATTACCAACTGATTACCAACCGATTTTGGTCGGTGGCAAAAACCCTAGTTGGTAATGTTTATTAACCAAAATTTTTAAGGTCGGTTGGTAATTACTAACTGAATTTCGGTTAGTAAATTAAATAAATCTGTTGGTGATTTCTTATCGGTATGAAATTAAGTTTCAAATTTTTGGTTGGTAATTACCAACTGAAGTTGTTATTGCCAACTGATTCTTCAGTTGGTAATTGCCAACCGATTTGTTAGTCGGTATTGTTTAACTTTTGGTTGGTAATTTGTTATTGAATATTAAATTAATATTTCATAATATATCAACCGAAATTTACTTTGTAGCAACCGATATTGTTAGTTAGTATTTTGTCCACCGAAATGTCAGTTGGTAATATACCAACCAAAATGTACTTGGCAATTACCAATTGCTAAAAAAATAAAAATTCAAATGTGGCACCACGTGGCATCATTTGCTGACATGTCATCATGCCACATGGCAACTTGGGTTATACCATGTGTCGACCTATGATTCTGCCACGTGTTGACCTACGATTGCGCACCACATGTTAAATCTATATTTTTGAGATTTTGATTGTTGTTGCTGAGATTCGAACTCGTGCCATTTCTTTGGAAGTTCATGTGGTTAGCCACTAGGCCAAGCTATTATTTGTATATATATTTTACACTTTTTTGTATATATAAACAAACCTTTATCACTTTTGGCAACCAGTTGGTTGGCAAAGGTACCCCTTTAGTGACCAATTGGTCGCCAAAAATGATAAAAAAATTTATGATTTTTATTTAATTACTTTAACTTTTTTGTTATAATTTTTTAACACTTTTGCTAACCAATTGGTTGCAAGAAGTGCCCCTTTATAGACTAATTAGTTAGCAAAAGTGATAAAAAATTATTATTTTTATTTAATTATTTTAACTTTTGTTTCAATAATTTGAAATCATAAACAATACATGAAACTATACAGATATTTAGTAAATAATTTATGAATAACTATTATATTTAGCTAAAAATAATTTTAAATGTTTTTTTATTTTCCTCCAATTCGTATGTGTAGCACATATTTAATATATATCTTTAATTTGGTTATATCATGGCTCACCATATATATTTTTTTCTTCATTTTATATATATATTCTTAAAAATAATTTGGTCACATTTAGTTTTATTTTAAGAAAATTATTTTTAAAAACCAAAATTTTTGAAAACTATTTTAAGAATTTCTTTCTAATAAAAAAAATATTTTAGGTGACTATATTTGGAAATAAGTTCTAAAAAGATAAAGAAATGAAATTACTTAAAATTAATAAATAATATTTGTTATTTTTATTTTTAAATTTAAAATAATGTTACTTTAATATAATTAATATTATTTTATACTAAAAAATTATTCTAAATTTTATTAATTTTTCTAACTTTTATTATATTTTCACACTAATTTTTATTTTTATTTTTTTTAAACCAAGCACCACACATTTAGGTGGTGTTTAGTTGGTAAAATCAATTAAAATTTACAAACAAATTTTTTTGACCTTTTTCTTTTGGCAAATAATTGTTTTTTTATAATTAAGATAACGTTTAGTCAAAAAACTAGTCACTTACATTTTTAACTTTTTTTCTTAAATTATTAAATTTATTTTTTTTGTTTCAAAAATTGTTTAAGCTTTAAAAGGGTAAAAATATTAAATTAACAAAAAATTAAAATTTTAACATTTTAGTAACTAGTTAGTATTAATTAAAAAAATAATTTTTTTTTGTTCTTGTCTAAATTTTGTTACATATCACTTATATAATGGGTTTTCTTTCGATTTTTAAGCTTTACTACCTTAAGCTCTTAGGTTCGATAATTTCATATAAATTAATTTTATTATTAAATTAAATAAATTAACTATGATATTTATTTCAGATAATTTAGCAATAATTAATTATTAAATTAAATTAATTAATTTAGTTTTATTATTTATTAAAAATAATATTAATTAATTTATTTAATTAATTTTTTGAATTTAATTATATTATTTATTAGAATAACTTACTTTAAAAAAATATTTGAATAAAATAATTTATTTTTATTTAATGTTACAAAAATAGACAGTTTTAAATTTGACAAAATATTGGCAACAGAAAAGAAAACCAGAGTGAAAATACCTTTTTTCTGTTTACGTTTTTCTATTTTTGTTTTCATTTTTTTTTTGTAAATAAAAAAATGTAAACAGGTTTATCAAACATGTCTTTGTTGTGAGTTTACAAAATTTTGAAAACATAAACAGAAAAATAGAAAACGAAAACGTTACCAAACGGGACCTTACTAACTTAGGCGTTTACACACGAATTCTTATAGTAAAAAATATATACAGGAAAAAAGATTAAAAAAATGGAAGTAAATTTTAGAATCCATAAACAATTTGATTACCTAAACTTGTCCGATTTTGAAAATCATACACCTTAAACCCTGTGTCTTAAACAATTATAATCCTAACATCAATTTATCACTAATTCATTAATATGAAAATTTAATATTACCAATATAAATTGTATAAAATCTTTTCCTTCTAGTCAATTAAATTATATGCAATATGTATGAACCATACATGTAATATATATATATATATATATAAACATCGAACCCAATATGTATGAACCATACCATGTTATCAAAAAATGCATAAATTTACTTATCTAAAGGTTATATCATATGAACCAAATAAATCATGAAATAATTTCATGCCATATATAAATATATATAATTAATTACAAATATTTCTTAATATAAAATTAATTATAAAAATATTGAACTTAGAAATTTCTTTTTTTTTTATGTTCAATGCAAATTGTAAAATTTTTGGTTGGTAATTAGTTGATAATTAGTTGGTAATTTGGTTGGTAAAAATATTTTCTCACCCTATTACCAACCAAATACCAATCGATGACATTATCAACCAAACTATTCCGTTGGTAAGTACGTTGGTAAAATATTTTCTCATTGGATTACCAACTGGTTACCAACCGATTATATTACTAACCGATAAACTCAGTCGTTAATTTGGTGGGTAAATATATTCTCGCTAGATTACGAACTGATTACCAACAGAATACATTATTCTGTTGGTATATATATTCCTAATAGATTACCAACCGATTACCAATAGATTCCCAACCGAAAAATCCAGTTGGTATTTTGGTTAGTACACTTTTTCTGCTTGATTACCAACGGATTATCACCAGATTACCAACCGACTACATTACCAACCGCTAAAGGTCGTGGTTAATGCAGTTGGTAAATATATTTACACTTCATTACAAATGGATTACCAACCGATAACCAACCAAATAAATTAATAAAGGATACCGTCGGTTGATAATTGGGTTGCTAAACATATTCTCGATACATTGCTATCGAATTACGAACAGAATACTAACTAAATACTAACTAAATAAATTACCAACTAACCTACAAGTTGGCAATGCAGTTGGTATTAATTTGCCCATCAGGTGATTACATGACCAGCCGAAAATTGCGGTTGGTAATGCGGTTGGTAATAATTTAACCATCAAATTATCAACCGAAGAACCAACCGAAATATCTAGCAACTACACTATTCAGTGGGTAATCCATTGGTAATTTGGTGGGAAAAATCTTCCCGCCAGATTACCAACTGAAATATGTACTAACCACTTGTAAGCAGTTGATAATCGATTGGTAAAAAATTTTCCGCCAATATAACAATTGATTACCAATCGATTACCAACCGATTACCAACAGAAAATTTAGCAACCAAATTGGATCAGTCAGTAAGGAGTTGATAATTATCTAAATTTTAGCAATTTTTACATCGGTTGGTAATGTGTTAGTAGTCGATTGGTATTTACCAACCGATTATATTCGATTGATAATGGTCAGTTGATAATCAGGTTTTTTCTAGTAGTGATTTTTGCTTTACCACAAAGGAAGAAATTAAGGGAGAGAGCGTAAACCTATTAAATACATAGTTCTATACTTTCTTTCCTTCCAATCTCTCGAATTTTATCTACTCGCGACAAATATTTGAGTCAACAAAAATTTCGGTTAATTTATTTGTTTCAATTCACGTGGTGCTGCCATGAGTGCTGAATTAAAAATATGGAAAGAATAAAAGATGCATGTCTCAGGATGATTTGATGGTGGAAAAAAGAAATAAAATAAAGTAAACTAATGATGCCAGACATCCACATAGCGGCCATGATGTGCACATTGGAATGTATGGGGAAAGTGCACGGGAAAGTGCACAATCAACGCCTAGATTTTCGTTAATGTTTCTCAACCCCTCAAATTTAGGGGTTATATACATAGTAGAAGGAATTTAAGGTCTATAAATTATCATATTTGGGTCAATGCTATAACTTCCTTCATCTTTCATTTTGCACTAATCTTTATTAGCTAGTTTTAAGCGAACCACCTCCACAGTATCGATATCACCTCTTACGCCACTGCAGTCGAATAAATACTACATCATCGGTATTACCTAAGGTACATGTATGCTCTAATATTGTATTTATTATATATTTTTGGAAAAGTTATCCCTTATACTCAAATTATATAAATTATAACACTAATATTTCATATTGTTAATGTGAGACGTATATATCGCATATTACTCAATCTCATGAACCATAATAGTTAGGGATGGTCACCTCAACCAATACGTCTGAATCCGATCCGTTACTTGATCTGTATGGATATAGGATTTGAATATTTTTTTAGATATCGGATCGGATTTAGATTTATTGTTTAAAAAAATTCGAATATGGGATCAAATATGAGGATGAGGCTGACTCCGCCCAGATCTGCCCTGAATCCGATATTCGACTGAATCTATCCCAATTTGCCCTGATCTATCTCGATTTGTGCCGAAAAATATCCAAATAAACCCAAATCATTTGGATTCATGATGATAACATTACCATCATAACATGACAAACAACATTCACATTTATCATATTTCAGACTTATTGAACATCACTATTTTATTATTAAAATGAATATTGATAAATAAATTTAAAACAAAATTGTCATCGTTTTATATTAATTAGGGTGTGTTTGGGAAAAAATTATAAATTTAAATTTCTTGACTTTTGTGCAAATTGAAATTTGGAAGTTTAAATTTATTTCTTTCATACACAAAAATTAAGAAAACTTGAAAAGATAAATTTAAAATTTTATAAGATTTATCATTTGGGACTCTACAAAATAATTCAAATCTCTATAAAATTTTAATTTTTTACTCATTACACGAATTACGAAACTGTAACTTTTATAAATTTATACTAATTTATATAATTTTAAACACTCTATTATGACTCATAAACTCAATTATTTACAAAAAAATATTTAGATACAAATTTTAAAAAATAATTAAAATATTTTCTTTGTCATTTTAAGACAGTGTTAGTACCTTAGAATTATGTATCTTTATTATGTGTGGGTGAAATGATACTTTGGTAAAATATTAATTTTAGAGATGTTTATGTATTATTTAGGTAAATTATTATTATAATGATATTTATGTATTATTTTAGTTTTGGAGATAAATTATTTGATAAAATAAGTTACATATGTAATTAAATAATGTACCAAATTAGGGGCAGATTCAGAGACAAACGGATAGTTCAGATTTTTAGATATCTTGGATATATCCGTTCTTCGTTTGGAGAGGGAATGGAGAACCAAAAAATATCCGTTCGGACTTTGGGACAAATTCAAAGGCAGACGGAAGGTTCGAAGTTCGAATTTGGATATTGGATATCTGCCTCCAATTTGCTCCATTGCCATCCCTAACAATAGTTTTTTAATCACCATCACAAAGTGTATATATATATATATATATACAACGTAAAAAAAATAAAAAATCATGCTGCAGCACCTCTGGATTTCGTATATGAGAACTAATCCCTACCAGGTGACATATATACGAGAAGGTCTGCGCGAATATTTCATCAGCTATAGTGCACTAGAAAACTAAAACAATTTTCAAGATATGCATTTATTTTGATACCAACATTTCAACTTAATTACATCGTTAACAATTTTCAAGTCAACGCCAATATTTCGACTTAATCATATAATTATATAATTCAATGATAATACCTAGTTTCACGTCTGTGAAAAAGGGGGGGGGGGCACAAACTGAGGGTGAATATATATAGATTTGCAAGCTTGTGGGATCTAGGCAAATTTGCTCATGTATTTTAAATTTTGAATTTAATTTTAGGCTACTTATATAAAAGGGCCTGAGAAATTTTTTCGACCCGATAAGTTACGAAAATTTTGCACAGAGACATTAAGATATAATTTTATTTTTTGAATATTATTTATGTAATACAAAAATTAAAAAATAGAAATTAAGTAAGAATAGATATACAATATAACGATGTCATTTTATTATTTGATAGATTATTGATTAGATATTTTAATTTTGTTTAATTATTTTTAATTATATAAATTGTGGAATAATTATGAGATAAATAATAAAATTAATTTATAAATTAAGTTCAATTGAACTAAGCTTGAGATATAAGAATTGGGGTTGGAGGGGTTGTAGTGATTTTTACATTGCAGCAGCTGAAGTGTGCGGTATCAATAATTGATTTTTCTTTAAATAATCTAACGATATTAATTTATCTTAATTAAAATTAATTTTTTATCTTTTTATCCGTTGGAAACTCTAGCCAGAGTTAAGGGTTTTGAAATATGTCCAGACCCGGCTTAGAAACGTGCGATTAAGGGTTTTGAAATCTGTCGAGAGCCGGATCAAAATACACAGGTCCATTCCAAGAGGAAGACGTACGACACCATCGAAGTAGAAGAAGCGGTAGAGAAAGAGTCGGGAAGAGAGTGGCCAATGAGCGAGACGAGAGAGTTTTTTTTTTTTTTTTTTCTCTTATCTTAGTTGATTAAAAAGTTAATTTTAATTAAGTAAATCAGAACCATTAGATTATTTGAAAAATATCCAACCACTGAAAACTCGGACTGCAGCTCTCTCCAACCTTAAGAACTGAGGTTTTGAAATATTTTTCCCACTCCACCCACTAATGGACATGATGGAACCGGTAGAATATATGGCCACTTTTGTTCGATTGATAAAAAATTAGGGAATACTGGATATAGTTATAATTGTGATTTTTTTTTTTTATTTTGGCCTCGCATTTGATTCATGGGACTAAACTGAGGATTTGTGTATCTCTTATGTTCGGATTAACTTTTGCTAAAATTTAAATATTCAAAATTAATTTTTGCCAAATCTCTTGTCAAATTGCATTTATTATTTCAGATTATATTTTATGCATCAACTAAACACTTAGCTCCGAATTGATAACGATTTTGTTTTTTGTTTTTTTATTTATATTTTAAAATTTTTGTAAACTGGCAACAGAGACATGTTTGGTAAATTTTTTATATTTTTGTTGTTTCCCAAAAAAGATGAAAACTTAAATAGAAAAACGTAAATAAAAAATGTGCTTTTACTCTTTTTTCTGTTGCAAATATTTTGTCAATTTTAACATTTTATATATTTTTGTTACATCATATTAAAATGAATTATTTTATTTAAATATTTTATTAAAATAAAATTATTTTTAATAAATAATATAATTTAATTAAATTAATTATCTAAATTAATATATTATATATTTTATTAATTTTTAATAAATAATTGAAATTTTAATAATTTATTAAAATTAATAAATTATATTATCAAAATTATATTTTTAAACACAGTTTTAATTTTTATTTAAAAAAAACAAAAGATAAAAAATATAAACAAATAAATATAAATAAAAAAATGACAGCATTTAAAAACTAATCCTATATAAAAATTTAACTTCACATTATATTCAATTTTTCAGTTTTATTTATTCCCTATAATCCAACTTGTTCAGTAAACTATAACCTATATTTATCTAGACACTGTCCACAAATTAGATATGATTCGTGTGAATGAAGGTTCAAACTTATGCTTTGGTACACTAAGGAACTAGAATCTTATGTATGGGGCCATGATATTAGGAAATTAAAGCTTATTTATTTTTAATTTTACAAATCAGGAGATCAGGGACGGTTTAATAAATTAAAAAAGAGTAATTGTCGAAATATTAGTTGTTAATCTCATGTTGGGGAGGGATGACTTTGTCTCAACCTTCCATTGTTTATATCTCTAACTCATCATCCGAAACGTTTGGTGATCGAATTGGCCATATTTAGGTTGGTTGTCAAGTATAGAATGGTGCCTTAAGGAGAACGGAAAAATGTGCAAAGTAGAAGAAAATAAAATAAATAATTCAATTTTGTTTAAAGAGGCGTGAGAGAGAAAGTGTTAGTCTTTTCTATTAGGGTGAGATATATTTCGGGTACATGTCTTAATATAGGTACTTGTCTTAATTTTGATATAGAAATATTTTATTTATTTCTCATTTTGTATTCTCCTTTTATCAATAGTAAAATACTTCTCTTGTATTCGCTCGTGAACGTAAACATTATACTGAGCCACATAATTCGTTGTATCTTTATGTTGCAATTATTCTTTATTTCCTGTCCATAATTATTTTCCCTACTTCACTACTATATTTAAATTCTCAATTACATAATTTGTCATAGCAAACTAGTATCAAAACCAAGTTATTTCTGTTGAGAATTTTGATATGGTAGTGACTAAATTTGAAGTTATGAAATTTGATAAGAATAATAGTTTTAGTTTACGTCGCATAAAAAATGCGTGTTTTGTTAACTCAACAAGATTTGCACAAAGTTTGAGATGAAAAGAGAAAACTCCCTACAACAATATCAAATGAAGATAAGTTGGACTTTGATATTAAAGCACTAAGTGCAATTCAATTATGCTTAAGCGACGAGGTGCTGCGAGAAGTTGCAGATAAGACGACTACAGCAAAATTATGGCTCAAATTAGAGAATTTGTACACGACAAAGTCTCTCACAAATAGGTTGTATTTGAAATAGTGTTTCTACACCTTCCACATGAAATAAGATATACCTATTCAAATTCACCTTGACAAGTTCAACAAAATTGTCGTGGATTTAAAAATATTCATATTAAAATTGATAATGAAGATCAAGTCCTTATTGTATTATGTTTTCTACCTCCATTATAGAAGCATTTTATTACAATAATACTTTATAGAAAGGATACTATCTCTATGGAGAATGTCAAAACATCCTTGTTATCAGAAGAATTGAGAGCAAAGGTGTCCAAGGATGGAGGCGAAAATCAGGCAGAGGGTCTGACAATCAGGGGGAGGATATTAGAGAGAAGTGATCCTAGCAATAGCAACAGAGGTCGATCCAAATCAAAATCCAAATCAAAAAAGATTAGATGCTACCATTGCAAGAAAACAGGATATTATAAGAAAGACTGCCCAAAGCTCAAACAAAAAGAGAAGAAAAGAATTGTTGGTGTTATGGAAGAAAATTTAGATAGTGACGGAATTGTATTGTCAGTGGCGGCCATTCGTAGATCTTCAAATGAAGAGTGGATTTTTAACTCAGGTTGTTTATACCATATGTGTCCTAATCAAGATTGGTTCACAACATACCAGTCAATGAACAGTGGTATAGTTTTATTAGGGAACGATGCACTTTGTAAACTGTTGGAATTAGAACAATTCGAATCAAGATGCACGAGGGTATGTAAGAACTTTGACAGATGTTCGACATGTGCCAGATTTGAATAAAAATCTTATCTCCCTTAATACTCTCGACTCTAGTAGCTATAAGTATATAGTTGAAGTTGGAGTCATATGAGTAACAAAAGAAGCTTTGGTGGTCATGAAAGGGAGGTTGATTAAAAACCTCTATGTACTTCAATGCAATATAATTCTTGTAGATGCAACTATCTCATTATCAGCAAGTTCAGATTATGACACTACCCAATTATAACATATTCATAAGGGACATATGAGTGAGAGAGGCATGACATCCATTCTGACCTTTGGGGCCCTTATCGGGTTTCGTCAAAAGATGGATTGAGATATTTTATGACCTTTATTAGTGACTACTCAAGAAATGTTTGGATTTATTTTGTAAGGCACAAAGATTAAGTGTTTCTTAAGTTTAAACAATGGAAAATTATGATTAAGAAACAAACAAAAAAGAAAATTAAGTGTCGCAGGATCGATAATGGTCTTGAGTTTTGTTCAAGAGAATTCGATGAATTCTACAATAAAGAAGGGATCGCGAGGTACTGTACGGATAGAAAAACACCCTAATAGAATAGTGTAAAAAAACGTATGAACAAGACACTTTTGGAAATAGCTCGTTGTTTGCTCTCTAATGCTAGCTTAGGAAAAGGTTTGTGGGCTGAAGTAGTTTTCACAGCTTATTACTTGGTGAATCATTCTCTATCAACTTCTATTGAGTACAAGACTCTTGAAGAGGTGCAGTTAGTTAATCCTACTGACTATTCTAATTTAAGAATTTCTGGTCACCCAATTTATGCACATGTTAATGAAGGAAAGCTCAAGCCACGAGCTAAGAAGTGTATTTTTCTAGGATATGGATTTGCGTTGAAAGGATACAGATTGTGATGTCCTGATCCTAAGTCACCCAAATTCACTATCAACAGAGATGTTACATTTGATGAGTTAGTCATGTTTTATTCGAGAAAGGAACATGTTGATAAAGGTAACGATCTTCATATTGGAGAGACTGTAGAGTTTGAAAGTAGACCTTCCAGAGAAAGTTCTATTTCTAATGAGCCCATTGAAGAAGATGAGCAACATATAAGAGCATATGATGTATTAACTGAGCAACCGTACAGTATTACTACCGGTAGACAGAAAAGAATCATCAAACCACCTCTAAGGTACAATAATGTCGTTTTTATTTCTTATGCCTTGACTATGATAAAAAACAATAGAGTTTTAAGAACCTGTAACATATTATGGAGCCATCATAAGTAAATAATCAACAAAATGGACTGCTGGTATGAATGAAGAAATTGAGTCTCTTTAGAAGAATCAAACTTGGGAGCTTGTGAAATTGCCTAAGGTTAAAAGGATTGTTAGGTGCAAATGGGTCTTCAAAATAAAAGAAGAAATCCTACGAATGAAAGATGTAAGGTACAAGGCATGTTCGGTGGCAAAGGGCTATAGTCAAAAGAAATGTGTGGACTTCAATGAAGTGTTTTCACCAATTGTGAAGTATAGCTTTATTTGCATGCCGCTTGCTATAGTTGCTATGTTTGACTTAAAGCTTAAACAACTTGATATCATAACAGCTTTCTTACGTGGTAATATTGAAGGATAGATTTACATGCATTAACCAAAAGGATTCGTTGTTGCAAGAAAAAATGACCATGTTTGCTTATTGAAGAAATCCTTATATAGCTTGAAACAATCACCTAGACAGTGGTATAAGCAGTTTGACAAATTTATGATTGAGCATGATTACTCTAGAAGTAAGTATAATAGTTATGTTTACTTTAAAAGGCTCACAAATAGTTCTTTTGTACATTTGCTATTATATGTTGATGATATGCCTATTGCTGCAAAGGACATGTCCGAGATTGTCAAATTAACATGTCAAATTAAAAGGCTAACTTAGTGGTGAGTTTGAAATGAAAGATTTGGGTCCAGTAAAGAAGATTTTGGTTGTCTAGTTTTATGCATAAGCATAGAAAAGTGAGAAAGTTATACTTGTCACAGAAAAAGTACATTGAGAAAGTACTTGAACGTTTTGGTATGCAAAACTCTAAGCCTATGAGTACTCCACTTGCTGCTTATTTTAAACTTTCAGCGACTTTATCACCACAGTCTGAATAAGAAGAGATAGACATATCTCATATGTCATACACTAGTACAATTGGAAGTCTCATGTATACTATAGTATGTATTCGTCTAAATATTTCACATGTTGTCAGTGTTGTGAGCAGATATATGGCCAATCTGGACAAGGCTCACTGGTAGGCATTTGATAATAGTGGTACAAATAGTACTACTATTAGGTTCGTGGATTCAGATTATGCTACTGATCTTGATAAGAGAATATCTTTGACAGGGCATGTCTTCACTATTTCAAGTTCTGCCATTAGTTGGAATGCAACATTATAGAATACAGTTGCCTTATCCACTATAAAAGTAGAATATATGGCAATAATTAAAGCAATGAAAGAAGTTATTTGGTTAAAAGGCTAGCTTAACAAATTAGGTTTGAAACAGAATGATACTACAATATATTGTGATAGCCAAAGTACTATATATTTGACCAAAAATTAAATGCATCATGAGAGGACCAAGCATATTGATGTCAAATATCATTTTGTTCGAGAAATTATATCTCAAGAACATATTGGAATTCAGAAGATTGGTACGGTAAATAATCCAGCTAATATGTTGACTAATTCTTGTGTAAAAGTTCAAGCATTGCTTAGATTTGATTGGTGTTTATTATATTTAAAAGCCCTTCAAGGTATTATAGAGAAAATAGGAGATGATTGTGACTTCCCACACATAGGCTTGACGGGGAAAATTGTTGAAACATGAGTTGTCAATCCCATGTTGGGAAGGGATGACTTTGACTTAACCTTCCGTTGTTTATATCTCCAACTCATCATTCGAAGTTTTTGTGATTGAATTGGCCATATTTAGGTTGGTTGTCAAGAACAAAAGGGTGCCTTTGGGAGAATGGGAAAATGTGCAGAGTAGAAAAAAATAAAAAATAAATAAATAAATTCAATTTTTTGTAAAGAGTTGTGAAAGAAAAAGTTTAAGTCCTTATCTTTTAGGGTTATATATATTTCAAGTACTTATCTTAATTTTGGTATAGAAATATTTTATATATTTCTCATTTTGTATTCTTCTTTGTCAATAGTAAAATACTTCTCTTATCTTTGCTCGTATACGTAAGTATTACACCGAACCATATAATTCGTTGTACCTTTATGTTGCAATCATTCTTTATTTCTTCTTCATAATTATTTTTCTTACTTCATTATCATATTTAAATTCTCAATTACATAATTGTCTCAACAGTAGTATCATACAATTTAAAAAAAAATGAATCAATGATACTGGGAGGCCCATCCATAAATAGCAATAAATTTACATATATCCATTTTAACTACAACTTTAATATTATCATATCATTATAATTTTACTTTTATTTTTATTTATTTAATTCAATATTATTTCTCATTGAAAAATTAGCATCGAAGGAGGTGGGCCATAAGCTCCTAGTCTTAGGCTTAGTTTCAGGGGGGAAGAAAACTATTTTTTTTTTCTAACTAGTTGTTAGTTAATTACTAAAAAGTTATGTTTTTATGTTTGGAAAATGAAAAATTAATATTTAGTAGTTAATTTTTATTTTTTTATTAATTTGATATCTTTTATCCTTTATGATTTAAAAGAAGTTTAAGATATAAGAAGGTAATTTTGTTTATTTAAAAAAAAAATTGAATAACCAATAACTAACCTTTACCCAATGTTGGGTTTGTTTGGCATGCAATAATTTGCTGAAAATCTCTATAAATCTCTGTTAACTTTATATCACATCAACTTTTTTCTCTCACTGCACGCATTACGAACTTTTCCCAAATCACAATTTATCTCAATTTATCTCTTTTTTTTTTACTCCAAACAAACTCGTTGTCAGCCTAAGGTTTAACCTTAAATCGGTCAGCATAGGCTAAATGATGAATTAGTGGAGGTGGTGTGTAAAAAATTCTTAAAAATTGATACCTATTGTAATTTTAGTAAAAATTTTAAATATTCCCTAATGTTTGTTTCCTATTTTTTTTCAAACTCTTAATAGTCCTTTTTTTATTTATATTTTTTCATCTTCATCTCTCAAAAATTAAAATTTTAAATCAATCACAGTATAAACCGATTATATTAAGAAGTAAAAGTAAATAAAACAAAATTAGCTTTACAATCTTAGGTGATGTTTTGAATGGTAAAAGTAAAAATAAAAATAAAAAATTAGTACAAATTAAAGTGATACATAACAAAATTTTGATTAGAGTTAAAAAATTAATTTAATTAAATTTTTTTTAATATTTTCTTACAAATCAAACGCACTACTAATTTATAAGTAAAAGCTAGACGGATATTTTCTTTCTTTTTTTTTTTGGTGGGGATTGGGTGGGGAATGAATTTGATTGTGATGTTCGTCTGATTGAAATGATTAGGGTTACTTAGCCCAAAAAAAAAAAAAAAAAACGAAATGATTAGGGTTCCACGAAAAGGAGAAAATTTTTCTTACAGGCCTCGTGAATGGGATTAATTCCTTTTGCCTGTTAAGGTGGCCGGGGGCCAACTACCACGTATGCTTGGCCCCATTACAAATTAACTTCCGCTCTAGCAGTTTGGCCCTGGTCCCCCCACCCCTGGGTACCCATTGCAGGAAAGTACATCATTTTCAAATATATATATATATTATGTAGGTCTAATTATTTAGAGTTCATCCGGTATATTTGTTTTATACTTATTTTCTGTTAAAAGTAACAAAAATAACTTAAAACATATTTAGTTACTCGTATTTTTAAAACTTATTTAAAAAAATAAAACTAGATCTATACATAACTTATGTGTTTGGAGTGATAAAAAGTAAGAAAAATGAGATAAAGTGAGAAAAATTGTGAGTTCGTAATACATGCAGTGAAATAAAAAAGTTGATGTGATAGAAATTTTTTAAAATTTTTAAAGTTTTTTTTTGTCTTACTGAGATGCCAAACGGTGCCAAAATATAAAATGATCAAAATCAACCATGAAAGTTGATTCAATTGGTAAGATTTGGGTTTCTCTCTAATGGTTACTAGTTCGAGTCTCCTTAAAACCACTAAAAGGTTTAATCGATTGTTAACTCTAAGGCCCCATGAATTAGTTGAAATGCACGCAAACTAAAATCGACACCCTAAGTTATTAAAAAAAAAATCGGCTAAAAGTCTTTTTGGGCTTTTTGACCCAAAATAAGGAAAATTCTAAAATACGAAAAAATAAAAAATGTCAAACCAAATGCATTTTCAGCATTTTAAAAACATAAATCTCAAAACAAAAAATAAAAAATAAAATACAAACCAAATGTCACCTTATGTTTTTTGGTTTTGTTTTTTGTTGTCGTTTTTTTTTTTCTGAAATGAAATTTGAAACTGCGTTTGAAAATGTAATTTTATTTATAGTAATTAATTTTTATTTTAATAAAATATTTAATTTTATTAATTTTTTAAAAATTAATTGAATTTAATAAAATGTATTTCATATTAATTTAATTAATTGAATCAAACAATTATTACTTTATTAATTTAATTAAAATATTTTAATTATATTACTTATTAAAAATAATTTAATTCGATAAAAATAAAATATATTAAATATAATTTATTTTTTTATTTATTAAGAATAATTTAATAAAATATATTTAATGATAAATTAATTATTAATTAATTGTTTGAAATAATTTAATAAATATATTTCATATTAATCTAATTACTTAATTAAATTAATTTATATTATTCATTAAAATACTTTAATTTCATAAAAAATTATATTAAATATAATTTAATTAAATTATCTACTAAATATAATTTAATAAAATACATTTCATATTAAATTAATTATTAAATAAATTTAATTAATATAAATATATGATTCATTAAAAATTTAATAAAATTTAGTCCATATATAATTAATTAATTAATTAATTGAACTAATTTAATTTAATTATACTATTTATTAAAAATAATTTTAATTTAATAAAATGCTTGAATAAAATGATTCATTTTAATATGAAAATGAACAAAATATTAAAATTAACAAAATGTTTAGAAAAAAAGTGAAATTATTTTTCACTTTTTTTCGTTTACGTTTTTCTATTTAAATTTTTATTTTTTGTGAATAAAAAATAAAAATAAGTTTAAAGAACATTTTTTTGTTGCCTATTTTCAAAAATGTATAAATATAGATAGAGACAAAATAAGGTCTTTGTAAAACAAACTAAGAGTATTATCACTTGGTGGAGCCACACTATTAGACATAGGGGTTTGTTTATATTGATTCATTGGAATTCATGTTTAACTCATAATTAAATTATTCTTTCTTTTTTTTTCCCCTTAAAATTTAGATTCAAAATTAAACCAATTTTAATTTTGAATCGAACTAAACTGAACCAAACAAAAAAGATATCAGATTAGATTGCTTTAATTTTTGAGTTAAATCAATTTACTTATTTTCGATTTCTAGACATCTAAATAAGTATAAGTCTAATTTTTGTTTTGCAAAAGCGAACAAAAGAATGAAATAAACAGAAAAACTCATGAAGATAACACACAGATTTATGTGGTTTGGTAAGATCGTCTACATCTACAAGAAAGATAAATAATTTCTATTGAATGCAGACTACAGAGTAAAATCACAGAAACCTAGTTTGTGTTTTTGTGTGTGTGTGCGTGTGTGCGTGCGCGTGTGTGTGTGTGTGTTTTTTTTTTTTTTTTTTGTAGGTAAGTATATAATCTGGATTAATGGGAAAAGATAGTTACAATGTTAAAGAGGCATACCCATGTGTTACAAAACTTTATACATTTGTATTATCTATACAAGAAGAACGGATCTTCCAATTTATACATCTATTAACATTGAAGACAATATATTCAATTTTTTTTTATTCTGCGAGGCTCTAGTTTTAACTTCATGCTTGATAGTGTTGAGGATTTCCCGAGGTGCATGGGTTACCCCCTTGAAAACTCTTCCATTTCTTTCCAGCTAAAGGTGATATGTTGTTGCCGACCAAAGAAGTTTACAAATAGTACTGGCAAAGGATTTCCTACTGAATTTCTAAATGACCCAATTAACTTCATTTCTCTAGTTTTTATTATTGTCATAGATAAAGCATGATCTGCATATAGCAAGCCAAATTTCTATAGAAAATGAGCAAGCGAATAAGAGATGATCTAAAATTTCATCTGTCGAACTACATAGAGCACACTAAGTATTTCTTATAATTCGCCAACTAGAATTTTGTTCATGGTGCTAAGTTTGCCCTTAATGGCCAGCCAAGAAATAAAGTTATGCCGTGGTATATGTTTTAGGAACCATATTAGCTTATGCCATTGCACTTTAGTACGATGATGTCTTAAAGCATTCCATGAAGCAGGCGTAATAGGTGTTAGGCTTGGAGATAACCCAATACAAGCTTTAAGGAGATGTTTGTTTTGGGGAGTAATGAAGGGTAAATTTTATTGAGATAACAATTACTCTGAGTTAATAATTACCTCACATGAAGGTAAATTTTTATTCTAAGAGGAGGTGAATAATGGGAGAAAATGAAAAATTTTTTACAATGCAATCTATAAAAGTTGAATGAGGATAAAATTAATAAGAGTACTGGTATTGTTTCAGTTAATTGGGGTGTGACTACAAAAGTCTAGTTAGCCATTAATCAAAGTTATTTATTTATTTATTTTTAAGAAAATAATAAATATACTCTTTTATTAGTTTCTTCCGCTCCGTATTATTTTTTTTGATTAAAATTATTGGGGAGTGAGGGAAACTAATAGAGGAGTGCATTTATTCTCACTCTTATTTTTAATAGGACAATTTGATTTGCTAGTCATCACAATTATACTATTATTTTATAAATATATTGGTAAGATAGAGAGTAACATGTAAGCTCCCTTTTTTTAACTATTGTGATTAGAAGTTTTTTAATTTTGTCTATGAAATACAGCAATTATATAAATGTGTGTCCTCATTAAGCTATTTAAGAATTAAAAGTTCTATTTAAAGTTTCAAAATTTTCTAAAAAATTTTGAAAGTTCTCAATTTACTTATTAATTAAATTTTGTCATGTGTTACTTTTCACACTAATTTTTAATTCTGTTTTAAATTCTTTCAGAATTTCAAATACCACCAAAATCTCAAATAGAAATGTGCATTATTTTGCAGTGAGTGAGGCAAAAGTTCTCTCAAATATATATACATATATATGCACTCGATTACCATACATTTTTTTGATCAACTCAATCGTTACTTCTTGAATAATTTTAACGCGGTATTCAATCTTCTTAGGGAGATGCAGTGCAGCAACTGCTTCCCTCACCTTCCAAGTATATTATAATTTTACGCAGCAATCAAAGTTGTACAGTCAAGTGCTTGCTTAGAGGCTGTAACAACATCATTTTCTCACATCCAACAACTGGACCAAGGAAAATCACAATTGCTCTTCTTGACAGACCATATTTCTCATCAAAGTAAAATAGAGGCTTGGT
Organism: Vitellaria paradoxa; assembly: GCA_019916065.1. Classification (NCBI taxonomy): domain Eukaryota; kingdom Viridiplantae; phylum Streptophyta; class Magnoliopsida; order Ericales; family Sapotaceae; genus Vitellaria; species Vitellaria paradoxa. Next base: position 43,907,609 of record CM034237.1, on the reverse strand, counting down.
TTAGGAATAAATTTAGCTAGCTTTTTAAACTAGCTAGATAAAAAAAAGTTAGCTAAATTTGTATTTAGGAAGGAAAAAAATGACTTTTTTTGAGGTGGCTAACTTATTTTTGTTAATTTGACATTTTTATCCTTGAAAGTTTAAAAGAAAGTTAAAATGTAAGAGAGTAAATTTGAATAAATACTGTTAAAGTAGCCACTGATTTGGCTAATGGTTACCGATATCAAACGGAGCCAGAATGTTTTAGGCATTGAGTGAGGGCCTGTTTGGTAGATAAAGAATGGTAGAAAAAGTACAATAAAAGTAGAAAGATATGACATAAAGGTGATATTTGAAAATTTTTAATTAAAAAAATATAAAAATTAGTTAAAGTTAGTAATTTTGGTGTGGCCAAACAGGCCCGAATGAAAATGAGGAACAAAAGGGAGAGAGGGTGGCCAGCACTGAAAGAGTTGGGTGCCTCGTCCCACATCGGATGGTGAGGAGAAAGGGTGACGAGAGAGGGGGACAAAAGGAGAGAAAAGCAAGCAGAGCAACATACTTACCTGGACGGGGTCAATGGGCGATCAAGAAGACCCATGGCCTAGGTTGACGACCTCCATTGCACTCGGGAGGGGCGTCCGCCTAAGGTCTGCTCAAGTGGCAGAGCCTACGTCATAATTTGTGACAGCGGGGGCCTGCGTTCGCGCGGCCCCTACCCAATTTAGCCCTAAGCTTTGGCCTAAAAGATTTAGTAGTTTTGTAAGATTAATTAAATTTAATAAAATATATTCTAAATAAATTAGATAAAATTGTTTTATTTAATCACTTAACTGACTTAATTATTGTACTTTAAAATATTTTAATTTAATAAAAAATAAAATATAAATAAAATATTTGTCAAAACTAATTTTAATATAAAAAATATTTGAATAAAATATATTATTTTAGCGCAATAAATTGTTATAATGGATAAAATATTTATAATAAAAATAAAGTGAAATTATATTTTTAAATTTTTGAAAAAAATTAGATTAAACAAACACCTGTAAACATAACTAAAAAAACAGGCTACTCTGTAATGTTAAAATTTTAATAAAAAATTTAAAAAACTTAAAAAGTACAGTAAATTTGGTTAATATTATATTTTTTAGATTGGTTCCGGAGTTAATTATATATTTATATTTTTGGGGATAACTTGAATTGGATTATTTTTATATGGATTAATTTATTTGATTCTTTTATATATTATCTTAAAAATCGAACAAAAAATATTAAATTTTTTATTTTTCAATCAAGAACAAAACAATTTTAGTACAGAAATGGACTAGTTGTGGAACTATTTTTTTTTTCCTTCTAATAAAAAATTAGTTTAATTTTCAAATTGTCTGATTTTTTTACCACCCTAATCCGACCAGAACTAAAGAAAGATCCTAAATGAAAAAGAAAAAATAGCAAGGATGAGGGACCGAGTACAATTTGGTTAAAAATCAATTTTTTAAAGTCAATTTTAAAATTTAATTTAAGCAGTTTGAAGATTTTGAATCCATTGGTTTTGAAATTATTCATTTTTTGAAATTTTGAATTTATAGTGTCAAAAAAATTAATATTGAACTGACCAAAATAATTGAATTATATAACTATATATTAGTATATAATGTAAATATATTAATATTATAAAATCATATATATTATTAATTTATCTATTCTATACAATAAGTAGTAAGAATTGATTCCAACCATTTCACGGTCCACTTGTGACGCTAACTTTCCGATTTTGCCCCTTTCGATCCTTTAGTCTTTTTTTTTTTTTTTCCAAACGTTATCTTTTTCACACTGACGTTTACGTTTTGTCCTATGTAGTATTGACAAGCGACTTTGATCCCCTCCCCCCCCCCCCCCCAACCCACAAAAAAAAAAGAGTTAGGTAAGGCTTTCAACAGCCTGTTCAGGCCATTTTTCTCAGCTTTGCTATTTTTATTTTTAATTTATTATCTTTTTATTTTTTTATGCGTCTTTGTTCGATTTTTTAAGGGCTAATATTTTTTCTATTTCTGTTTCAATATTTTTAAGAGTTACATTTAATTTATTCTATATAATAAGTTACAATGCCACTTCAACGTATATATTTTATCAATTTTTATTTTTGTCCTTATTTTGTACGTGAAGTTAAATTTTTGTTTTACATGCTTTTTTTTTTTTTCAAAACTTTGGTTTTTTTGAATAAACTCAAAATATTATTTTGTTAATTATTTTTAGGGTTAAATGCTTTTACACTCCCTATACTTAAGTCGATTTACATTTTACCCTCTCAACTTCAAAAACTAGTACTATACTCCCTATACTGTGCACAAAAGTGCTACGACAGGTAAATCCGTGAGTTTTAACTGCGCGTGACTAACATGCGCATCAGTCTGAAACGTTGACAATTTAAATGACTAAAATACCCCTTCCTGTCTCCTCCCTCTTCTTCGTCTTCTTCTTCGCAGATATATATATATATATATATATATATATATATATATATATATATATATATATATATATAACCCTAGGTGGGTTTCTTTCATAGCCGTTCTTCCTTCGGTTAAAAATTCATTCATTTTTCCTCTTTTTCTTCTTATTCTTCTTTCGGTGAAAGATATATATATATATATATATATATAGACAGAGAGAGAGCGAGGGAGAGAGAGATACGATTTCTCAAAACCTCTCATTGTAGTTCATTTGATCCAAAATATTACTCCAAGCTGAGTTCCAAGCCTTGGATTTGCTCCATCGAGCGAGATTTTGCTTCATCGGGCGAGAATTTGCTCCGTCGGTCAGGCGAGGATTTGAGCTTTTACAGAAGGGTAAAAATGACTTTTTAATCACTTAACATAACGACGTCTGCTGTAGCACTTTTGTGCACAGTAAGGGGGTATTAGTGTTAATTTTTGAAGTTGAGGGGGTAAAGTGTAAATCGACTTAAGTACATAAAGTGTAAAAGCATTTAACCCTTATTTTTATATATATTTTTTACATTATTTTATATTTATTCAATTTTTCTTTTTTATTCACATCTTTGTATCTTTCTCTTCATTAAAAAAAGGGAAAAAGCGATAGAAATTTGAAATTTCTCTTATTGTCTAGGGTATGTCTAGATCAAAATTTTGTTACTAGAAAAACAAAAATTAAGGATTCAAAATTTTTTCTTTTGTTTAAGTAAATAATGCCACGCCTTGAATTTCTCATAAATTTGGAACTGTGAACATATAACGATAAATTATCAAAACCATCAATTCAAACTAATCAGAACCAAACATGTTTAATTAAAAACCTTAGAACTTAGATATAAAATAAAAATTTATCCTAGTCTCCTAAACCAAGACTTATATAATAACCAATCCAATCAACAAATAAAATAAATAAATAACTAAATCAAATAATTATACACTTCTCTTTTTAAAATATAATTAATAAACTACCCGGCATTCCACTTTTCCTAACAAGTCCTATCACGACCATCATCCAATCCAATACTTGCACTTGCATTTATAGTTATAGGGGTTGAACATAATTTAGAAAAATTCATTGGTTTTTTAAAAAATTAAAAATTAAATAAATCATATGTGGGTGTCATAATATGAATTTCTAACGTGCCATGCTAATATACATCACATATAAAAAATATTTAAATTTAAATATTTTGAGCAAGAAAATAAAATAAATTATTTCAACAAAACTACAATTTCAACTATTAAATTAGCTACTGTTACCTAGTCAACTTACGCCTCTGTCATAGGATATAAAAAAATATCAATTCAACTACACTCCATAAGTTATTAACCTATTGGACACAGTAACCAATTCCGCGCGGATTTCTAGTCTTTCAATTAGCGGAGCTTTTAGCACCGTCTATTTATTTCGGCATCTTTTTCAACCTAAAACCAAAATTATAAAAAATAATGAATAAATAATTATTTTTTTATTCAAACCTAAATCATTCTTTAAAAATATTTTTTTCCTTATTTAAAATTTCATAATAAAACACAAATTTTAAAAATTAAAATTTTTGTGCCAACTTAATTTCAATTCTTCAAAATTAAAATCAATTTTTTGAGAATATCAATCTATTTGAAAATTTAGATAAAAACTTTCATTTTGAAGATGAAACATTAACGGAGGGTGAAGGATCATCATCATCCGACTTAAAAAGTGAAGAGTTGGAACATAATATTGCACGTGATTTTTTTTTCTTCTCTTAGAATAGAATAATTTATTTATTTAAATTTAATATTAATTTATTTCGTTTACAGACAAAGTTGTATAACTTTTGATTAATTTCCTTTTAATTCCCAAGCATGTCAATTTCTTCTTTAGGATGTTGTGACTTTTAGTTCAAATTAAATAAAAAAATTATATCTTATTTTTTAGCTCATTATTTTTGCAGATGACCTAATGAATAATTTTTTATCTGTGTAATTACTGTTATAAATATAATAAAGTAAAATTATTACTTGTTAAAAAATGTTATGACTATAGCAAAATTAATGATATATATTCCATTGAGTTATTTCCAAATTAGTTTTGATTTTTTTAACAAATTTAAGTGTCATGTCAAAATTTTTTATATTTATTTTTAAACTATTTCAAATATTTTATGAATTAAAAATTTTTTACCTTACTAAATAATTTTTGAATACTGTATTTATTACTTTAGTCCACGTAACCTGCAAGAGAAATGACGGTTGAGATCTAACAGGCAATAAGTGACCCACCGGGGCGTCTTCCAACACGTCGGTCAAGGCTTCAAGCGCGTTCGCACGACCTCATCTCAATACGATCATTGACTAGTCATCCCCTCCCGTGATGGGATAACTTGCCAATGCAGCCCATCATCCCATAAATATACCTATGGGCAAAGTAAGTCAAGAGAAGTAACATTTCTAGGAAGACAAATGTATTATCACCAAACTTAAAAGGAAATTTCAATAATTTGTTCGAAGCAATTCTTATCTAATCTTAAATTTAGCAATTTTTTTTTACTTTTTATTATTAATATCTCTCAACTTCTCAAAACTACTAATACTTTCTATAGAAATAAAAAGAATTTTATTAGTAACTATCATTTAATTAATTAAATTTAATTTTGTACCTTTTAGTATTTCTTAAATGTTCTTTTTAACCGTCCAATACTTTTACATTTTGTATCTTTTTTAAATAACATTTACTTACAATTTATTTACTTAAATACTATTTAAAACTAATCACTATCCACCTATTATGTGTTATTTATTTATATCTTCATGCAACATATCTTTATTTAACAAAAAATTATTACAATTATTTGAAGGTTAAATTTTATTTTTTAATAATATTTTCTTTTGATAAGGCCACTGTTTTATTATTGTATTTCAAAAAATAATTTCAAAAAAATAATTTTTAGAAAATAAATTTTAAAAAATATGAAAAATATTTTATTTTGAAATAAATAGAGCCAAAATTATGACTTTTTTTTTGCAAATAAAAATTATTTTTTTGAGAAAAGTTAAAAATAAAAATTATTTTATATCCGTATAATTTGCAGAGAAGATAAATTAAAAGAAATATCATCTACTTTCATGTTTAATAGTTGGAGTTGAGTGAATAAAAAAAATATAAATCAAAGAATCCCATTTTTCTTTTGTTTTTCAATTAATTTCTCTTATTTTTTAAAAAACAATCAAAGCGTGCATTTGATTTTACTGTTTTTCACAAATTTTGTGTTTTTGTAAAAAAATAATGTAAATAAAAATATTTAATTTAATGAAATATTTTCTTAAAAATATACTTGATAGAAAATAAAAATAATAAAATGTAATTTTTAAAAAATAATAAAATATATTTTACAAACCAAAAAACTTTTTCCTTCTACATGAATTTTTATATTGCACTTCACTCTACTCTCACTTTCCGCTTCCTCGTGTTAAATATGTTTATAAATAATTGCTCATTTTTTAAACTCGCTTAGATGAAATAACAAACTTCATTATTTTCTGTAATTTAGCAGTGACATTCCGGATAAAAATTTTACTATGATGTTCTATGATGTTCTAGAGTGTCCTATAATTTTACAGGGTATTCCAAAATTTTTTGGTATGGCCTAACATTCTTTTGAAAGTTACTAGGGAGTATGTTCTTCTATAATATTATAGAGAAATTTAAAGAACTTCTAAAAGCATCTCGAACATTCTAGAGTACTCTAATTTATAGTATTTAAGCTTTTTTCCAAAAATTACGAGCAAGCCCACCCAGTTAAAATTTATAATATTTTAGCTTTTTTCCAAAAATTACAAGCAAGCCCACCCAAAGAGGTTCATTGTAGACTTGGCATTTAACATTTGTGTATTGTGAGCCCTAACCCAAGATTAAGGCTTCCAAAAATTGACGGGCAAGCCCACCTAAAGTAGGGCAGACTTGCTCGCCTTTCAATGAGTGTTCGTCACATTAGGTGTTGGCACGACCTGCCGTCTCAATACGATCATTGACAAGTCATCCACACCCCGACAGGACAGGTTAAATATTCCGGCCTGCTAATTCACTTCTTGTACACGGACTCCAGCCCCCTCCTCCTCCAATTCTGTCGATGTGGGATACCGAATCCCAGGAATTCCCCCGCGTCAATTGGCTTCCGAAACTTCCATTACAGCTCTGGCCACAAATTCTCCGAAGCTACCACTTCAATCCCCCTGAATTGCTTCTGCTTCTCCTGCTCCATAATCCCAAAAAAATCAGGGTTTACAAAGCAGAGTAGCTGATTTCCACAAGACGGCACAGCCCTCCGCCGCAATTCGAGGCCATGTGGCTCAAAACCAGTTATCAAAAGGAAGAACACGACGCTAATTCCCCGTCCCTCCTCCTCTTCAGACGCATCCAATGCCCCAGAATTCCTAACTCCTCCACCTCTCTTCCTCAGCCCCACTTTCTCCACCCTTACTCTCCTTTCTCTTCCTTGAGTTTCTCCGTCTGCTGCTCCATCAACTGCAGCGGAATCAACGGAACCGCGTGCGAGATGTCGCGGAAGCTCTACTTAATCTGGAGCGAGATTGAGTTAGGTGGCGATTTGGAAACGGCAAGGAGTAGGCGCAGTCGAGTGGAAGAGAAACCCTGGAGTGGTTCGTAGCCGGTGCGTCAAATCCATACCCAGAATGTAGACCACCAAAATGAATTAGGCACACACACCAAAAGAAAAAAAGCTTAAGCCGATTCAAATTCAAGGCCGAGAACAACATTAGCATCAACAACAGCTGAAGCAGTCGGAGTAGCAGTATGTCATCTTTGGATTATTAGTAATCATTTATTGTTTTAATGTCCTTTTCCTGTCCAAAGTTAACGTGAAAATGGTTTATTGACAGTTGGTAAGTCTATTATTTGCCTGCATATAAATCAGCCACGAGATGCAAATAGCTCTTTGAAGTAGTCATTCAGAAATTCAAATTTCTGCTGTGAACCACTGGTAACTTGTTGCTCCCAGGAGATATCTTCCCTTAACATCTTGCTGATGCATTTAGATGGTCTACCCTCAATTTAACATCCTTCTGTCTGTATTCTAATTGGTATGTGCTGAAATTGAATGCTAGCCCATCTTATATTGCTATGCATTTTGATTTGTTTCTAGTCTGTGGTTTGTTAATATATGCTCGATCCTCAAGTCCTTGAAGTGTCTGGGGGGGTTGTGATGGAGGGTTGAGAGTGGTGAAAGAAAAAACTAGAAGTTCCCAGGATATGTCTCAGATTGAAATTCATAATAATATTTTCATCTGTTTTTATTTGTTAGCTAGCTCTCAAATTATCAGGACCTTAGAAGTTGTAGATGCAGCCCACATGTTATGGAATACTAATTTTTGCTTTGTTACAAAACTGTCTTCTGCAACGAGTAAAGGGGAAAAAGTCCCCTGAATCTGTCTTCTCCCTTAAGAGTAAATTCTTGGATTTCAGAACTTGCTGAAAGGAGGGAAATGAATATTGTTTCTTTGGGGTAGACGTCAAGACTCGCTAGACAAAAGTGTTGGTTGACCTTAACTATCAATCTCTGTTATATCACTTAATATTTCAAAATATCATTGCTAGTTGGCTGGTCATGATGACATATTTGTGGAGTAAGATAACCGAACACATTGAATTTATGAATTTTCTAATTTAGGAACTTCTGGGTTGTCTAGAATTAATTTGTCAGCTTTTAGTCTGAAAACATATACATAAATTGGAGGGTGAGGATTCAAAAGATTTACCTTGATATTGTTTTTAGAACAAAACAAAAATAGAAATAAAAATGGTTTGGAATTTTGATTAAGGAAAAATAAAAAGGGCAAAAGGAACCTTGTTTTGCCAGAACCGTTTCTGAGAACTACTTTGAAGAAATCATATAGTGGAAAGAAGCACCATTCTGACAAATAAAAATGATGAATAGAATGTTACATTGAGATATGTGTCTAAATCTGAGATAAATGGCCTGACTATAGGGTTGGGGATTTGTGAATTAATATTTACGCAGTTTTATTTGTCTGACTCTTGCTTCTTGACTAAGTAGAGATCTCTCTACATCAAGTTGTATAAATTTTCAATGGATTGGTTTTAGGTGCATGATTGATTGCATAAATATGATAAAAAAAAGAGTCAATTTCTGGAATTTATTAATGTGTTTTATTTGTTCCTTATTCTTCTAGAATTTCAAAATACAATAGAAGGCAGGTTATTGTGGATAGTAAGCAGTTTCTAGAGAATCAGTTTCTCCCAAAGTTTCCAACTACTACTACTACTAACAATAATAATAATAACAAGCTTGGGGGGAGAAATGAAAACTTGAAATGTCAATCTCAATTAGTAGAGGAGGTTGAGATTGTGGGCAGGGCAGTCGAATTTTAAATTTTGCATATGCGAACACGAAAATATACACATTTGTTTAGAGCAAGGAATGTTCTATTTACTGTTTAAAGGGGAAAAAATGCCCCAACTTACTGGTTCAGATGTTAAGCTAATTGGACGAAATGAAGCCTAAACATTCACTTTGGCCAAAATGTGATCTTCTCTGAATTTCATTGCTGAGAGGATATTAGAAATCTAGAAAGCTGTTATGACTTTTATCAAAGTTGAGAAGGGAAAAAAGCAGGACAAAGAAGAGGTTAAGAAGTTTCATGCAGTGTAGCAAGATTTACTAAAATTTCTAGGTTTTAACTTTTTTTTTTTTCATTGTTGTCCTATTTGATTTTCTTATTTTCTTATCTTTGTGCATTTGTGCTGCACCAATCCTTTTTTTATACATGTTTTCCAAATTCCATGAATGCTCGTGTTATGTGGGATCATGTCGAGATGTTTTCTCGACATAGGTTGCATTCCGGAGTTTTTTGTGTTGAAGCCCTATCAAGGAGATATGTTGTAGTTGTTTTGAAGGGAAAATTGGTATAGAGTACCATATAGATGCATGCAACGTGGTTTTAGCAAATTTCTTGTTATTATTTTTTTTAGACCCATCTTGACTTCTTGAACATTTTGTTGTTTTCTTTTGTTATTTCTGTAATGGCTAATAAGTCATACAAGGGTGGTAAGCAAGATTAGTCTCAATATCTATCTACTTCCTAGTGTTGCTTGTGCATATTAGCCTTTCCACCTAATTGTAGTTTGAAATTTTTGTGGCATTAATATAAGCGGATTGTTCTCAATTTTGTGTTGTTTCTCTGCACTCAATTCTTAAAACCAACATTCTTAGGTTGTGTGAGATAGGGTGGAAAGTTCTCCGTTTCTGATACCCATGTACCTGATCTCTGTGTGTGTGTGTGTGTGTGTGTGTGTGTGTTGGCAATTTGGTTGTTCCACTATTCGGTGCTAACTCGTGCAACGTGGGTGCATGTTTGTGATCTTTGCAAGGTGCCTCTTGTTTGATTGGCTTGAAAGCATCCAAGACAAGTGTGATATGATGCTACACTATTGCCAAATGTCTCAGCCTGTGACACATTGGCAGCACTAAGATAATGACTTTAATGTAAATATATAGCTTTAGAGTTACTTGTAACTGTTCTGGAATAAAATGATAGAATTTAAGCAGTTAGTAATAACGAGGGGTTCTATGAGAATTTCAAGTGTAATTTTGGAATATTTGTGGAAGAAAGTTTGTTGTAGTTCTGATGGTAAACATCCAGGATGATAGCAACTTGCTTGTCCGACGATGACCATATGGTTGTGGACTCATTATCTTTTGAGCTGGCATTTGAAATTCTCTTGTTAAAATGCAGTGTTACTTGGGATGAAATTATTCAATAATAAAATATGTTCAGTATATTGCTTTATTTGTTTAGGCTTCAATAGCAAACCAGCTCACAACAGACTATCCAGGCACACTGGGATGGGGTGATAATACAGCCACTTTTGAAATGACGATTGTTGCAAGTAGCTCGCATAGAGATAACCAGCTTGCCAATGGATATTGTCACGTTAAAGCAAAAGAAATTCTGAAGGTAAATTAATTTCCGGCACAGTTCTTTATTCTCTTGCACTTTATATCAAAATTTAGGAAAATCCCCGAAATCTAAAAAATTGGAAAATGGATCCTGAGTACTTTCTTGAAGGACAATGAGAGCGAAATTAGAAATCACAAATCACTTGTTTAGGCTAGATCTGTTTCTGTTGTATAATTTATGACATTATGTTTTGCCTATTTACAAAGCTACCAAGAGTTGTTGGCCAAGGAAATAGAATTTATCGTGCATTTTTGCAGTATGTATATAACACGCATGTGCTGAAAGAGAATTTTTCATGTACCAAAATATATGATTTTTCAAACATTGACAGGTTTCCTTGAGGATGTTGTGAGAAACCAGCTGCTGGCATTACTGCATATTGTGCTCACCATCTATGTTTGAATATATTTGAAGATGACATCATTCGCATGTATTTTTGGTTTCTTGCATATTTTTATGTTGCTTGACCTTTTGATTATATATTCCTTACCACTTGGTTAAAATGTGAACTTATTTGCATATTGCTTTCTAAAATTTAGAAGAAAGATTATATTCATTTATCCTATTCAATCTCAACTCAACTCAGAAAACATCATTTATTGAGTTCAATAAGTTGCTTATTTAACATAATGGTTGAACATTCCAGAGGCATCGAAATCACTGTGGAAGATTTTGCCTTTCTGTATAGACATGGAATAAATGTTATGAGGATTCCCGTAGGTTGGTGGATAGCTTTTGATCCTAATCCTTTAAAACAGATTTGGAATAAATAAAATATACAGAGGGAAATAAAACAGCTTAAAACAAGTTTTTCCAATCACAAAATTGGAGATTTTAATTTCCCTATTGTAACCACAAACTACGTACAAATATAATTAGTTGGTGTTGGAGTCTTTCTTACTTCAATAAGTTTGTTTTTTTTTTTTTCTTTTGTTTTTTTTTTTTTGTTCACTTTTTTGTGTGTTTTTTTTTTTTTCTATTTTGCAATTTTATATTCTTTCTTGATTTATGATTATCAAAATTATTTCCTCCTTGGTGCTTTTCTTGCAAGGATTGTTGCCTCTTGATTGATTCTTATTTATAACATTGAGATTTACTTTGTAACGTTGTTTCACCTTTCTTTTTTTTTTTATAAAGTTGAATTAATTGTCTGAGTCAATTGCTCGAATAGAGTGAATGTGCTCTATTGTTCGTGAAAATTGACATATACTATCTAACATGCACTAGTGATATATTAAACGGTGCGAGAATCCGGGTCTGGAGATTGTGTAGCACATGAAAATAGTTTTGAATTTTAAATTTTAAGTTTAGAACTTTCAAGTTTGAGTTATTAGCCCGGATGAAGCAAATGTGCTTCATTGCCTGCAACACTTGACACGCAGCATCTTGTAAACACTAGTGACCTGGGTTCTCATAATAAGTGAATGTAATTTTAAATTTTAAACTTAGAATTTTCAAGTTTGAGTTGATAGCTCAAATGGAGTAAACGTGGTCCGTTGCCTACGAAAATTGACACACGCAATCTCTTAGACACTAGTGACTTGTTAGAACAAATGTTGCGGCAACTCGTGTTCCAGTGTGCCCACCGTATAGAAAAGTAGTTTATAATTTGATTCAATTACTTGAATGGAGTAAACATGCATCATTGGTTGTGAAACTTGACACGCAGTGTTTTAGATACTAGTGACTTATAGGAACAAATGATACGCAATTGAAGTCAGTGTCTTTGTAATACGCACAAGTAGTTTCAAGTTTAAAATTTATTTTTTCACATTTTAGTTTTTAATTTTAAGTTGAAATAATGATAATTTTGAAACTCAATTTTTTTTTTTAATTTTTAGATTTGATTTGTATCACCTCTACGTTTGAATGAAAAGAGCTTTTTCTTTTCTTATTTTACCATTGTTGTTGTAATATTTTGAATGTATCAAACTATTGTATTTTTTTCTTGTAATATTTATATTTTTAATTTTTTAATATTAAATATATTTTTGAGTCTCGATTGTGTAATTAAGATTTGTTTTATTAATTTAGGTATATGAATATAATTAGTGAAATTAATGCAGGTTATATACAAGTATATATGCAGGGATTTACATAATTTAAAAAAAAAAAAAAAAAAGAGCTCTGCTTATGGCGATTGCCAAAAGTTTTTGAGAGAAGGAATTGGCGATTGTCATTAAGCTTTTAACATATCACTTTTAGTGACCATTGTTAGTTGTTATTAAAAGTTAATGATCGGCATAAAATGGTCACTACAATTGTTTAACAACCCACTTTTTAAGAGCAGCTACAAAGCAGTTGATAAATGGTCGCCGTAGGTTTTTACCGACTGTTTTTTCAGCCTTTAGTGAGTGCTTTTAATGATCGCGACAAGCCCTGTTTCTAGTGGTACTGATGCTCATGTCAGGGACTAGGGAGTAATTTGTTTACATTTGAAAGAATAGCTATTGATTTTAAGGAGTTGTTGATATTTTTCATTGAGTCATCGGAGTTTAAATAACAGATACAAAGAAGATGATAAGGATTGTTACAACAAGAAAATAACAGAAAGATATGACAGCTAATAAATAAGTAAACAGCTGTTTGGAAGAGATGTGACCAGTAGGAAATTGGAAGAGATGCAGTATGGAGCAGAGTTAAGCCCATTTCAACAATGTGACGGTGTCTTCTTTCAGATGTTCCATTGTGTTCAGGTGTGTATGGAGGTGTTTTGAAATGAGAGACACCATGAGAGTTTAGAATGGGCACAAGAGAGAGGTACTCTCTACCATTATCTGTGTAGATAGAAATAACAGGATGTTGAAAAAAATTTTCGACTAGTAATTTGAATTGTGGAAATAAAACGGCAACATCAGATTTTTGTTTCATAGGATAAAGCTAAATATATTTACTAAAATGGTCAACAAATATTAGATAATATCGAAAACCATCAATAGATATATTGGTAGGACCCCAAACATCGGAGTAAATTAGTTCTAGAAGTTTAGAACTATGAAGAGAATTTTCAGAAAATGGTAGTTTATGACTTTTATTCAAAGCACAAGAATTACAATGAAACTTTAAATCTGACAATGAATGTAACTTCAAATTACTAGAACGAAAAATAGAATGGATAACAGGGATAGCTGGATGGCCCAAGCGTTTGTGCCACTCATCAACTTGAGACGTTGTAGTGTGATGAACTTGAAGATTTATTGAGCTAGGAATGCAATAGACATCATTAATATTCTCCCCACGAAGCATTGTCGCCCCCGTGTGCAGATCCTTAACATGAAAATGAAAGGAAAAAAATTCAAGTGAGGCGTTATTCGTTTGACAAAATTTAGAAATTGAGATTAAGTTGTTCTTAACGGAGGGTGCACAAAGAATGTTATCCAAAGCAAATGAAGTATTGTTATGAATGAGTTTGGCATAGCCAATATGCGATATCCGCAAACCTGTACCATCACTGATATTGATTTCATCTAGACCACCATAGTCCGAAAAATGTTGCAGATTATTAACATCTCCAGTAACATGATGTGATGCACCAGTGTCAAATAACCATTGTTGAGACGTAGGCCTGTTGAGAGATGTCATGTTGACCATAGGCTGAGAGTTTTGATCGCGTTGTGTGAAGCTGGTCTGGACATTGTTTTCTTTCAGAAATCGAGCAAGTTTGCAGCACTCATTAGTGTGATGTCCAGGTATCTCACAAAAATTACAAAAGGATGCAGGTGATTTGGAGGAGCGATTTGTGTTTGGTCGAGAGTAATTCCAATTGGAACGAATGTTTGAAGAGGCTTGGTTTCGGTAATGAGGGTTCCAAGTAGAGTGAGTATAGGTTTGGTTAGAGCGAGGGTTCCAAGGACGACTTTAATTTGATTGACGAGTTGTATGATTAGCTGTTGCTAGGATGAGTGATTGATCTGTGGTTGCTTTAATTTTGTTTTCACATTCAAAGGCCTCCAATTTATCAAATAACTCATCAAATGTAATTGGGGTATCACGTAGGCGAGCAGCGGCTGCAACAGCAGCAAAATCATTTCCAACACCTGTGGGAGCGTGTATGATTAAGTCTTCCTCATCAACGAGTTTGTCAGCTATAGCAAGGGCATCAACAGTGGCTCTAACATCTTGCATATATTCTGTGATAGAACGAGTGCCGCGGGGATTGTTATGAAGTTTTTTCTTGAGAGAAAGAATACGAGTGCGAGACTTATTTGCAAAAAGGACCGAGAGACGATCCCATGCATCCTTGGAGAAAGAAACAGAGGAAATGTGAGACTGTATTTCTGCTACACAACTTCCTAAAATGGCATTAAGGATTAGCTGATCTTGTCTGTACCAGAGAATAAATTCTGGGTTTTGAATGGTTTTGGTACTGTCTTTTGGGTCAGGGATTGTTGTTGCAGGTTTGGGAAAGCTACTATCAATGTAGCCAAGGAGGTTGTATCCTATAAGGGCAGAGTGGAGTTGGGTTCTCCAAACCGAAAAATTAGATTGCGTGAGTTTGGTGGGAAGATGTGAAGGAGCATTGAAGGATACAACCTGATTATCTTGAATGAGAGAGGCCATGGATCAGTTTAGAAGGAGCTCTTGATCAGCTTCTATGACTCTGATACCATAAAAGAATAGCTACTGATTTTAAGGAGTTGTTGATATTTTTCATTGAGTCATCGGAGTTTAAATAACAGATACAAAGAAGATGATAAAGATTGTTACAACAAGAAAATAACAGAAAGATATGACAGCTAATAAATAATATATTTAAGTAAGATACAGATAATGCTAAGCTAACTAATATTTGACTTAGTATTTGCTTGATCTTCTGATGTCAGCTTAACAACATTTATTGTCGAGTACACTTACATTTGAGTTAGCCTGCATGTTAAAAAAATTGCTAAAACTTACCCAAAAAAAAAAAAAAATTGCTAAAAATGCCTCAAGTTATGGATCCTAGTCTCACTAGTTTAATGCACAAAACATACGTCAAAATTTGTGACGAAAGCATATATATATATATGTATATATCCAATATTCTAATATTGTCCCAAATAAAATCCACACCGACATTGATTTAGCAATATCTTTAATTTAATAAGAGCTGATTAAAATGAGATGATTAGAGCACTTTTCCACAACTCTGCTTTCAACGTGGCCGAGTAATCTTCGCACAGCATTCCACAAGTTTGCAGAGGGGTAGGTTTGATTTCTAGAACATGGAAAATAATGCAATTCATTATCAACTTTCATAAATCACCATTTAAGTGTATCATGATCAGTTTTACACGCTGTCTCCTAAAGTTCCCTTTGTTATATTAGCGGATCGCCAAAAAGTTATGAAAATTGATACTGTATGGTGTGACAAAAAGGCTACATATATATATATATATATATATGTGGATGCCGTGTGTAAAGTTACTTTTATCCTAACGCGATCTCCACCGCCACCTGTAATTAATTAATCAGATCAAATATTTGAAGGATTTAATCGTGGGACCATTACTTTAGGTAAAATATTTAATAATGACTTCTTCTTGGTAAGTCTTCCATTTATGGTGGCATAAAACAATACAAGTCTGAATCATACAAGGAGGAAAGAACAGTAAAACATTACAATTAGTACACCTGTAATCCTCTTTTTGTCATGCAACAAAGATATTTGTAATATTTCCTTAAAGTTATATAGATGTTCTTATCCCAGCCAACCTTAAGGACGTACCCTTATAGCCAAAGTAGATTATGGTATCTTTTAATTCCAATAGGGAGACTTTCCCATACATATGACAAAGCTCAGAAATTTTATGATAGAAAGTTGTATCTCTTGCCCTTGCATATATTTTTTTTTTGGTAGTTAAGTATGATTTGAATTAAATGGGAAGTATTTACATCATCTTAAGATTATATCTCCGTTACCAAAAGTATTAATTACAACAAAGTGGAATCCTTTACCTATTACACAAGCTAGTATTTACATCAAAGTATTCTATGACAGAAAATTGAGAAACTTTGATTCTAATTTCGTTCATAATATTTTGGACAATAGTAGAAGTCGGAGAAGATAGCCCCTTAAAGATTATTGTATTTTGTTTTTGTCATATGTGGTAGGTTAACGCCACCCAAGCTAGCTTGCAAATGTTGGTACTTAATTTCTTCCCACTGAATTTCTTAGTAGCCTAAGGGATTTCATCAACCCAAGGCCGCCCTTGCATATATTATATTTCAATCTATCAAAAATAAATAAATAAGAAAGCATACTTCAGCTAAAGCTGGCATATAATTCTAAAACATGATTATTCTACATATATATATGTATATATATAAGTGTTGATCCGTGCAATGCACGAAATTAAATAATATTTTTATGGATAATATATAATTTTTATATACATAGCAAAATATTTTAATAAAATTGCATAATATCACCCTTTTTTGCACTGATCGAATAACAAAATCTCGAAAGAATTAAAGCGAGATGATTTTGGATTGAGATTTAAGCTTAAAATTATTAAAAAGTCTCAACTTTTTTTAGTTAAAAAAATAATTTTATCTCACCCAAATTCTTAATGCCCAGACCATATATTATGCATACAAATTTATATATATCAGACCATATGCTATGCATACCAGAAGTGGTGGGCTTTTTCAAGTTCGATAATTCATCTGCACTTCGTTATTACTAGTACTTCTCTACCTCTTTACTTTTTTTATTGATTGAAGAATAAAATCTTGAAAAAATTAGAAAGAGAGGATTATGATGGGTAGAATCAATCAGTTTGTCTATCAAGAGAGAGAAATTAAAAAAAAAAGAGTGACTTTTCAGTTTTCTTGTTATTTTTTATTTTTTGATTTTTTTTAATGTAAACTTTTACTGATGGGTAGGAGTACTGTGCAAAGAGAGAGTGTGACTCTTTTTTAATGAATTTTTATTATTATATATTTAAGGTGGAAAGAGAGAGTGATTTTTCAGTTTTCTTTATATATTTTATTTTTTTAATCCTTTTTAATACAAACTTTTTTTTAATAAGCTTTTATAATTATATATTTCATGTGGAGAGAGAGAGTGACTATTTAGTTTTCTTTATTTTTTTATTTTTTAACTCTTTTTAATGCAAATTTTTTTTAATGAGTTTTTATTATTACACATTTCAGGTGAAGAGGAAAATAGTGATTTTTTATTTTTTTAACTTTTTTTGATGCAAACTTTTACTGATGGATGAAAGAATTACATAGAGAGAGTGTGTGACTATCTTTTAATGAGTTTTTATTATTATTCTTTCCAGTGGAGAGAGAGAGAGAGAAAGTTGTTTTAAAAGTAAAATTAAAATTTTGTAAAAAAAAAAAAAAATGGAGAGTAAATAGTTATACCACGTAAAATCAGGATAAAGGAGAAGAGGAGAGAGAAATATATGATTTTAATATCATAATTTAGATTATTTGTAGGAAAAATGAGGAACAAAAACTATGAAATCTTACAACCACTAGAGTTGATTACATTAATTTTCTTTCTTGCAAGTTGCCTCGGGGTCGATCAATATTTAGGGTGTGTTTGGAGTAAGAAAAAGTGAGATAAATTAAAAGTTTGTAATGCGTGCATTGAAAGAAAAAAATTGATGTGATATAAAATTAACAGAGATTTATAGAAATTTTCAATATTTTTTTATATGTCAAACGGAGCCTTAGAAAACATAAAAATTATTGATAAGATAAGAAATTAAATGCTAATGACGTTGGCAGAAGAAAGCCCCCTTTTATCCCAACCTCCTCACCAAATCCTCTTTTATGTCTCTGTATATATATATGAATAAAAAAAGAATATAATAAGAAGGAGGAATAATATGAATACAAGACCACGCGAGCATACCCCGAACAGCAAAACACTAGCAAACAACCAAAACCAATCCTGTACGGCTATACCCAAGAAACACCTCTCGGCAGACCCCCGTGTGCCCCTATAAAAGACAACACAAATGGATCCATGGTTCGTGCCAAACGATACTTTATTTACTATTATGACGACAACAACCCCCCTCCCCCCCCCCCCCCAAAAAAAAAAAAATAAAGATTGATACTACTGAATCAAGAAACAAGCCTCCTCACTCCCAAAAAAATAAAAAATAATAATATATATAGTGAAGAAGATTCGGTCATAAGGAGAAGGGTACCCAAACATGCCAGACCTTAATATCACAATCCAAACCGCCACTATAGACTACAAAAGAGGCAGAATTGCTACCGCCGTTGAAGCTATCAACAGCCGAAGTCAAACACTTGACTGGCCCTCTATGTCCCTCAAGGACTGCCAAGCAACAATAAGCCCTTCCAATCCCTTTCCTCCATATCCTAACTGTTTTATCAGCTGATCCACTGCACACTAAATCAGAAACAACTGCCAAGCATAAGATGGCCTTTGTATGCCCTCTAAGTGCACCAGCCACCACCATGTGCCCACCACCACCACCGCCTCCGCCACCACCGCTATCTCTTTGCCACACTATAATAGACCGGTCACAAGCACCAGAATAAAGCACGGACCCATCAGTACTTAGAGCCAAAGCATTAACAGCTGACTTGTGTTTTTCCAGTACACCCACGAGTTTGTGTTTCTTGTTATTATCTCCTTCACCCTTCTTCCACACTTTGATCTTCTTGTCGGCGGAGCCAGTGTAGACAAACCCATCGTTAGACAATGCCACGGCGTTGATGGCATCGTCGTGGGCATTCCACACTGACTCCAAACACTTCAAATCCGATGTCCTCCATACTTTGAACGTCCGATCCCACGACACAGAGTAGAGTAGAGAGCCATCTTTCGACAAGGCCAAGGCTGATATGGCATCCACGTGATGAACCCACGTGCACTTCTTGTGCCGGCGAATCTCCACGTAATTCTTTGCGGAGAAGAGCCTCGTGATGCGATCGTTGAGGCCCGGTAATGTGGCTATGCACTTGTATCTCTGGTTTGGCGTGTTGGTGGTGTTGTCTATTTTCCATACCCGAATTTTGTGGTCTTGGTGGGAACTGAAGAGCTTATCTCCGAAAACTACTATGGACTTGACTGAGCTTTTGTTGGAGACTACCATGTTGGTGGTGGTGGAGTTTTGGAGCCTAGAAGGGTCTTGGCTCCATACGCGAATCTCGCTATTGGAAGAGCCACTGTAGAGGTGTTTTCCGGCGACAGTGAGGGAGAAGATGTAGGAAGAGTGGCCTTTGAGGGTGGATATGCAGTGTTGGTGGTTGTGGGTGGTGGAGGTTTGTTCATGGTGTTGAAAAGATTGGGTTAGGGAGGGAACCGAAGGTAGACTTGGTTGAGAGGAGAGAAAGGAGGCTGATGAGTCTGAGCGAACGTGGTTGGAGTGAATTTGAGAATCAGATTCTTCGTTTGATTGGCGAGGGAGAGGGCATGGAAGAAGCCCCATTGGCACTTCTCACGCTCAGAGAGAGAGAGAGAGAGAGAGAGGGGGGGAGAGAGCTCATGAGTGGAAAGGGAGATTGAAACCAACATAGGCTTTTAAGAAGGAAGAAGAACGGATTCATGGGTCCTCTTGCATTTTTTTACCACCCAACCCTTCTTTTTCACTTTCAACTTTTGTTTTGTCCACCTCGCCTTGCCAATTACAAAATTTGGGAAGTGGGGTCAGATTGGCATGCAGGGTGAAATCAGCTTGCATCACCGGAGGTGAGCCAAGATCAACTGTCCCAAAATTTTCCAGTCCCACTTCCATTTTATTTAATTTTTTTACCTCACTTGTAGATAATTTTATCTCACATTCGTTTTAATTTTATTTCATTTTCATCTTTAGATATACATAGAGTATAAATACATAACCCCAACCATGTATTTCCTATTAATTCTCTCTCATCCCTTATTCCTAGAGGCTAGAGGGATACAAATTTGTGGACTCGAGATATATTGTTACAATCAATCGAAATTGAAGGACACAGCAACGACGTATGTATGCAATTAATTTTAATAAATCATTTTTCCATCGATCGCGTAAATGGCAACACAAATCAATTAATCTTGAACATTAGAGACATCATATGCTCTAATGCGCAAAAAATATAAAATGAAGAGGATGAGAAGTTGGGAAGATTGAAGAAAAATTAGGCGGAATGAGGTTTATGACAGTGTAAAAGCTTTGACGAAGATGAATGAATACAATCTTAGTGTGAAGATGCATTGTACTTTAGCTTTGGAGGTCATTACTTATATATATATATATATACCCATGCCAAAGTCCTTCAATCCCAACAAGCATTTAAAAGAGTAGTTTTGATTTCTTCAAAATCTCTCTCCCCCCCCCCTCTCTCTCTCTCTCTCTCTCTCTAATCGAAGATACATAGCATACATAATTATTTATTTTATATCACTGATCTTGTAAATATAATAAATTTTTCTGCTGCTTAAGTCTTTGCAGAGACAAGTCTACGGAAGACCCAACTGAAGTTTTGAAGCGAAACGACTTAAATAAGCTTGTGGAGCACTTGTATGGTGACACTGGGGGCTTGAGGAAGACGGAGAGACAGAAATGGAAAGATTGTTTGATGCAAAGGCTTTGTCAAGACTCAACACAATAGACATAGAGAACAAAGCTTGAGAAGGGATTGAGAGAGAATGAAGCATTGGAAATGTTATGTAAATATACTAGGAGATTGATAAGAAATAGAATTAAAATTAATACCATCGCAAGTAAGGTTGAAAAATTAAACAAAACGACATCGTTTGACGCATAGAGACACCACAAACAAGGAATTTTGAGACAGACGGCGCGTGCAATTTTGGGAAAAGGGGAGGTTCACGCACAAAATATGTTAGTTCCATAATGTTATGGTTGGATCGTTCAGACATTAATTCAAATAATAATAATAATAATAAAAATAATACTATTAAATTTTAATCTAATAATGATTGATCACAAACTGACGTAATTTGCTATGTTAGTCCTTTTTTTTTTTGGGGTAGGTATGTCAGCCCTTCAAATCACCCATGTAAGAATTTTTTTTATTTTTAATCATTTTTTTTGTAAGTTTTTTTTTTTTATGAATATGAATGACATTTTTAAAATCTACGAAAAAAAAAGAAATAAATTTTAGTTACTAAAACAATATATCACAGGAGAAAATCAAAACAAAAAAAATTATATTTCTCTCTCTCTCCAAACAAAACCTTAAAAAGAAATGTACTCTCGTGCTCCGTAAGAGGTAGTTGAGTTAGTTCGGATGGCGGGCTGAAGGGTCTGGGACCAATAGGTCTCGGGTTCAACTCCTCTCAGGGGGAGTTATTCCTCTAATTGTGGAGGGTCATCTAATAGCCTTCTCAGCTGAGCCGGTCAGACAGGGTTTGTCTAGTTTGGTTTATGTCCTCGTGATTTTTTGTCGTCTAAAGTCACGGGGTGAGTTTTATCCAGTACGCACTCATGAATAACGATTGCGAATTTCTCTCCAACCCCCAAAAGAAATGTACCCTCGTTATTTATTTATTTTTACCTTGAATCAGTTTGTTGGGTTGCATCCAGATAGATGCTTCCATAGAAAGTGGCTAGCTGGATATAAATTATCCAGAAATGTTTTCCTTTGTACTGTTGGTACATCTAAAGTACACGTCAAGTTATCTTCTCTATTAGTGCTTGCATTAATTGGGTCCCATCGAGATCTAAAGTTCAGATTACTCAAATTATTGTTTTACATACATCAAACTAGTTCCCACTTTAATATTTTAAAATTGTAAGATTTTAAAATTTAAATTAAAATATTAACAACCTTAATCCTGTAACCTAAATATCTCGAATCAAGTTTTAATATCACTTGATAGGAATAATAGGGTCAAAATAACAAATAAAAATATAAAATTTGACGTAATTCGATAATAACTAAAGTTCACGGCGACGAAAAAAATACAAAACTTCTCTCACAAACAAACTCTCTATATGTTCTTTGCCTATATTTTATTCTCCCTTTTATTTTTCTTACATTAAATCTCATAATTGGCATTACAACTCATATATGCATAAACTTTTTTGTTTGTTAAAAGAAAGAGGTGGAAAATATACAAAAGTATATATATGTTGTATTATGAATTCGTTGTTCTATATTTGTATATTTTGTACAGTGAGTTTATATATAGCTACACAGGCAAATAGAAGATAAAATTATACAATACCATGTCAAAGTAATATTTTGTCATAGTCTAACTAAATTGCAATTTCCCAATATATGTCTATACAAATCCCAATCTTTGTATACACATTAACGCCCCAAGCAACTTCTCAAGGTTTAGCAACTTTGATAAAAATCTAAGTAAATTTGAACAAGATAATATTTCGAAACTTTGATGATAAGAATATATTATAAATATTTTTTATTTAGTTCGCTATAAAATGATTTTATCATAACATATATATCTCTATTATAGAGAATATAATCAAGTTGAAGTTCATAAAAATGGAGAGAATGAATTTTGTAACTTTTGAGCGGTGAGAGAGACTAGAGTTTAGTCTTCATTTTGCAACTTATTTGTAGTTTTTTATTTTTAATATAGCAGCTAGAGATTAAATATAATTTCCACAAGGTTAAATCTAATCATTGTTTCATTGAATATAATTTTTCTGATTCTTAAATAATGAATAAAAGATTGATCGATAAAAAATCTGTTATCTTTATTATACGACCGTGATTAGATTTGTATATATTTGATATATGGAAGGATTTTCTCCTTTGAAAATAATAAAAAAGAAAAATAAAAAAATATTCAATTGTAATAAGAAAACGTGACTAAAGTGATATTCGAATATCAAAAAAAAAAACTATAATTGATAATGGTGCACTTATGGATGAACGGTTATAAATATACACATACAGTTACCATAATTGTTCTATTTATTTCTTCATTAAACTATGTCGACAATGAAACTCTTGAATTCATTAATGGTGCTTCTTCCTTGTAAATGTATGTATATACATTGCTATAATCCCTCTCATGCCAAATACAAGGCCAGCAAAAACACTTCTCAATATGGCACCTACCTTGTCCCCTCTCATTCCACTGATTCTTCTCATTCTCTTCTACCATTCCATTTCATCAAGTGGGCTCACTGACCTCCAAACGAAACCTTTTCAGTTTCTTGAGGTCTTGCGCGGATCTCAGAAAGGTAATATTGTTCCTGGACTAGGAAAACTCAAAATATACCTTAAAAAATTAGGATACCTTAACTATCCTGATTCTCGCCAAAATAGTAATCTTGTTGAAGATAATGAGTTTGATGAGTATTTAGAGAGAGCTATCGAAACGTATCAACTCAATTACAACCTTCCCGCCACAGGAACCCTAGACTCCGCCACCGTGGCTCAGATGATGATGCCCCGGTGCGGTGTCCCGGACATCAGAAACAGCACAAACTGGATGAGTTCCGGCCAGGGGAAGAACTACAGCCATGGCTCTAGCCCCCTCCACATTGTTTCCCACTATGTCTTCTACGAGGACAGGCTGAGATGGCCAGCATCCAAACTCCACCTCACCTATGGATTTCTCAGCCAGGCCGATCAATTGGGCCCGCCGTTGACGCGGGCTTTTCAGAAATGGGCCTGGGTGACCCAATTCAGATTTGAGCAGATTTCAGACTACGACAATGCCGATGTGAAGATCAGCTTCCAATTTAGAGACCACGGGGACGGGCAGGCCTTCGATGGTCCCCATGGGATCTTGGCCCACGCTTTTGCCCCCACGGTGGGGAAGCTCCATCTCGACGGCGAGGATCTGTGGGCCACGGGCCCAACGCCGGGTGCGTATGACTTGGAAACAGTGGGTTTGCACGAGATTGGGCACGTTCTTGGGCTTGACCATAGTAAGGTTGAAGAGGCTATTATGTATCCAATCCTTCCCTTTGGGGCGGCGAAGGGGTTGAATGAAGATGATATAGCAGGAATACGCGAATTATACAGCTCTTGACTGCTTACATAAAGTAGTATTTAGGGCAGATGATTTTTCTTGGAATAAGCCTTAAAGATAGGGAAGGGTTTTGGTCTTCCCTTAATTATTTTCTGAATTTGTAATTTTTTTTTCTAGTGCAATTTCATTAGTAAAGGACCTTTTTTTTTTTTTTTTTAAGTTTGTCGAGATGTTTTGTGGGTGTTTTACAAACGTGGAGAAATTTTGCTGCATTGCTCTTAATATTGCAATGACATTAAAATACGGAAAATTGTATCCAAGTCATACTTGGTAATCTTTTAAAGTTATTAGTCACACTCAAAAAAAAGTATTGCTTTTAAGTCACATTAATGTGAAAAGTTTTGTATTTAAGTCATACTTTTGAGTGGGTCCCACGAGTTTGTTTTGAATATAATTTATAATATGACTTAAATGCTCTTTTTCTATAATTAACTGAGATGTAGTTGCCGAAAATTATGGAACCGAAAATCACGTTTTCCGTTTTTGTTTCATTCCTTATCAATTGCGTGAACATATAGTGAGATAAAAATCTGTTAAAGGATTATATACGAAGGAATACACACGGATTACACGAGTTTGTGCTGTGAGATTAACGTCGATCGAATGAATATATACAGATTTGGATTACGTATTTAAACACATGACTGCGGTACTATTTTTTTTAGGATGCATGCTCGTTCAAAAACAGTACCGCGTTCAAAAACAGTACCGCATGACTCTATCATACAAACATCATATGTAAATACAAAAAATAGTTCACATATCAAACGAATAATCGACAGTACCGCATGTATGACAGTATCACATGTCTGCGGTACTGTTTTTTTTAGGATGCATGCTCATTCAAAAACAGTACCGCACGACTCTATCATGCAAACATCACATGTAAACACAAAAATAGTTCACATATCAAACGAATGACCGACAGTACCGCATGTGTGACAGTACCGCATGTGTCTGCGGTACTGTTTTTTTTAGGATGCAAGCTCGTTCAAAAACAGTACCGCATGACTCTATCATGCAAACATCACATGTAAACACAAAAATAGTTCACATATCAAACGAATAACTGACAGTACCGCAGTACCACATGTCTGCGGTACTGTTTTTTTTTAGGATGCATGCTCGTTCAAAAACAGTACCGCATGACTATATCATGCAAACATCACATGTAAACACAAAAATAGTTCACATATCAAACGAATAACCGACAGTACCGCATGTGTGACAGTACCACATGTCTGCGGTACTGTTTTTTTTAGGATGCATGCTCGTTCAAAAACAGTACCACACGACTCTATCATGCAAAGATCACATGTAAACACAAAAATAGTTCACATATCAAACGAATGACCGACAGTACCGCATGTGTGACAGTACGACATGTCTGCGGTACTGTTTTTTTTTAGGATGCATGCTCGTTCAATAACAGTACCGCATGACTCTATCATGCAAACATCACATGTAAACACAAAAATAGTTCACATATCAAACCAATAACTGACAGTACCGCATGTGTGACAGTACCACATTTCTGCGGTACTGTTTTTTTTAGGATGCATGCTCGTTCAAAAACAGTACCGCACGATTCTATCATGCAAATATCACATGTAAACACAAAAATAGTTCACATATCAAACGAATGACCGACAGTACCGCATGTGTGACAGTACCATATGTCTGCGGTACTGTTTTTTTTTAGGATGCATGCTCGTTCAAAAACAGTACCGCATGACTCTATCATGCAAACATCACATGTAAACACAAAAATAGTTCACATATCAAACCAATAACCGACAGTACCACATGTCTGCGGTACTGTTTTTTTTAGGATGCATGCTCGTTCAAAAACAGTACCGCACGACTCTATCATGCAAACATCACATGTAAACACAAAAATAGTTCACATATCAAACGAATGACCGACAGTACCGCATGTGTGACAGTACCACATGTCTGCGGTACTGTTTTTTTTAGGATGCATGCTCGTTCAAAAACAGTACCGCATGACTATATCATGCAAAGAATGATGCTGTTTTAATGAGGTACTGTTTTTTTATACGGTACTGTTTTATTATGTGGTACTGTTTTATTATGTGGTACTGTTTTTATGCGGTACTGTTTTTATGCGATAATGTTTTATTATGTGGTATTATTTTTTATGCGGTATTGTTTTATTATGTGGTACTGTTTTCCTTAATAGTTTTGATTTTGTTTCCAAAAATCAGTTTTGCTTATTTTGTAAAGAAGATGAAAAGTCGCGGAATTAGGTTTTTCTCAAACAGTTTTGATTTTGTTTCCAAAAATCAGTTTTACTTGCTTTATAAAGAAGATGGAAAGTCACGGAAGTTATGAGTAAAGTGTGCACTATTTTCGGATAAAACTGGCAGTTTTGAAATGTAGTGAAAAATGCGTGATATCCTTTTTGGTCTTTTTGTTGCAAGTGTGACTTATTCACAAATAAGATTTTTGGGTATGACTTAAATCTTTATAAGTTCATAAATAGTGACCGGCCTCCAAAAACCCCATTAAAATATTAGTGGGTGGGGGTACATAACAATTTCTTGGGCTAAGGCCCAAACAAAAAAAGCAGCCCATGAAGACTTAATGAATATGAATAAGGGATTTTTGGAGGCCGGTCACTATTTATAGACTTATAAAGATTTTAGTCATACTAAAAAAACTTGTTTGTGAATAAGTCACACTTGCAACAAAAAGACAAAAAAAGCCATCACGCGTTTTTTACTACATTTCAAAACTGCTAGTTTTATCCGAAAATAGTGTACACCTCACTCAAAACTTCCGCGACTTTCCATCTTCTTTACAAAGTAAACAAAACTGATTTTTGGAACAAAATCAAAACTGTTTGGAAAAAACCTAAATCAATCATCATTCCTAAGTATCTTTATAATTCATGGTACTGTTTTCATACTGCCATAAAAAATATCAATCGATATATAATACAAACCAACTATACGAGCCAACATCATCATATTTTTTGAAACAGTACTGGTACTGTTTTGAAGATAGCTCAAAACGCCGATCGATACCATGGATTTCTCTTACCCTTAAAGCTCGTCATCTGCTTATAATTCATGATGTTGTTTTGAAAACAGTACCGGTACTGTTTTGTACCGATACTGTTTTCATACTACCATAAAAAATATCAATCGATACATAACACAAATCAACCATATGAGCTAACATCATCATATTTTTTGAAACAGTACCAGTACTGTTTTGAAAATAGCTCAAAACGCCGATCGCCCCCATAAATTTATCTTACCCTTAAAACTCGCCATCTATTTATAATTCATGGTACTATTTTGAAAACGGTACTGGTACTATTTTCATACTGCCATAAAAAATATCAATTAATACATAACACAAACCAACCATACGAGCCAACATCATCATATTTTTTGAAACAGTACCGGTACTGTTTTGAAATAGCTCAAAACGCCGATCGGCTCCATAGATTTCTTTTACCATGAAAACTTGTCATCTGCTTATAATTCATGGTACTGTTTTGTATCGGTACTGTTTTCATACTGCCATAAAAAACATCAATCAATAAATAACACAAACCAACCATATGAGCCAACATCATCATATTTTTTAAAATTTTACCGGTACTATTTTGAAGATAGCTCAAAACACCTATCGCCCCCATGGATTTCTCTTACCCTTAAATCTCGTCATCTGCTTATAATTCATAGTGTTGTTTTGAAAATAGTACCAGTACTGTTTTGTACCGATACTGTTTTCATACTATCATAAAAAACATCAATCGATACATAACACAAACCAACCATACGAGCCAACATTATCATATTTTTTGAAACAGTACCGGTACTATTTTGAAGATAGCTCAAAATGCCGATCGGCAAAATCAATCCATGAAGAAGATAAACTAAATAAACTCTATTTTTTTCATGTCTTCACGATTAAAACTGTAAATAATGAAGCTGAAAACAAGGAAAGAAAAAAAAATAAGAAGCGTGATTCTCGGTGAACTATATCTTCACGTGATTCTCGAAAATAATTTGTGTAATTTAATTATAGAAATAAAGGGTATTATTGGTATATTAGAAATTATATTTAAAATAACCTTGTAGGACCCACTCAAAAGTATGACTTAAATACAAAACTTTCTACATTAATGTGACTTAAAAGCAATACTTTTTGTTTGGTGTGACTAATAGCATTAAAAGATTACAAAGTATGAATTAAACACAATTTTTCGTATGAATAATATGGTCAAAGACTTAAAAAAATAATTTTGATAAAAAAAAAAACCTACCCAATAGTTCCCAAACTATACCAAAAAGTCACTTAAAACGTATGCTTATATAGAAGCAAGGAGAGCAATAAGGAATTATTTAAAGCCAATTTTTAGTCACTTTTGATTTACATTTTGTTCCGTAACATATAGGAGCTTTTTTTGTGTGAATTTAAAAAATAATTAAGTATATTATTCACCTTCGTAAAAAAAATTTATAAAATAAATACTTAAATAGAAAAATCATTAAGGGAAAAAAACTGGCTTTTTCACTTGTATGTCAATCTCCTGTTTGGATTTTTTCTTTTTTTTTGCAAATTTTGTTTTTATAAATGTTGAAACATGGCTAAAATCTTGCCCAAAAAAAATAAATAAATAAATTTTATTAAAAAAATCATATGTTAAAAAAATATATGAAAACTTAATTTCTTCGATTTTACCAAACACAATCTTAGGTCCATTTAAAAAGTCAAAGAACTTTTCTATTTTTACCTTTTTAGCTTTTTGCTTTTTTAAAAAAAATAATTAAAATCACATTTTTTACATTTTAAATTTCTTTTAAATCTTGAAAAGCTAATATGTTAATGAATAAAAATTTAAAGGTTAATTACTAAAGCTCTAGCTCCATCTCCATCCACATTGTTTCCCGCTATACACTATTCGAGGGCAATCTAAAATCAGCAACTTCCAAACACTACCTAACCTTTGGATTTCTCAGCGAGGCCGATCTGTTGGGCCCACCATGTCCATTGGCTTTTTAGAATTGGGCGTCATTAATTATGGAGATGATACCAGAGGGGCATAGTGAAACAAGAAAAACAAAATAAAAAATTTCATATAATACTTCTAATCACAAATCAATTTGATTTATTTTGTACTCCTAGAAAATTAGTCAAACTCTACCTTATCAAACCCATAAGACTTAATGAAGAAAAGGGGAAAGTGGACGTAGCTTTGCTGTATCAACCTTGTGACATTGATTGAAAACTGCTAAATTTTAATCTAACAGTTCAAATGTATTTATACTATTTTAATTCAAAATAAATATGAATATATTTGGACCGTTAAATTTAAAATCAACAGTACCGATTACAAGTCACAGAGTTCACATAACATTATTATGTTAGCTCTCCTAAATCCCCAAAGTAATGATATAAAAAGAAGAGGGGAATATTAAAAATACTTAATATTAAATAAAAATAAGTAAATAAAAATAAAATAAAAGATACTAGATTTTAAATGAACAAATTCAAACTTGAAAATGAATTTTCTCTCAAAGAATGAGGAGCAAAGAGATTGATCGAGAAAGATCTATTGTTGTTATTATAAGATCGTGATTGGATCCGCATATATTTGTTAAAGACAATAATTTCTCCTTTGAAAATAATAAAAAAAGAAAAAATAGAAAGTTTTCGATTGGAACATGAAAACGTGATTACATTGTGATCTGATTAGGATTGGATATGGTGTGAAACTAGAGATGACAAAAAAAAAAAAAAAAAAAGAAATTACAATGTGAAGAATAAAGATAATTAAGATAATCCAATTTTCAAGGTATATTTTAAGTTTCTCGTAACATTTTTACTTTTAGGATTCATACGTAGTTTTAAGAAAATGTAATTTTGTTTAACACTAGCGAGACATGATAAAATGGGGTGAGATGAGGAAGAATAAGAGAAGGGAAGAATCAATGCAGAGAGATGGACAAGTCAAACACCATGTGGTTGTTAAACCATACAAGTAATTAATACAATGGGTTAAAAAAATGGAATTAAATATATTGGTTTAATTGAACTTATATATACATTGTTTGGTTAGGATTGGATATGATGTGAAATTAGAGATGAACCAAAAAAAAAAAATTGCTTTCTAAATTACGGAGCCGAGAAAGTAATCTTGAGAGGGAAGATCAGATAAAACTACAAGATTTGTCTACAAATTGATAATTGAATATCAAAAATGGAAAATAATTTATAATTGATAATGGTGTACTTATGAAAGAAAAATTATAAACAAGCACACTTACCATAATGCTTCTATTTATTTTTTCATTAAACTAAATCGACAAAATAAAAGATATGAAACATTTGAATTGATTGATGCTTTTACTTGCAAATGTGTTGTATATATGGCCATAATTCTTCTTAAGCCAACAAAAACTTTTCTCAATTCAATAACCAAATGACACTTATCTTGCCCCCTCTCTCTCAACTAATTCTTTCTTTCTCATTTCCCATTCCGTTTCATCAAGTTATCTCACTAGTGTTCAAACAACAACTTTTGAATTCCGTAAAACCTTGCATGAATCTCAAAAAGGTAATAAGGTTTGAAATTCTATATGCTAGACAATTCAATCACAAAACAATTACAAACACAAAACAATAAATAAAAAGACAAGATTTAACAAGAAAATTCTAAATTAGGAAAAATCTTAAGTCTTTTATTAGATCACAAATGGGTTACAAAATTTCAACCCCTTAATAGACTCAAATGCACGAACCTATATTGTTGACCCATTTGCTTGAATCTTCGATGCACCTAAATTCTAATGAAAAACACTGACCGCTCTCTAAATTGGTAGTGGCTCACTCTCAAGTATAAGAGGTCGGTTGTGTCTATTCTAGGTGAGTCCTAGGTCATCTCCACAGGGAACAAAAGTGTGCCTAAGTGTTGGGAACCTTGTTTCAAAAACACTTGCAAAAATCTCAAAAAGAAAAGAGGAAAATCTTTTTGGGGTTTTCGAATAAGTAATTGAAAATTTGATTTGAAAATAATTGGGAAAACGATTTGAAAATTTAAAAGAAATACACTTAAACTAAGAATGACACACTAAGGAAGCAACCAATTCAAACACTTAACAGAGTACGTGAATTACTTAAACACTTGGATTAATGGAGATACTTGGTTTTAACCTAGTCCTATAATGTCCTCGAAGGCTTGGACTTGAATATGAAATTAACTCAACCTAACCTTTACACATGTAAGATCAGGCCGAAAAATTCAACGTTAAAAATCTTATTTCATAAAGAAATTGTAACTCCGAGGTCTTGAAGTCAAGTTCGAAATCACCGGGACATGGAATTAACCTCCGATTCACGTTAGTGTAAACGGGGGTCAATTGTATCACAGGGTTTCGTTTTCGAAAAAATCAACCTAAAATTACAATTCTTATGTTATCATTCAAAAGATAATGAATTCATTTCAATTTGTTCTGTCCGAGTCCAAGACCTTCAATTTCATTACGAACCTAGGTTAAAACCAAGAAAAGCCCTAGCCTAGCATAGCGAAAGTATAAACAGAACAATTCGAAAAGAAAAACATCTTCAATATGCAACAAACCACAAGAACGAAATAAATCGAAAAGGTTTAAAACAATTTTGAAAGCAAATCAATACAAACTAAGTCTACGAAACACTACGAAGCGAACATACCAGACAAAACACTTAAAACATGAGATTCTTATTAAAACGAACTAACAAATTAAAACTTACACATGAATTGTACTACGAAAACAAGATTGAACTTGAACAATCCAAAGCGAAAGCAACGAGTCCAAATCCTTGGTGCAATTCGAATGTAATTTTTACATAAAACTCTTAGAAGAGAAAATCTGAACTTTTCCTAGGGTTACGACCCCGTCCTTATCAAAATTCTACCCTTTTATATTATTACAAAAGTCAGGGGTAAAATGGTAAAATTACACTCTAAATTTCCTGCTGGACTTGTGCTAGAAGAGTACCCATGGGCGCCCATGCTATAGGTGGGGCGCCCATGCTTGAGGTGTTTGATGAAGTCCTCAAAGAACAGGCCAAAATCAGCAGGCATGACCCTCCTCTGTGGGCGCCCATCTGATAAAGGGTGGGGCGCCCACAGGTCTAGGTGGGGCGCCCATGCTTCTGGTGGGGCGCCCATGCTTCTGGTGCAGATTATCCCACTTTGTTTCCTTGCTCTTTTGACCTTTCTTTTCATCCTCCTTCACCAAGTGAAGCACCAAAACCTACAAAAGTCCAAAAGCACATAAATTAGCTTCTTTCCTTAAAAGATAAGAGATTTATGTAATTAAAACACCTAAAACCATTCACATTATCATAGTAAGTGTGCATTTTATGTGCTCAATCATACCCCCCAACCTAAATATTGCTAGTCCCTAGCAATGTGTGCAATCAAACCATGAGGTATAAGAACAAATGCAAGGGCACCCACAACATGTAAGCTCTTATTCAAATCGAAATAAGACAAAATAAAAACTAACCAAGGTGATGTCCGTTTTCGTGGGAGACACACGACCACACTTAGCGCGTGACGCAAGCCCTTTAAACCCCTAGGTTCCCCCTAGTGGACGAGTAAGGTCTCGTGAGGGTTTGCAGTGATGCTACCCACAAACATCTATGGTATGGTCTCAAGGTGTCAAAGAGTGATTAAGGTTAGTAACGAATCAAGTTCAAGCTCAACAAGTCACAAAACTTAAATATCATGTGTAATTCCCAAGTGCTAAGCATGAATGCATGCACTATCAAAGTTGGAAAAGCATGTGTGCAAAACAGTGTCATTTATTCAACAAGGTCTCGAGAGCATAATCGGAACTAAGTTTTGACTTCAAAAGCTCACAAGGTAGATCACTCATAGAAAGAAACTCACTCATTAAGGGTTCACTCATACCTATGAGCATAAAATGCTCTCCTAGTTGCACACAACCACACGAATAAGTGAGTGAATTGAATTGAAGTCCCAATGCCATGCAATAGATTACACCACACAACCTACACAAGTCCACTACATGCACACATAAGTATTGTTCACTTAGAATCCGCTAGGTCTTTGATCTGGTTGTAACTTGGCCATAGGTAGAGGCTAACAATGAAAGATATGGAAATCAAAGCACATGTCTTGGGATAAAGATGTTCAAGTACGTACAAGTCCCAAACTACCCATTTCCTTTCATACCCTAACCAACAACATGAAGCTTATCCACAAACTTACAAACTACTTTTGGGACACTCTTAACAACTGCATTACAAAACATAAATCCCACAATTGAATAAACAAAAGGAATGAGAAAATATTTTTTTTCTTTGTTTTTTTCTTCTTTTTCTTCTTTTTTTTTTTTTTTTTAATGAACAATGAACTATACAACGCATGAATTCTCATCCCAACATTCACCCTCATTTGACTCTCAAAAGCTTACATTCCCAACCCCACATTCCCAACTTAGACTTTAAGGCACTTTCATAGCCCAAGACATGCGAGGGTTAGGCTTAAAGTGTGTGAATGGGGTATAGGGGACATTATGTGTGAGGCGAGTCAAAAAGAGAATACTTTATATCACACACTTCAGTTTGAGGCTTCAAGTGGGTTCCTAGGACACTTTCATATCAAGAAAGGATAAAAAGGCTCAAATTAACAAAGAGGGCCTAGCATCATGTCCTAAGCTCGCAAACAACTCATATGCACCAAGTGACTACTCATGCAAGTGTGTGATGCAACTGGGGCATTGAAAACCAAAATAAAGAACCACCGAGCTGAAATAATGTGCAACCCCTCATGAAAAGAATAAATGGCTCTAAAGCTCACCACTAGAAAAGGTATAAGTCTCTGCCTAGTCCAAGGATGCTCAATTGACCAATGTTACCCAAAATTCACTCTTAAGCACATAAATTCTTCCATAATAGCAAAAAATCCACAAGGTCATGACACACTCAACTTAAATTAAGTTTCCTATCAAAGCTTGAACAAGACTCACTTATCACTCTCTCACTCAAATTCACAATCAACCAAACCAAAAAGGGCCAACATGCAAGTACAAATGTGCTAACTCATGTATGTAAGCTCAAAGATGCTCAAAATTTTGAAAAATTTGACAATTTTAGCGTAAAGGGTCATCATGCGAACTCTACCCCCCAACCTAAACTAAACATTGTCCTCAATGTGAGAACTATGATGCATATGTGGGTCCGTAGTGTGCAAAGTGAGCATGATGATGATGAGCATAAAGAGTAATCAGTATGTAACACATAAGCCAAGCATGCACCCAAAACAAGAATTCCCATAAGCAATAAAGAACACCCCCCAACCTAGTTTCTACAGTACTTCCAACAACAACCAACAACATATAGCCAAGTGTTATGCTCAAAATGTAGAAACAGAAGGTAAAAAGGGTGGATATTACCTCAAGAGCTTCCTTATTTGAAGAAAAGAAACAAACTATACAAGAGAAAATGTGAGAAAGAAAATAAAAGAAAAGAAAAGGAAAATAAGACGAGAGAAATAGTTAGTACACAAGAAAAAAAATAAGAGAAAAGAAAATAAGAGAAGAAAATCAAACCAAAAAAACATAAGAAAATAAGAAAAAGAAAACTCTAATCTACTATGTACAAAAGAAACAAAGAAGAAGAGTTATCCAACACCCTCTCTATCCCATGCGTCCACAAATCAACGAGCGGAACAAACTACGGGCTGTCCGGGCGATCAAAATATGGATCAGGAGGAGGTGGAGCAGTAGGACCCATAGCACGAAGAGCGACAAGAATCGAATCCAGAGTGACACTCTGAGATTCCAGAAGACAACGCTGGGCAGCTTGCTCCGCGGCAATCCTATCCAAGGATCGACGTTGGGCAGCTTGCTCCGTTTCCATATGTTGCAACCTATCATTCATACCCCGAAGAAGATCACGCTGTAACACTACGGCACGGGGACGGGGAGGAATATCCGGCACCGGTGGTGTAGAAGAGGTAGAAGGTCCCGCATCGGAAAAAGACGACTCACGCATACGCAGTTGAGCGATGCGCCTGGCACCAGTAGACTCAGAGATCAGGACAGACGGACGAACAGTGCGAGCGGTCTCATCAACAGTCACGTCGAATTGGGCCAAAAGTTTCGTGATGAGACCACCAAAAGGCAATACAGACCGGCCAGTAGTAACTCCCGCACGCTGAATGATAGTGTCAAAGAGCACGGAAGCAAGGTCAATAGGAACGTCTGTAGCAATAGCATAAAGCAATAATGCCCGCTCACGACTAATCAAATCATCATGGACAAGCAGGAAAATCTGGCTACAAGACAGCTCATGAAGAACACGGTAGAAAGAGCTTAAGTTCTTTTTGGAAAACTGAGGAACAGGGCCCCAAGTCCTAAGAGCACCATCAGACAGAGCTCTAGCCAGCATGTCACGGGAAGGGCGAGAATCCTCTGGGAAAGGGTACCCGGGGTCAGCCACCCGTGGAATATCTAAGAATGAAGCAATGGTGGATGCTTTGAAACGAAGACGCCGCCCCCGAACCCGCACAAGAATCTGTGAAACTCCCGAACCAGAAGGAGAAACTTTGACATTAGAATAGAACTCCCGCACAAGCATTGGATCAGCGGAGGCACGGAAAGTCATCGCTCGAACCCAACCGCGGCCAACGAGGATAGTACGAAGATCAGGAAAATCGGGCAGTCGAATGCCCCGTTCACACAACACGGGCTTGTGGCTCCAATAACTATCAAACCATGCCTGGCGGTTCTGATTTCTAAACCGAGTATGATCAAAAAGTAATTCATCCTCATCGTTGTCCATTACATCTTCAGAGCTTGAATTTTCAGGAGTAGTGGAGGAAACATTATCAGATGAATTAGCAACAACCTCCTCGGAAAGCTCAACCTCTTCACCCTCTGAAGAAGAAGAAGAAGTAGGTGGTGCAGGAGCATGTCGCCTCTTAAAAGGAGCATTACGAGAAGTTCCACCCAAATCCCCCTTACGGGCATGTTTCCTTGACCGTGGCATAGCTTTAAAGCAGCCCAAAATACTCAATCGCCACAACAACTTCAAGTTTCCAAACCAACAAAGAATGTTCCTCACAAATGCCCAACAAATTAGACTCACCACTTGAGATTGGCAAAATATCAAACACGTGGTAGGCTCACGTTGGTTCCACTTGCACACACCTCCAAAATCAAGTCCCCAAAACTAAAAGCAACCTTCTTCCACCCAAAAGCATGTAATTAAGAGCACAACATCAAATAACAATCTCTACCCGACTTGGGCATTTACACAAACACTTGATAGGCACCTTGCGAAAACACCTTGCACAAGAAGCAACTTCATATCCAAACCGCCCAAAATCAGCAAATCAACTCCAAAAAATCAGTAAATGAGCTGAAACTAAAGCCAAAACGCATAGCCCATGCACCACACAATGGATCTCCAACTTACCTTCAAAAAGGAGAAAAGAAAAAAGAAAAAACCATGACTTCCACCATGCAACACATACCAATAAAATAGAGAGAACCAGTTGTTAAAAACAGCTTAGCACAACCAAAGGAAGCAGAAAATCAGCTTAGATGGAGGAAGAAACATAGATACCAAAGGTTGGAAGGTGAAGCTCACGGGTGAAGAGGAAGAGCATAAGCACGGGTGTGGGCTGGAATGGCACGGGTGGGTGCTGGAATTAGAGGGAAATAACAGAATTATGAAGGTCACGTGACCTTGTAAAGAAACACATGCCAGCTTGGGCGCCCATGTGGGAATGTGGGGCGCCCATCAGGGGACACGGGCGCCCATGCTATAGGTGGGGCGCCCCACTTGAGCTGAAACAGCAGAAAAAGTTTTTTTTTTTTTTTAAACCAAAGTATAGAGAAGAGCAAGTCAAGACACAAATCGACACTCATTCATACCAAACTTCAAAACAAGAATTCTCTAATCTAAGACAAAACCAAACAAAACAAAAGGAAATAAACTACTATTTACAAACTAGGACTCTAGACTTTCATTCGAAAGAAGGTGGGTCGGTCAACTCCCACGTCTCAATCTCAGCCACGAAACTCTCCAAGTATGGCTTGAGACGATGGCCATTCACTTTGAAAATAGTGTTGTTGCGTGGGTTATGCACCTCACACACACCATGCTCTGAAATAGAAGTGATGACAAAGGGACCCGACCATCGAGACCTTAACTTCCCCGGAAAAAAATGTAACCTAGAGTTGTACAACAAGACTCTTTGTCCCACTTGAAAGGATTTCCTAAGAATGTGTCTATCATGCAAATCCTTCATTTTAGCCTTGGCAATCTTTGCATTCTCGAAAGCATCATTTCGCAATTCATCAAGTTCATTCAATTGAAGCTTCCTAAAAGTGCCGGCATCATCTAGACTTTCATTGAATTGCCGGATTGCCCAGTAGGCTCGATGCTCCATCTCAACGGGTAGATGGCAAGCCTTGCCATAAACAAGACGATAGGGAGACATGCCTAAAATAGTCTTATAAGCCGTACGATATGCCCACAACGCATCAACTAGCCGTAAAGACCAATCTTACGTGTGGGATTAACCGTTTTCTCAAGAATACCTTTGATCTCCCTATTTGCCAATTCAACCTGGCCACTATTTGGGGATGATAAGGAGTCCCCACCTTATGAGTTACACCATATCTACGCATTAAGATACCTACAGGCCGATTGCAAAAAT
The DNA here is from genome assembly GCA_019916065.1 of Vitellaria paradoxa. Taxonomy (NCBI): domain Eukaryota; kingdom Viridiplantae; phylum Streptophyta; class Magnoliopsida; order Ericales; family Sapotaceae; genus Vitellaria; species Vitellaria paradoxa. The sequence continues at coordinate 43,869,499 of CM034237.1, read as the reverse complement.
GCTTACCACCATCACTAATGATGGCCCGGGGCATCCCAAAATGTGAAAAGATATACTCTTTCAAGAATTTGACCACCACACGATGGTCATTAGTGCGAGTGGCAATGGCTTCTACCCATTAGAAACATAATCTACGGCCATAAGAATATACTCAAAACCAAACGATATAGGAAACGGGCCCATAAAGTCTATCCCCCAACAATCAAAAATTTCCAAATAATGACAGGATTTGGGGCATTCATTTCGTTTGGAAAGGGCCCCTAATCGTTGGCATCGGTCACAACCTCAAACAGAAGTTATGCACATCCTTGAACATCGAGGGCCAATAAAATCCGCTTTGAAGGATCTTAGCGGTAGTTTTCTTGGCAGAGAAATGACCCCCGCAAGCCAAGGCATGGCAAAACTCAATGACACTAGAAATCTCACTATCCGGAATGCATCGTCTCACAATTTGGTCAGAGCAATACTTATAAAGGTAGGGCTCATCCCAAAAGAAGCTACGCACATTGCGTAGGAACTTAACTCTGTCAACTTTCGCCCATTGCGAAGGCATCTGGCCAGTCACTAAAAAATTAGCAATGTCCTGCATACCAAGGAAGATGATCAGGAGAAGTAGTGCTTATGTGCATGATATGCTCATCAGGGAAATGTTCATTAATTGGGTGGTCACTCGATTCAGACAGATGAAGTGGCAAGCGTGACAAGTGGTCAGCCACCACATTCTCTACTCCTTTCTTATCTTTAATCTCCAAATCAAACTCTTGAAGGAGTAGCATCCATCTAATCAGACGAGGCTTTGCCTCTTTTTTGGCAAGAAGATATTTCAGAGCTGCGTGGTCAGTAAACACTGTGACACGAGATCCCACCAAATATGACCTAAACTTGTCGAGGGCAAATACTACTGCTAGAAGCTCCTTTTCCGTAGTGGTATAATTCACTTGAGCTTCATTAAGAGTCTTACTAGCATAGTAAATGACAACAGGCTTCCCCTCTCTCCTTTGCCCTAAAACAGCTCCCACTGCGAAATCACTCGCATCACACATAAGCTCGAATGGTAAAGACCAGTCCGGGCTTTGGACAATTGGTGCAGTGGTGAGTAGGTGTTTAAGTCTGTCAAACGCCTCTTGGCATGAGGTTGTCCACTCAAAAGGAACATCGTTAGACAACAATGAGCATAAGGACCGGGCAATAGAACTAAAAGACTGGATGAATCGCCGATAAAAACCGGCATGGCCAAGGAATGATCTCACGTCTTTCACACATCTAGGGGTAGACAAATTTTGAATCAACTCTACTTTTGCTTTGTCAACCTCGATCCCCCGACATGATACTATATGCCCCAAAACTATCCCTTGTTGTACCATGAAATGGCACTTTTCCCAGTTCAGCACCAAATTACTCTCCTCACAACGCACTAACACCTTTTCAAGGTTGGACAAGCACTCATCAAATGTATCACCATAAACAGAGAAATCATCCATGAACACTTCCAAGAACCGCTCGACCATGTCACTGAAAAATGCTCATCACACACCTTTGAAAAGTCGCAGGTGCGTTACATAACCCAAACGGCATGCGTCTATACGCAAATGTGCCGAATGGACATGTGAAAGTGGTCTTTTCTTGGTCCTCTAGTGCTATCTCAACCTGATTATATCCTGAATACCCATCTAGGAAGCAATAGAAAGATTTTCCTGCTACTCTCTCAAGCACCTGGTCTAGAAAGGGAAGTGGAAAATGATCTTTCCGAGTCACCTCATTCAAGCGTCTATAATCAATGCACATACGCCACCCAGTCTGGGTACGTTGAGGCACTAACTCACCTTTCTCATTCTCAACCACAGTGACGCCTGACTTCTTAGGAACGACCTGAGTAGGACTCACCCACTTCGAATCAGAGATGGGGTAAATGATACCCGCATCAAGCAACTTAAGCACCTCCCCTTTTACAACTTCCTTCATATTAGGATTTAGCCGTCTTTGCATTTGCCTCACCGGCTTAGCATCATCTTCGAGGTATATATGATGAGAACATACTAAGGGACTGATACCTCGAAGATCCGCCACAGTCCAACCCAATGCTCGACGGTGAGCACTCAACACTGCTAACAATCTCACTTCCTGTTCTTTCTCCAAACTTGCTGACACTACTACAGGAAATGTCTCACCCTCCCCTAGGAATGCATATTTAAGCTCACTCGGTAATGGTTTCCTAGAGGGGCAAGGGGGACACTCAATTGATGGTTTGGACTTAATCAAGGAAGGCTCCAAAGACTCAAAATTGGTACCCAACCACTAGCTACCATGACATTCTCAGTCTCTTCTATCAACTCTCCAGCATACCTGCAATTCTCTCCATCCAACACGACACATCTCTCACTCCTCACTAAAGCACACTCCAAGGGTCCTCCAAGTAAGACTTCTCAAAGTACTCCTCACTCAAGGCATGGATCACATCCACCTCCCTAATATCCTCATACTCTCCCATTTGCTTTCCTACCCGAAAGATATTCATCTCCATGGTCATATTCCCAAACGAAAGTTTCATTACCCCACTTCTACAATTGATCACCGCATTCGATGTAGCAAGAAAGGGTCTACCGAGTATTACCGGAATGGATTGAGTAGGGTTTGAAATGGGTTGAGTGTCCAAAACTATGAAATCAACTGGAAAGTAGAACTTGTCTACTTGAACCAGTACATCTTCCACTACACCCCTAGGCATTTTCACTGAACGGTCAGCCAATTGCAATGTCACTCTGGTGGGTTTCAGCTCACCTAAGCCTAGTTGCTAATAAACAGTGTAAGGCAATAGGTTGACACTAGCACCCAAGTCCAGTAGAGCTCTGTCTACAATGTGATTTCCTATGATGCAGGAAATGGTTGGACACCCTGGATCCTTATACTTAGGGGGTGTCTCCCGCTGGATTATGGCACTGGCTTGTTCTGTCAAGAAAGCCTTTTCCTTGACATTGAGCCTCCTCTTCACAGTGCACATATCCTTGAGAAACTTAGCATAAGAAGGGTTCTGCTTGATGGCCTCAAGTAACGGGATGTTGATTCTCACTTGTTTGAACATCTCATAAATTTCTGAGTTCAACATCTCATTCTTGCCCTTTGCTAATCTCTGGGGAAAAGGTGGTCTAGGCATGTGCTTAACAGGCTGGTCTATTGGCCTAACCAATGGCCCCTCACTGGTTTCCCCATCGCTCTCTTTTTCAACCTCTCCATTCTCTTTCTCTCCACTCCCAATCTTTTCGACATTTCCACTATCCTTTGAACCCAACTGTTCACTAGGAGTATTGGCTCTAGGGTCAATCGGCTTTTGAATGATTTTACCACTCCGCAAAGTGGTAACAGCTTGAACTTGCTCATGTGAGGTAGCACCCGAGGTCAACGACTCAGTCATGTTCGCCTGGCCTTTCGGGTTGGGAAAAGGTTGTGCTGGGAGTTTACCACTCTGAGTGGTACTCATAGCCTGGGTCAACTTAGAGACTTGACCCTTGATGTCATCCAAAGCCCGAGTTACTTGATTGTTGATGTTCAGTTGTTGTTGCATAAATTGATTAAGAGTATCATCAATTGGTCTCTTATGTGGTGGTTGGTATGCAACAGAACTGGGCTGTTGGAATTGGGATGATGGTAAAGGAGGTGGTTGCTGAAATGGTTGTCCCGAATTATCATTCCTCCAGGAGAAATCGGGATGGTTCCTCCACCCTGGGGAATAAGCATTGGAAGCTTGGTTTCCACTTTGGTAAGGGACATGTCCACTTTGGGTATAAGGAGCATTACTTTGACCCCTATTCGGGAATGGACGATTTGGTGCATTGTTAATGTAAGCTTGACCATAGGCTATCTCCCTAAGCAAAGGCAATTCGGGGCACGAATTTGCATCATGCCCCATTTGATCATAAGCGGCGCAAACCACTTTCTTCTCAACCAACTTTTCCTTGTTCTTCAGTTCAAGGGACTCAAGCTTATGTTGCAAGGCGGATAACCTAGCCTGTAAATCGTCACTCTCACTCAACTCTAATTGGCGACTAGGTACCGAATACCTATGTTCAGAAGATGAGGGTGGTCCAATTTCCCAATCATTTGAATCTTCGGCTACCATGTCAAAGAAATCCATGGCATCCTCCGCAGTCTTATCAAAAAGGGTACCATTGCACATGGTCGAGACAAGTTGTTTGAGACTGGGAGTTAAAGACTCATGAAATATACTCACTAACCTCCATGGCTCAAATCCGTGGTGAGGACAAGCCATCAAGAGGTCCTTAAACCTCTCCCACGCACGACAGAAATTCTCATTAGACTTGCATGAAAAAGTGGTGATCTGTCGCCTATAGTGTTGAGTCTTTTGAGTTGGAAAATACTTCTTCAGAAACTCGGTTTGCATTTCGCGCCAAGTCCCAATGGAACGAGGGCGAAGGGAGCTAAGCCACAGTTTGGCTTTGTCCTTAAGGAAAAATGGGAACAGTTGGAGTCGGACAACATCCTCATTAGCATTCGGGTCTACACAAGTGTTAGATACTTCCTCAAACTCTCTCAAGTGGTTATACGGATTTTCAGAATCAAGACCATGGAAATTAGGTAGGAGTTGGATGATTCCTGGTCTTAAGGTAAAATTGCCCCTGTTCAAAGGCAAAATGATGCAGGAAGGTGTGGTTTGCCTAACCGGGTTAAGGTGATCTCTAATCCTCCTAATTTCCAGAGCTCCATCATCCCCATTTACACTTCCATCCCCTTCTAAATTTGCCATTAAGTCGGACGATTGGGAGTTTGTGGCTGACGCTAAGATATGGGGCTCTAAAGGCTCACGAATGTAAGAAGGGTTACTATGATCGAGAATGACTTCGACAACCTTGCCTGACCTCAAAAACATGCAGTGGATTACTAACCTAAGTCTGTTTGGTTTGTTGTTGTGTTTTTTTTTTTTTTCACAAATCTAAAAGAAGGAAAATCCTAAAATTAGAGAAAAGGAATTAAAATAAAAAATGAAATATACAAAAGAAAAGAAATAAGGAACGATATCACCTGGAAGTCCAAATGTAACCGCACCAGCAAGTGCTTTCATCCACAAGCTCTCTGAGTTCAGCACACACACACCGTTGTTCCCCGGCAACGGCGCCAAAAACTTGACCGCTCTCTAAATTGGTAGTGGCTCACTCTCAAGTATAAGAGGTCGGTTGTGTCTATTCTAGGTGAGTCCTAGGTCATCTCCACAGGGAACAAAAGTGTGCCTAAGTGTTGGGAACCTTGTTTCAAAAACACTTGCAAAAATCTCAAAAAGAAAAGAGGAAAATCTTTTTGGGGTTTTCGAATAAGTAATTGAAAATTTGATTTGAAAATAATTGGGAAAACGATTTGAAAATTTAAAAGAAATACACTTAAACTAAGAATGACACACTAAGGAAGCAACCAATTCAAACACTTAACAGAGTACGTGAATTACTTAAACACTTGGATTAATGGAGATACTTGGTTTTAACCTAGTCCTATAATGTCCTCGAAGGCTTGGACTTGAATATGAAATTAACTCAACCTAACCTTTACACATGTAAGATCAGGCCGAAAAATTCAACGTTAAAAATCTTATTTCATAAAGAAATTGTAACTCCGAGGTCTTGAAGTCAAGTTCGAAATCACCGGGACATGGAATTAACCTCCGATTCACGTTAGTGTAAACGGGGGTCAATTGTATCACAGGGTTTCGTTTTCGAAAAAATCAACCTAAAATTACAATTCTTATGTTATCATTCAAAAGATAATGAATTCATTTCAATTTGTTCTGTCCGAGTCCAAGACCTTCAATTTCATTACGAACCTAGGTTAAAACCAAGAAAAGCCCTAGCCTAGCATAGCGAAAGTATAAACAGAACAATTCGAAAAGAAAAACATCTTCAATATGCAACAAACCACAAGAACAAAATAAATCGAAAAGGTTTAAAACAATTTTGAAAGCAAATCAATACAAACTAAGTCTACGAAACACTACGAAGCGAACATACCAGACAAAACACTTAAAACATGAGATTCTTATTAAAACGAACTAACAAATTAAAACTTACACATGAATTGTACTACGAAAACAAGATTGAACTTGAACAATCCAAAGCGAAAGCAACGAGTCCAAATCCTTGGTGCAATTCGAATGTAATTTTTACATAAAACTCTTAGAAGAGAAAATCTGAACTTTTCCTAGGGTTACGACCCCGTCCTTATCAAAATTCTACCCTTTTATATTATTACAAAAGTCAGGGGTAAAATGGTAAAATTACACTCTAAATTTCCTGCTGGACTTGTGCTAGAAGAGTACCCATGGGCGCCCATGCTATAGGTGGGGCGCCCATGCTTGAGGTGTTTGATGAAGTCCTCAAAGAACAGGCCAAAATCAGCAGGCATGACCCTCCTCTGTGGGCGCCCATCTGATAAAGAGTGGGGCGCCCACAGGTCTAGGTGGGGCGCCCATGCTTCTGGTGGGGCGCCCATGCTTCTGGTGCAGATTATCCCACTTTGTTTCCTTACTCTTTTGACCTTTCTTTTCATCCTCCTTCACCAAGTGAAGCACCAAAACCTACAAAAGTCCAAAAGCACATAAATTAGCTTCTTTCCTTAAAAGATAAGAGATTTATGTAATTAAAACACCTAAAACCATTCACATTATCATAGTAAGTGTGCATTTTATGTGCTCAATCAAACACCCTTTTTGAATTCAAGAAGACGAACTAAATCCACTGTAGCACGTTGAATCCACAACCAATCAAACCCACTGCATGCAAATTTGAAATCCTTCGCATAATAACGCACAAAAAAGGTTAAAACATTGTTAGCTAAATGTTGAGAGAAAATATGAACAATAATCTCCTTTTTTTATTTTGGGTATTTTTCTCTATTTAAAATGCTAGATATGTCCAATAATATATAAGGAATAAAAATTTAGATGTATCAAGTTTCAAAAATATAGTTTGGAAACTGAAATTGTGACGCTCGTAGGAGCGACCTTCCCGCACTTAACTCGCACAACTTAAATCTGAAAACACCTCTTTCGGTATTTTTCACAAATTAAAAGGATTCGCCTTCCTGTGCTCTTCCTTTGTGAGAAATTTCAGTTATCTAGTTTTTACAGTCTTCCAAATATATTCTAAGGCTAATACAATTTGTTTGATCATGAAACTCTAACATCTTAACTAAGCCTGTCAATGGTCCAAATCTGGGCTAGATCTGGACTAGATCCATTGAGTCCAAATCCATCAAGTAAAAATCCAATCCACACCCATAATTAAATAGATCTAGCCATTGCACTCTATATTAGGCTCGCTAACCAACAAGTTTGATTCGTTTACCTAACCTGATCCATTTTTTTAGGACTTAAATAAAAGAAATTTCACCTACTCCACCAAAATGTATATATACATATATAAAAGAAATTTCATCCACTCTACCAATATATATATACACATAAATAAAAGAAATTTTACCCACTCTACCGAAATATATAAGACATACACGATCCACTAGAAACAAGTTGTCATCTATAATAAAGCTTGCAAGGAACACATTTTTTTCCCAAATTTATAAAGTATGAAATATTTTCTAAATAATGGAAAAAAATCACAAAAGTTTCTTAAACTATCATCTATTTGCAGTCATGGCATCAACATCACCCAAGTAATAACAGTTTAACCATTGTCTTCCACTCCAAGTAAGTGAAACAAACACATTTATAGTTATTGGCACTAAACAGTAAACACCATTTTAGGACTCCAAGATACTCCGAATAATTGATAGAACCATTAAAGATTCACAAACAATAAAGCACTATTAACTATGTAGAAATCGAAGATATGGTTAAAAATAAACCACAAAACACTAGCAATGAGAAGCATTTATTTACTTAGGGGATACCAATAAGAACATTATAAATACAGTGTTTGTGATAAATTAATTTTAATAAAAAGTAAATCCTACTCATAAAATTCAATATCCTTGCTATACATGCTCAAGAAAACTTGATATTTGCATAATCACCCAACATGCATTCACAGTTTAACGCCCATAACTTTAATCTCTTGTCACACGTTTAGATACAGTAGATCTACCATGGCTTAAAGGTCCAATTAGTCTTTTTTCCCTTAACTTTTGTTGTATCATGAAATCAACCTCACCACATTATAAGAACTAACAAGTTGCCCAATTTCAACAATTACAGGTCCATAGAAAATTTTAGATGCTTCTATCCAACAAAATATTTTTAATAAATTGTCAGCTGATATAATAATAATTTGGATAAAATGCATAAATTGTATTTAAACTTTAAGGTAATCTCTGTAATAAACACTGACAATATAATCTACCTCAAACATTTAAAGATAAAACTGAAAATCCACCTCATGAAAAATTCTCTGTTACTATTTAATCCTATATAAAAATGAAGATTAACACAAAAGAAAGTAACAACATGACCATGATGGCCAACAAAAGAATTGTATGTTGAATTGAAGAAAATGATTTCCTTGATGTCAAGTAAGGGTGGAAAGTTTGTTAGATGCAATACCATATGAACCAAAATGTTTAACAGTGCTACACCTGAACAAAAATTACAAAAATTTGATATAATATAATGCCAACAAATTATTTTTATTTTTTTATTTTTTTTGAAAAGTGCCTAACTAAATATTATTTATAGAAACCTTAACACTAATACATAAATCTTGAGAAGTTATTTGATTTGGTTTTGGACAACTAATAATCTAAATATAGGATATGAAACTTAAAATATAGACATTCACGAAGTTCATTTCTCTGTGAAAATTTAGCTGAACATGGAACAAGTACCCATAATTCACCCATCTTCAATTGAATCTAATTACATGCTTATATTTACATATCCGCATATGTATAGAAATCGAGCGAAAGAGAAAGAGAGAGACTATCGTAGTTACATAGAGTCGGTGTCTAGCCTCTATAAGTTTTGCAACAACCTTAGCCACCAAAATCTGTGAGGCGAGAGCTTGAGCGACTATGAAATCTTTGATGCAATCTGGCCAAGGGTTTCAAAAATGAAAGATAAATAAAAATAAAAGTGGATTTTTAGATCAAAAGTAAATCCATTAAATTTATCCAAATCCGGTCCAAAAATTAACAGATCAAGTGGATTTGGATCTTAAGAATTTTTATAGTGGGTCGGATCTAAAGCACCATTAATGAAGCGAAGAGTGCCATTAATAAATTGAATTTGGATTGAATCTGGGCTATACCCAATCCATTGACAGTCCTAGTCTTAACCAACATTTAAGTTTATAAAGACTAGAACTCTATTTTAACTATAGATTTACCAACTCTAATAAAATCCATAACAAGGTTCCAGGGCTAGGGAAATAACAAGGTTCTAGGCTAAGAAAATTTAAAATGTACCTTCAATAATTAGGGTATCTTAACTATCCTTATTCTCCCCAAAATGATAATTGTTGATGACAATGAGTTTGATGCGCATTTAGAGAGAGCCATCAAAATATATCAACTTAATTATAATCTCTTCGGAACCCCAGATACCACATTGGGACATCATCATCACCGTACCCCAGATGATGATGCCCAATGCAGTGTCCTAGACATATAAAAAGAGCACAAACTGGATAAGTTCCGACCAAGGAAAGAACCTTAACATTTTTATAAGAAAAAAGAATATTAATTTTTTATATAACAAACTAATGAAAATACTTAAATTATTTTTGGTATAATAGTTAAAATAATTAATTTAAGATAATTTCCAAGACGAAAAATTCTTGAATCACACATAATACACCAACAACTAGTTGTTGTTTTATTGCCATTATAAATTCTATTTCATTTGTATGTTCTAATTAATAATAATGTAGTTAAAACTATTTGGAAATTAATTTCTCATAAATAAAAATAATAATAATTATCCATATAGCATACATTCTCACACAATGCAAAACACATGTAAAGATAAAATGAAATTTCAATTATTAACTTTATATTGTTGTCATAAATAAAATTAATTATTGAAATTATGATAGTAAATTTATTATTTATCGTTATAATATGGCTACTTTCTAGTACGTACGTACGTACGTACATGAAAATACTAAAATAAGTAACATTTCAATTTTTTAGAATGAAATTAAAAAAGACTAAATATAAAGAATATGAAATTAAAATCAGACTGCATTATTACTAGTTACAACTATACATTGTCTAATAAAATAGCAGACTAACCAGCAGAAATTAATGTTAATAATATTCAAAATTGTTTGACAACATTAAAGATACCATTGAAAAAAGTACAAATAAGATTAGTCAACAGTATTGAGATATAATAAAAATGTACAAATAACATGTAGACCAAAAAAAAAAAGTAACCCTTAAACTAATAACGTCGACTTGATCTAATTTAAACCGAAATTGTACTCAGTTGATATGATTGAAAGTTTTTAAAAATTAATCTACTAAGGCGCAATTTGAACAAAAATATAAAACAAAGAAAGGTTAAGCTGAGTTTAAAAAAAAATTTCTTACTATATGTCAAAACTAAAAGAAATTTACAAAGCATATGGTAAATATATGTATAAATTGTAAACTACATACCTATTCAAAAGTTGAAACATGAGTTAAAAATTAAAGGCCTTTGTTTTTTGTGAAAAATTAGATTTTTTGGCAAATCTTAAAAATCCGCCATCTTCCCATGAATTACCATACGAATTTTTTTATCTTCTAGTGAATTTTTTCTTTTTCTTGTTCATACCAAAATCCAACTATTAGTATTGTGTGTTTGTAAATTTTTCTATTTCAATTTATTAGTTAATTATCTTATTATTAACATATTTTCTATCATAAATAAAAAGGAAAGATTAACTTTTTAATGTAACATTTAAGCTAATGAAAATAATTAAATTATTTGTAGTATAACAATGAAAAATTAATTTAACATACATTTTTAAGATAATAAAATCCATGATTCAAATACAATGCACCAACAATTAATTGTTGACCTACTATTTTTATAAGTTTTGTTTATTTGTATATCTAATTAGCATATAGTAATGTAGTCAAAACTATTTGGAGACTCATTTATCATAAAAAAGTAGAAATTATGCACATAGCATAACTTCTCACACAACGCGCAACACGCAACACACAAGTAGAGACATTGTGGAATTTCAATTATTAACTTTATATTGTCCTCCAAAACAAAATTGATTATTGAAATTATGATTGTCAATTTATTGTTTACCATTATAATACGATATTTTCTAGTATATATATATATATATACGAAAAGACTAAAATAAGTAACATTCAATTTTTTATAATGAAATTAAAAAAGACTAAACATGAGAAACATGAATTTAAAATCTGACTACATTATTATTAGTTACAGTATATATTATTTAATAAAACAATAGACTAACTAATAGAAAGTAATGTTTCCAATATTCAAAATGGTTCAACAACATTAAAGATATCATTTAAAAAAGTACAAAAAAGACTAGTCAACAATATTAAAAATATAATAGGAATGTACAAATAATATATAGATACAAAAAAAAAAAAAAAATCAACCCCTAAACTAACAACTTAGACTTGACATGATTTGAATTGAAGTTGTACCTAGTTGATATGATTAGAAGTTGCTTAAAAATTGATCTACCATGGTGCAATATGAACAAAAAAATTTAGAAAAAAAGAAAGAAATCTAAAGATGAGTGGTAAAAATAACTAATTTATCTTTTATATGTCGAAAATAAACTAAATTTACAAAGCATGTAATATATATGAATAAATTGTAAACTACATACTTATTCAATAGTTGGAACATGAATTAGAAAATTTTAGTGCTTTGTTTATCGTGGAAAACTATATTTCCTAACGAATATTACATATTTACCGTCTCCCCATGAATTGTTATAAAAATTTACATAATGCAACACTTCTTTATTTTCCTTGATCATAGCAAAATTTAACTATTAATATTGTGTATCTGTAAATTTTATATTTCAAAAATTACATAATTATCCAATTATTCATATGTTTTCCATTATATATGACTATTTCTTGTTATAGATGAGTCATATATAACTAGATGAGTCAAATATAATGTACCAACAACTTCTTGTTGCTTAACTACTTTCATGTTTCATATGTATGATCTATTTTTTTAGCACGCGATCCAAGTTAGCATATATAAATATTAAATAACGCGTATACACATATTGTACTTTTTATCTTTCGTCATTCATAACTCTATAAGATATTTAACCATTTGGAAATGATAATCAAATATTTTACTTTTAGCTTATAATCTCAGTTCAATTAATAAATTCAAAAATATCCTTAAAACCACTCGCATAACAATTTATCTCATTTGGTTTGCATCAATCGAGGAGCTCCTTAGAAGAAAGTTGATCTTGTTCTATTTTTATTAGGGACAATTGTCATTTTACCCCTGGTATTTAAGGTGAAAAACACTTACTTTCCTAAACTTTACAAATTTATTTTTATATCCCTTATACTTTGAATTAAAGTGAAAACGTTAAAAATCTGTCAAACATAATGATTTTTACTCTAAGTTTAAAAATTGTATTTTTATTTCCTGTACTTTATATTACATACACTTATATCCCCTAATTCTATTTAGTTTTCAATAGGTATTATTGTCTTTTCACTTAAAAATTTAACGATGTTTACAAATTTATTTTAGCCCAAAATACAAGATACAAAAGTAGGTTTTTAAAATTCAATGGGTATAAATGATTTTCACCTTAAGTAAGAGGGTAAAAAGGTAATTGTCTCTTCTCAATATTATAGGTTATTGTTATAGATTCAATCATTATAATAACCCAACACATATCTGCATAAAATAAAATAATATATAATTGATTTATTAGTAAGTAATTAAAATGACATTGTACTATTTTTTATTGATAATAATAAATTAGATCAAAATGTTATATTTTTTATTAAAAAATAAAAAGTGTCGTAATTTGTTTACTTACCAAATTCTCACATTTTTAAATTTAGTTAGCATATCATTATACAATCCCAAAAAAATGATAGATCATTCTAATATACTTTTTAGCACATCAATATTTTATGCATAGATAATATTGAAGTATGATAAAATTTTAGGTTAATTACACTGATACCCTTTCAACTTTATCTGATTTTCAATTTACCCCCTTACCGATTTAAAAGGGATTCTATTTGAAATTCGTAAAAAAATTTGGATGGAAAAAAGATCAAAAGTCAACCTCTTTTTTTAATACAACTTTATTAACACAAAAATATCTTCAAATATAAGAAAAAATAAATAAAATAATACATATGCAAATACGTATACATATAAATATAAATTTTATTATTTTCTTACACTTTTTACCCATTTAAAAATTAATTTGTAATAAATGTTATAAAAAAATAATTGAATTTATTAAAATAAAAATTAAACTTTAATAAATAATAATTTATTATTAGAATGATTTATTTTATTATATATACACGTATACATATATATACAATAAATTAAAAATTATGTAATTAACTCTAATATAATTCTAAAAGTTCTATCTTATAAACTCAAAATTAGATTCATATGGTCTCAATTGAGAGTTTACAAGCAGTCAGTGTACGTGTTCAATTCCAAAAACTTCTCGCTAGTTTGCGTTTTAAAGAAATAACACCAATAGTAATTATCTTTATTTTTGTAATTATCCTTTAGCGGATGACATTTGATATGAAAAGTCAAATTATTAATGTAATCATAATTTATTTTAATTTGAATAAATAGTAATAAATAGTATTAATAAAAATTATTATTTATTTACATAATAATTTTTTTGTAATAACTAATCTTAATTTAACAGTAAATCATTATTTATTTTAATAGTAATTAATTTTGATTACTATAAAAATATTAAAAAATAAATCATTCTAATAATAAATTACTATTTATTTAAGTTTAATTTTTAATGAATTTAATTATTCTTTTATAACATTTATTATAAATTAAGTTTTAAATGGATAAAGAAAGTAAGCAAAAAATAAAATTTATATGTATACGTATATGTATTTATATTGTTGGGTAAATTACACTTACTTCCCCTGAAGATTAGGCATAATTGATGGACATCTCCCAATCTTTTAAATTTGACAGTTATCTTCCTTAAACCCAAAATTTGTCATACGTCATTGTATCCGTTAACTAGACGTTAAAAATCAAACAATATATCGTGACATCAGTAATAAATCGTAGATAGTTGTCCTTTTTACCCTCTCCGTCTATTTTTTACCCTCTCTATCTAACCTTTGGAGTTTTGAAAACCCCCAATTAGGTGCACTGTTGCCGCCGCCAGAGGCTCTTCTTCGTCTTTTCATACCTGCTCAATTTGCCTGAGCACCGCGACCTCAGATGGTGCCATTACTACTTCCATTGAAGAGATAATGAGCCGATGAGACAATTGTAAGAAAGATCTAAAGTTTGGAGACGATAGAGGATAGAACCGATGAACGAGTTGTGATCGAGAAATAGAGATTTGAGGTTAACTAAACTAGAGAGATTAAGAATGGGTCCGATGAGCACGACGAATGAATCGACCAACGCTGTCTCAGTTTTTAGATCAGTTTTCACCGATTGAAGATCAAAGATGTTTAGGATCACAAATGGGACATTCGACATATATGAAGACCATCGTAGTCATGCCTACCACTTCGGATTCTCATTTGTAATCCATAGGCTTTCAAGCAAATTATTGTTGCTTGGATCTAAGAGATGTACGTTGGTGTTATGATGGATTTGGGTTTTGGGGATTTTAATGAAATGAAGTAGAGATTTCTTATGTAAGATTGTAGAACAAATGGGTATGAAAAGTTGTTGGATGAGTAGACGACTGAAAAGATTGGTGGGTTAGGTTGAGAATTATGCGTAAGACATCGGAGGAAAGAGCTGTGAAGTGGATCAAAATTTGTAGAATATGAGATGTAAAGCACAAGAGTTGAAAATAGTAAGAGAATCGAAGATTTCAAAGCTCTCATTTTTATATTTTTTTTTCTTTTTGTGATTTTTCAAGTGGATGATGAACTTTCCTCGTCCAATGTTGAGCATATGTTCTGTATATGTGAAGTGAACCCACTTCTTTGATTGGCAAGCAAGAAAATAAAAGAGAAATAGAAAGTAAAATGGGCTTGATTCGAGAGCTAACCATTCTCTTCCAATTGAGAATTTAATCCCAAAATGAATATTATTTTTCATTCTCATTTTCCTTACAATATTTATCTATTTATAGACTAATACAACAACTAAACTAACAAACTAACTGATTGATATTCTAACTAACTAAATAATTCGGGTCTATAACAATTCCCACACCTTAAAAATTGACCTTGTCCTCAAAGTCAAAATACAACTACTAGGAAACACAAGAAATTTTTTTTCCCCAAATCTTAATACGCAAAATAGTCCTTTGATTTCATTGATTACACCATTAGCTTACTTATTTGCTCCAACTCGTTTATTCTTGGAAACCCGACTCGTTCAGCTGACCCCAATTTATACATCATCAATATAGCTTCCTCTGGAAGTTTCGTACACCTGTCCTACCGACTTACATTTATTACTCCCACCTATCTCCACTGCTGAGCTCCTTCTCTCTGATTCATCAATGATCATTGACTTACTTATCCTTGCCTTCACATCCGAGCATTGGAGAACCCGGGTATCTTCCAAAAAATGAATTCGTGTTTTCAAAACATTTGCTTCTATCCTACTTGAGGAAATGGACCTCAAAAGGTTATCTATCTTTGTCTTCAAGTGTTCAACCATTTGATCGTTGGCTTCATAAAATTAATCCATCTGCCGCAACCTCACTGTGGAAATTATGAACTCGGATCTAAAACGTAGATGAACTATCCAAAAAATCAAATGTGATGTGCGATTTTCTGCATTTCGCTCATTTACCTCGAAGACCTATCGACAACGACAAATAACATGTGCAAATCGTATAATCTGTGAGCTGATTTTTGCTCTCTGTGATAGCTCCACTACATTCTCCGTGGCAGTTAGGGTTGTATTGCACCAGCGTCTTATAAAAAAAGACCATTTTTTCCGAACACAGATATTCAAAATGCCAGAAGACTGAAGTATTTTTAAGTTGAGGAGTTCATGCCCAACTGGTTTGTCATCTACCCGTACTTGTAATTGAGAAATCTGCGATTCTTGTATTTCTTGGCCTCTAATTGTTTGTAAAAATGCCTCTTCTACCTTTACGAAAGATATGGGTTGAATTTGTGAATATTGTGAATTGTTTGCATTGTTCACTCTCTTGAACTTTGATTTTGGGCCCGGATGAAAAACCTTAACCATACACTGAATTTCTTCTCTTGATCTAGCCAAAGAAAAATCTGATTTAGGTTTATCTTGCACACCAATACCAAAGATTTTGAATTGAATCCCTTCTTCAATAGGAACAAAATTCACCCATTCCCACTGGTTTATACACTTTCCATAATTTTTTTCACCCCAAATTAGTGGTTTTTCATACGGAAATGCACCTTGAATCACTATGGGCTCATGTCTGTCCAGAGAATTATTTTTTGGCTTCTGATTTTCTAGTTGTTCATTTCCTTGATCTTTAATGACTTTGAAAATTCCTCCACTGACTTTCTTTAGAATTTCATATTGATGATATGTAACTCCATTTTTTTCTTGATTTTTCTCTTTCTGGTCCTTGGCTTCTATTTCCCATTTTGTTTCCTCCTTGTGTCGGTGAATTCTTTTTTGTTCGATTTCTTGAATTGCCATCGTATTAGACTGAACTTGATGAAAGACATCCTCTAACTTCTTACGCAACAATTCTACCATTTGTCTCAATTGCTTCAATTGTGAATTCATTTCTTGCTGATTTTGCAGAAACTCTCCATAGTTTGCATCAATTTCCTCTTCCATCATTGTTGAATCTTGAATTTTTTTTTTTTATCTCAGGAACATTGTTGCACCAGGAAAGTGTTCTGATACCAATTGAAGTGAACCCACTTCTTTGATTGGCAAGCAAGAAATTAAAAGAGAAATAGAAAGTAAAATGGGTTTAATTCGAGAGCTAACCCCTTTCTCCCAATTGAGAATTTAATCCCAAAATGAATATTCTTTTTCATTCCCATTTTCCTTACAATATTTATCTATTTATAGACTAAAACAACAACTAAACTAACAAACTAACTAATTTGATATTCTAACTAACTAACTAATTCAGGTCTATAACAATATGATTCTCCGAAGTGTGGACGGTATTTGCACCGAAGTAAAAGAAAGGACGAAAACAAATATTGATATTTGAATAATGGTCAAAGAGAAAAGGCAAAGTTCTCATAGGCAGAGTCCTCGTCTCTGTATTTGAATTTGGGAAAGCTTCTGTTGGGAAATGGTAAAAAATGGAATATGCATTCTTTAGTGTTCAACACTAATATAGGCATTTTGGTCTTTTTATAATGGCATCTTAACGACGTTACAGACAAAACTAGCAGATGGGGTTAAGTGTGACAAACATTTAGGTTTAGGGGAGGTAACTGTTAGGTTAAAAAGATTGGGGGAAGTTCTTGAATTATGCCTAATGTTCAAGGGAGGTAAGTGTAATTTAACCCATATTATTTTATTTATTTATTCTTGTATTTGAGGATATTATAGTCTTAGTAAAGTTGTATTATTAAAAGGGTTGACTTTTGACATTTTTCCATCCAAATTTTTTAATGAATTGCAAACGAAACCTCTTTTAAATAGGTAAGAGAGTCAAAGTGTTAGGGTTAATAAATGAGGAATAAATTGAAAATCAGATATAATTAAATGAGTATCAGTGTCATTAACCCTTAAATTTTAGAAATTTGGTTTTAATTTAACTATAAAGTGATGAATGACAAAAAGAAGAAAAGTTTAACCCAAACAAAATATATTGGAATGCAATTTAGTTTGTTTATACACCATTGATCCCAAGTAATGTTTACCAACAACATTAAAGATATTATTGAAAAAAAGTACAAAGAAGATTAGTCAACAGTATTAAAGATATAACAAGAATATACAAATAACTTGTATATATATATATATATATTAACCCCTAAACCAATAACTTTGATTTGAAGTTGTACCTAGTTGATATGATTGGAAAATGCTTAAAAATTAATCTAATATGGTGTAATCTGAATAAAAAATATAGGAAAAAAAAAACTTAAGATAAGTAATAAAAAGAATTAATTTTTATTAAATATCGAAAATGAAATAAATTTGCAAAATATGTAGTTGTATACATAAACTGTAAACTACATACTTGTTCAAGAGTTGAAACACAAGTTAGAAAATTTTAAATGATTTGTTTATTATGGAAGGCAAATTAAGTGCTTTGTTTATCACAGAAGGCTAGATTTCCTAACAAAGCTTGCATATTATTAGACAAAAGAGAGAGAGAGAGAGAAAACTTGTTTGATATGGGATTTCTATCTTTAAAAAAAAAAATGCAATCTAAGATGGTGGCTTCAAGAAACATTTTTTTTAATATTATTTAATTACAACAAGTTCAATCCTCCAGAAAATTTAATTGGGTTAGTTATTACAAGTATTTAAATTTATTGGTCATGTTAACATGTATCTCATGGGCACCATTAAGAGCCAATAAAAATATGACACTTTACAATTTTTATTTTGAATTTATTATTTTTAGACATTTATTGTTTTGCCTTCAAAGAAGTCAAAAAGATCTTAGAATTTTATGGATAGTAAAATTCAAAACAGAAAAATAGTGTTATTTACTTTTTTTTTTTTAATGTAGTTACAACATTACGCATTAGCAAAATTATCAAAACAGATCAAACTCCTACTTTTAGAGACCAACTACCAAATTATTTTTTTTTTTGGTAACTGAAAATAATATTTTTTTATTGAATATTTTCTTCTTGTAATTTATTGAGAACTTGATAAAATTATATACTTGTGTGAAAATTATATTCTGTTGAATAAATCATGATTTTGGATGTAAGAAGAATACAAAAATCTTTTATTTTCTTATCAAACAGGTTAAAAGTAAAAATCTATTTTGATGATTATATGTAAAAATAAATTCAGATAAATATGTAAAATATAAATTACATACATTATCTTCTCTTGAATAACTTATAATTTTGAACGAATAGAAAATCTTTTCAAAATAGGATAGAAGTATAAATCTATTTTGATGATTTTGTTAAAGATGAAATAAGATAGAAGTAGAAGTTTATTTTGATGATTTGGCTCCAAACAAGAAATATGGGTAATTTTGTAATTAAAAAGTAATAATTATCAATTAATGTAAATAAGACGCCCTTTTCATGGAACTTTACCACTGATAAAATCTATTAGACTTTTTCTAGATTTTGAAGAAATATGAACAATTTTATAGATTTACCTTAAAAAGTAATAATTATCAATTAATGTAGATTACATGAAACTCTAAACCGATAAAATTTGTTATACTCCTTTGATGGAGCAAAAATAAGAATAAACAAATGGGTGTCTGGGAGCACTTATTAATAAATGCGTAAATTTATTAGTAGTTTCAACCCTAAAAGTAGTGAAATTTGATTGGATTAGTTAAAGCTAATTCATGAATGGATGAAAATAAATGAAATTTAATTGGCTTTCATGAATGAATAAGTACTAAAATTTATAAGAGCACTTACATTAGTGTCTTTAATCTTGTATTTCTAAATTTGAATATGCAAGTAAAATAGAGATTTAAAATAGAAATTTTAACTAAAATAACAGTTTCTAAAATATAGATTCAAGTCTCTAAATCTATGGACGTTTCTTCTTTTTTTTTATAGAATTTTTATTTTAAATATTGATTTATTATTAATTAATATATTTTATTAATCTATTAAAAATAATATTATTTTTTTATATTTTAATTTTTTAATAAACTAAATTAATTTGCTCTAAGTAGTTTGCGATGCAAATGCCTAGTTTCATGTTTACAAGTAGTTTCAATCCTCCTGTATCATGACTAATTCACGAATGAATAAGTGGTTTTCTCTTGATCTAACTAATCCATAAATGAAGAAGTATTTAGATTAAAGTAATTTCAGGTCATTTAAAATAATTTTGTCCTTTCACAAAAATTGATTGGGTTTTTTTTGGGAGTAAGTAAGATAATTTGGATTGGGTTTGATATAACTAATTTATCGAAAATAAACATAATTTAAAAGCATAATTTAAATGAAAGGAAAGAAATTTATCAAAAGGCATAAATTAAGTGAAAGTATTGGCAATATTTTTATTACACGATAATCAATAATATGGTGACGCTGACACTTTTATGGAGAATAATAATTTAAATTAAAAATATATAAACTTGATTTTGAAACCAATCATATAACGATAAATTATTTTTTATATTATAGTATAATTTTTTTAAAGAAAAATTGAATCGAGAATTTTAACTTTATACAACCCAACAAAGTTTTTTTTATTTATATAAAATATACAATAAATGACCACATTTTGCATTTATTAAAATTCTCCCAAACTTCAGATTGTTGAACTCATTCACTAATTAAGATTTGTCAATAAAAAAAGTACAAATAAATAAATTGACAATTCTTAGTATATTGATTTTTATAATTTATTAAATAAAAATTTTATTTCTTAAACAAATGACCATATATAAATATATATATATTTTAAACTAACCAATAAAATGAATACATTTGACGTGTTTCATTTTAAGAGCTGTTTGGCCTCCAACCAAATACCAAAACTTATCAAAAGTTACAAAAAGTTTGAACTTTCTTCCAATTAAATTTTGACACATATCACCTTTACATCAAATCTTTGTAATTTTACTGTACTTTTTGACCAACTTTTTTCCAACCAAACATCCCTTTTTGCTTTGGTACTTTTTCTCTCCAACTTTCTTTTCCTCAGGTAATTATATAAGTTGCAAAATCAATATAAAAAAAATATCAACCCTCACTTGATATAATTTGTCAAGCGTGTGGGCCCAACTCTAATTTTCATATAAAATAAATCTACCACCAAATAATGTGAAAAGCATATTTTTCTAACTATAGACTATATTATTGACCAAACATTATGAAATGGTCAAATTAATACCTAAATTCTAACTCGATCCATTAAATTTTTAATCTGTGAATTTTTATTTATAATTCTAGGGAATATTACAACTTTAGGACTTCAACCACAAAGTAAACTATATTATTCAACAAACATTACGAAATGGTCAAATCAATACCTAAACTTTAATTTCACAGATCAAATTTTTGGTTAGTCAATTTTCATTTATAATTCAGGGAATATTACAACTTAAGGGAAAATTTGTGTTATTTAACAAAGTAAAATAAAATTTACAATATCAACCATACCGATCCAACAACCCAGAGCAGTCTGAGACCACAAAACGAACCCACATGGTGGGGCCCACCACCACTAGTGTCTCTCTCTTGAGTCGGGGTAACCGTTGAGGACCCGTTATAATTCGGGTTCGACCCGTACAACTGTTGAACCCCCTGTATGTCATCGCCGGCGAGATCGACCTTCCTCGTCCCGGAAGTTATCGTCGGGTACATGATTGCCTCTTCGACCGACGAGTGTCCTAGACCCAGTAGATGGCCGATCTCGTGAACCGCCACCGATTCGAGATCCACGGCGGAGGCCACCGTCGACGCGCTGACATCGCCATCGACCACCCAGTTCTCGTCTCCATCCAAGTGGAACCGGCCACTAGGAGGCGAGAACGCGTGCGCCAACGTACCCAAAACGCCGTCGAAGGGCTCTCCGTCTCCGTGTTCGCCGCTGAAGAACCCTATCCGGATGTCGGCGGCGGAGTACGACGACGTTTCGGTGAAGGTCATGGGTATGACGGCCGACCACCTCTCAAATGCTCTGGAGAAAACGACCTTGACGGAGTCGGAGAGCTGGTTTCCCGGCAAGAACGAATAGGTCAAGTCACGCTTGTTCGAAGGCCACCGTGGCTTGCCGGGGAAGAAAGAGAAGTGAGCAACAGTGTGTACGTGCCCGTTAGACGTGGACTGCGCTTTGCCCGAGTTCATCGAGCTCGAGCCGTTGATCACATCGGCCACGCCACATCTGGGCCGCACAATCTGTTTCAAGGTGGGCTCGTCGAGCTCTCCGGTAACGTTGAGGTTGAAATTGAGCTGGTAGGTTTTGATAGCCGACTCCAGAGCGCCATCGAAATCATCTGTAAAGTTCGTCAAAGCGTCGTTGTTGATATACCCGAAGTACTGAAAGTACTGCTTGAGTTTGCCCAATCCGGCGACACTCTGCCCCGAACGACAACCAGCGAGCTTCTGAAAACGGTCCCACACGCCGTCGGTTGTGTTAGGAATTAGTGATTGAGGAATCGACGATACGTTTGGGAAGAAATGAGGAAATGCATTGATCGAAGCCGTAAGAATTGAAGCTATTATTAGAAGTATGAATAAATGACGGTTCATGATTGCGTCTACTCTGTTTCTTCTTCGACTGAAGTTTCTAATTATAAAAGCAGAAGGGGGGGGGGGTTCATAAACGTATTTGAAAGAGTCTGGCACTGGCGGATCTAACAAGGGAAAGAGGTCGCCGGCACAGTGATTAGATAGAATAGCTTTTGTATATATATTGAACTTGAGAGGGAGGTCTGTCTTGTGTTGACAAACCTGGTCCGGGCTTGAATTGGCCGTTGCAGATTGAACGAATTGAGGTGGATGAAAAGGAGACCATTTGACGTTTAGCAACGGTCAAACCAAGACGTCACTTCTATAACAATTAGCAAGACAGCTCGGGTCAGTCGACCAGACGGGTCCTTTACACATGGGCTTGATCAGTGATGGGCTGCAGACGCCCAATTTGCTGAATACACAACATGGGCCAAGAGAGTGGTTGGAATTAAATCTGGCCATTCATTTTTAAATTGGGCTGGGTCATCACTTGACGTGTTAGTTGTATTAGTTAGGGGTTTTTGGAGGCCGGTCACTATTTATGAACTTATAAAGATTTAAGTCATACCCAAAAATCTTATTTGTGAATAAGTCACACTTGCAACAAAAAGACCAAAAAGGATATCACGCGTTTTTCACTACATTTCAAAACTGTCAGTTTTATCCGAAAATAGTGCACACTTTACTCATAACTTCTGTGACTTTTCATCTTCTTTATAAAGCAAGTAAAACTGATTTTTTGAAACAAAATCAAAACTGTTTGAGAAAAACCTAATTCCGTGACTTTCCATCTTCTTTACAAAATAAGCAAAATTGATTTTTGAAAACAAAATCAAAACTATTTAGGAAAACAGTACCACATAATAAAACAACACCGCATAAAAAATAATACCACATAATAAAACATTATCGCATAAAAACAGTACCGCATAAAAAACAGTACCACATAATAAAACAGTACAACATAATAAAACAGTACCGCATAAAAAAAGTACCGCATAATAAAACAGTACCGCATAATAAAACAGTACCTCATTAAAACAGCACCATTCTTTGCATGATATAGTCATGTGGTACTATTTTTTGAACGAGCATGCATCCTAAAAAAAACAGTACCGCAGACATGTGGTACTGTCACAAATGCGGTACTGTCGGTCATTCGTTTGATATGTGAACTATTTTTGTGTTTACATGTGATGTTTGCATGATAGAGTCATGCGGTACTGTTTTTGAACGAGCATGCATCCTAAAAAAAACAGTACCGCAGACATGTAGTACTGTCACACATGCGGTACTGTCGGTCATTCATTTGATATGTGAACTATTTTTGTATTTACATGTGATGTTTGCATGATAGAGTCATGCGGTACTGTTTTTGAACGAGCATGCATCCTAAAAAAAACAGTACCGCAGACATGTGGTACTGTCACACATGCGGTACTGTCGGTCCTTCGTTTGATATGTGAACTATTTTTGTGTTTACATGTGATGTTTGCATGATAGAGTCATGCGGTACTGTTTTTGAACGAGCATGCATCCTAAAAAAAACAGTACCGCAGACATGTGGTACTGTCACACATGCGGTACTGTCGGTTATTCGTTTGATGTGTGAACTATTTTGTGTTTACATGTGATGTTTGCATGATATAGTTATGTGGTACTGTTTTTTAACGAGCATGCATCCTAAAAAAAACAGTACCGCAGACATGTGGTACTGTCACACATGCGGTACTGTCGGTTATTCGTTTGATATGTGAACTATTTTTGTGTTTACATGTGATGTTTGCATGATATAGTCATGCGGTACTGTTTTTGAACGAGCATGCATCCTAAAAAAAACAGTACCGCAGACATGTGGTACTGTCACACATGCGGTACTGTCGGTTATTCGTTTGATATGTGAACTATTTTTGTGTTTACATGTGATGTTTGCATAATAGAGTCGTGCGGTACTATTTTTGAACGAGCATGCATCCTAAAAAAAACAGTACCGCAGACATGTGGTACTGTCACACATGCGGTACTGTCGGTCATTCGTTTGATATGTGAACTATTTTTGTATTTACATGTGATATTTGCATGATAGAGTCGTGCGGTACTGTTTTTGAACGAACATGCATCCTAAAAAAACAGTACCGCAGACATGTGGTACTGTCACACATGCAGTACTGTCGGTTATTCGTTTGATATGTGAACTATTTTTGTGTTTACATGTGATGTTTGCATGATATAGTCATGCGGTATTATTTTTGAACGAGCATGCATCCTAAAAAAAATAGTACCGCAAACATGTGGTACTGTCACACATGCGGTACTGTCGGTTATTCATTTGATATGTGAACTATTTTTGTGTTTACATGTGATGTTTGCATGATAGAGTCGTGCGGTACTGTTTTTGAACTAGCATGCATCCTAAAAAAACAGTACCGCAGACATGTGGTACTGTCACACATGCGGTACTGTCGGTTATTCATTTGATATGTGAACTATTTTTGTGTTTACATATGATGTTTGCATGATAGAGTTATGCGGTACTGTTTTTGAACGCAGTACTGTTTTTGAACGAGCATGCATCCTAAAAAAAACAGTACCGCAGTCATGTGTTTAAATACGTAATCCAGATCTGTATATATTCATTCGATCGACGTTAATCTCACAGCACAAACTCACGTAATCCGTGTGTATTCCTTCGTATATAATCTTTTAACAGATTTTTATCTCACTATATGTTCACGCAATTGATAAGGAATGAAACAAAAAAGGAAAACGTGATTCTCGGTTCCATAATTTTCGGCAACTTCAACTCAGTTAATTATAGAAAAAGGGCATTTAAGTCATATTATAAATTATATTTAAAACAAACTCATGGGACTCACTCAAAAGTATGACTTAAATACAAAACTTTTCACATTAATGTGACTTAAAAGCAATACTTTTTTTTGAGTGTGACTAATAACTTTAAAAGATTACCAAGTATGACTTGGATACAATTTTCCGTATTAGTTATTATATAATACACTTTGGGGAGGTTTGGAATTATAAAAGTCGAGATAAAATGTAGTTCAGATTATTTGTTGGCATTTGGAGTGTAAACCACAAATCATAAGAAATAGAGAAAAATGGTTTCCTTCGAACAATGGATTTTCATCCATTCGAATTAATTTAGGTAGAAACTTTTTGAAATTTGTAGGAATATTAATGGGATTTATAGAAATATTATTAGAATTTATAAAAATTTTATTAAAATTTTTACAAGTTTATTGAGATTTAAATATATATATATATATATATATTTATATTTATAAAAATTCACGTAGTTTTAGAGTCTTTTTGATATTCTCCGCTGCCCCAAATGGGCCACTTGTAATAGAAGGAAAGGAGTGAGAAAATTCTTGAGAACTCAATTTCTTTGTAGAGGTAGCTGTCCTCGAAGCCATCACAAATTGCATAGATCTCTCTCATTCCCTACCACCAGAGAGAAGGAGAAGAACTAACCCCATGGAAGTTTACCCCACGTTGCTTCTAGATTATGCTGCTAACTATTTAGAGGCTCTATGGTAATGTTGTCGTTTTTTTATATATATTTATATGTCTATGTTTTTTATTTTTTATTATCATTTTTTTAAGTAAAAACTAAAATTGCATTTAAAAATATAAATTTGTTTACAATTATTAATTTTTTTTATTTTTATAAAATATTTAATTTTATTGACTTTTAAAAAATTAATTGAATTTAATAAGTATATTTTACATTCATTTAATTTAATTATGTTATTTATTAAAAATAATTGAATAAAATATAAGTATTATATCATTTAATCCAGTAAATATAAAAGATATTAACTATAATTTAATTATATTACTTACTAAAATAATTGAATAAAATATATTTTATAATAATTTAAATAATTTAATTATGATATTTACTAAAAATAATTTAATAAAATATAATTCATATTAAATAAATTAATTAAATCAATTTTAATTAATAATTAATTTAATTTAATTATGATATTTGTTAAAAATAATTCAATAAAATATATCTAATATTAGTTAAATTAATTATTAAATTAAATTAAATTAAATAATTTAAGTATAATATTTATTAAAAATAATTTAATAAAATATATTTATATTAATTAAATTATTTATTATATTAACTTAAATTAATATATTTTATTTTATCATTTATTAAAAGTAATTTACTAATATATATTTCCTATTAACTAGATTAACTAATTTAATTTAATTATTTATTTGTAATAAATTAATAATACATATTACATATTAATTTAATAAATTTAATTTAATTATATTATTTATTAAAAATAATTTTAATTTAATAAAATATTTAAATAAAATAATTTATTTAAATATGATGTAACAAAAATAGATAAAGTATTAGAATTGACAAAATGTTTGTAATAGAAAAAAAAAGAAAGAAAATATTTTTTTATTTATATTTTTCTATTTAAGTTTTTATTTTTTTTTTGAAAATAAGAAAATAAAAATAAATTTAAATAACATGTTTCTGTTACTAATTTATAAAATTTTAAAAATATAAGAAAAATAAAAAATAAAAACGTTACTAAATAGAATATTAAAGATTCAGTTAGTTTCGATTCTAGATTGATCTTTGTATATGTTGTATACAAAACGGTTGACTTGGCTGCATGGTGGCCGGCAGTTTGAACTATAATTAGTGAGCCAATTCGTTGAACGATCCTCGTAAAATTTGAGGATTTCCTCCACTTCTTTGGCTTGCAGATTCAGAAAAAACATCATGATGCGTGAGAATCCCGCAAATCAAAGCTGTTGTGAGGTGCCGGCGAGAGGCCGCTTTGGACGAAATAACAATTAGGTGGCTTTTTGTCTCCCTGTCATCTCATGGATGAACCATTTGATCTGCAAATTAAGAAGCCCTCCATCTCTTTTGCCCTTGTGGACATAGTACGGTTAGTATTCAAGTAGCAGATTATACTAAGAATATAGATTTGAGTCCTGACAGTCGCAGTGTGAAAGTTTCACCCTCTTGTGGGGGTGACTCTTTGTGGACACCAAATATTTATCCTCCTATTTAAGAGGTCGCCGTGTACCACGATTTACCTCTCCCACCATTCCCTTGGGACCAGGGATGGAAGCTCTGGAGGCAAAGGTATCACCTTTTACACCCAAGAAACACTCTATTTTAAGGTTCCCACCTAAATTTGACTTGCATCTCCTCAAAATTTAATGCCTGATACACGTGAGCTCACAAACAACCTCAGAATTATGCAGCCATCCAAATTTAACATAAAAAACATAGCACGATCAGCTGTACTATCTATATAAAGTAAGGTGTTCTATTACTTTCACCTTATTTATTTATTTATTTTGAAAGATCATCTTATTAATTTCTGAAGCATCATAAGACCCATAAAATAAATTATTGAGAGCAAAATTGAATGTGACACAAGATGAATATATTAAATTGAATTTAACACGAATTTAACCCCGATTATAAAATAAATTAATTTTTTTATCATGTTCATTAAATTATTAAAATATTTAAAATAGACCCAATTATCAAACCCCAATGTCCATCCCGCCTGCCAATATAGCAGACTTTTTTTTTTATTCCCTATTCTTTTCTTTTCCTAATTAGCGATATACCAAATTAAAGCTAATTCCACATTTTATGGCAGATAGTAAATACCAATCAAAGTCTATAGTTATCAACACTAATCACGCATTACACATATGTTTGACAAGGCATAGATAATACATGCTACCTACCCTTCTTCCTAAAAAGCCAAGACAAAAGAACATAACTTTTACAAGAAAAAACAACCAGTGCCCACCCAAAAAAAAAAAAAAAAAGCTCTTTTTCCTTGTTCTCTATCTTCCCTGAGGAAAAAATAAGTAAATAAATAAATATCATCTGTTCTTAGGGGTGGATAAGGAACAAGATCAATGGCAGAGAACGGCTACAACCCTTGGGCAGCAGCCAACAACAGTACTCCTCCACCGGAAAGCGGCAAGCAAGGCTTGTTTGAGAAGAAGAAGCTGTCAAAGAGGATGAGCGAAAAGTTCGAGAAAACCAAAGACGTAGCTTCCGCAGGGATGAGGAAGGTTAGGGACGGAGCCTCGGCTGGCGCTTATTGGATGAAACTCAAGTACCATTCCTTCAAGAACAGCAGGAAGAATTAGAATCAAATTTCATCATCTTGTTACAATAATGGTTAATTGATTATAATTATTCATTTATGATTAGTTAATCCCTCGCCATTCATTTGTTGCCCCTCCATATATGTCTCTGTTATTTCATCCATTGACTTGTTTGTTTCTAGAGAACTTTCTTTTCTCTATCTATCTCTCTCTATCTCTCTCTCTCTCTCTCTTTCTCTCTCATTCTCTAACCATTGCTTTCCTGTTTCATATAGGATTTAGAGGATTTAATTTTCTTATATGTTATTATAAGTGATACAACTTTCATTCGTTTCCCTTTTTCAATATGATTATGTCATGATTGAACAACTGCTGAAATCTATTGAATACATAATAGACCTTGAGGGTTTTTTTTTTTTTTATTCAAAGCAGTATCAATGATCTGGAACTCAGTAGTTGTTTCTTAATGCTATACATGCGATGTTCTTTATTTTTATTTTTTTTTTAAGGCCTTGATAAATTTATTGTTAGACTACCAACTTCGTCTTAAAAACCGAAGTATGTCGATTGGAATTCTCTGATATTAATTAACCCTTAGAAAACCCAATTTTGAACAAATTCAATTCACGCATGTCATGAATTGATATTTGGTTATGGATCCATCAGCTACTGTGCTGTTGCTTTGAATTGGTCAGCCGTTCTGGAAGAGAACATTTTCCAACGCTCTTGTTACGGTCTCTTTGTTAAAATTCAAACTTGACCAAGCCCTAAGCTGAAATTAGATTGTTGTAAAATAGGTTAGACACAAAATATATATTAAAGGTCAGATACGCCAGGTTAGAAATGACAAAGTTGACTCCTAAAATTGGAGTGTCCATACCCAATTTAATGTTGGAGAATGACTTATTCATCTTCTCACCATGACTATCGGAGAGAATTTCTCCCTGAATATATATATATTTCTCCCCAATCTTTTTAATCTATAGAAGTATTTTTTTCAACTTCATATTTTATTTACCTACAACTTATTGCTGGTGAAACTCAATTTTTATTTAATAAGGGTACATTTGGTATACAAAAATTTGGTAAAAATCTCTAAAAATTTCTTAAAATCTCTATTATATTTTTATACATTCTTGCCTTATTAAAGTTTAAAAAAAGTTCAATACTTTTTTAAAAAAATCAATAATTAGAATTCGGTTAATCGAATAACAAAATTTTTTTCGCTATTCTCGCTATGAACCTCAAGCTACTGAATGACGCCCACTTTAACTATTTTTTGTGGGGTTGTAAAAATGGTTCCAACGAATTGTAGAAATTGTTCCGACGAATTCGCGCAAATAACTTCCGTCCAAATATTTTCTACAATCTATTAGTGCAAACAAAAAAATGATTGTTCAAAATTTTGAATCCGTCCAAACAGAAATCGAATCCGTCAAAACAAGAATCTTATTATTCATCTCCAAAAAACACGTTTGAGATGTGTGCATCAAACGTAAAAAATTTCTCAAATCACATTTTATCACATTTTTTATCACTCTAAACACACCCTATATGGGTGATTGAGATTTGAAAGTTCTAGATTATGAAATTTATTCTGAAGAATTTATGATCAGAACAATATTATTATTTTTGGACTTATTATTTTAAAAATAAAAATTTACTAACATAAGAAATTATTATGTATTTTCGAATAGCACAATGCATAATACACATATAAAAACCGCGACCACAGCTAATGTTCTCAATATTCAGTGGAGTGGCATATAAACATTTTCTTAATTAATTGCTCTTACACTTCATTTGAAAACATTTCGTTATTAAAATTGATTTCATTTTAAAATAAATAATTGAATTGATTATGATTTGATTTGATTTGATTTGATTTATTAAATAAAATTTTATATTTAGAACACATTTTAAATTTAAGAATTAATTTAATTTAGTATAAGTGAAATACTTAAATTGCTTAAAAAATAATAAATTTCCGTTAAATCCTATTATTTTGGATTAGATTTCAAATTCTATAAAAATTTAAAAATTTAAGTTATAAAATAAAATCAAATTAACTAATAAAAATTTTATTTTAGTTCCAAATATAAAAATAATAAAAATTTTTATTTAGTAAAATCAAATCCCATCAAACCTACGCTCCAAACGGTTGTTGAGTACATTGAGTCTATTCAGTTGGGTGAAGAAAGTGTCAACCGGCTATTGTGGCATGGTGAAGGTAAATTTAGAATTTACAAAAATTAACTAATTAGATGTCAGTCAATTGACTAACAGTAGGGGTTAACTTACTATATAATTTTAAAACATAATTATATAAAAATTAGGAAGGTATAAATAATTCCTTACAAAAATGAAAGTATTATATACGAATCCCTTGAGGATTAAGTAATTTCTCTAAATTAATATCTTAGTCAACTGGTTAATACAATGGGTAGGTGATGGATGTAAAATTAACGTCAATTAGGGTGTATTTGGAGTAATAAAAAATAAGATAAAATAAGATAAATGATGGGTTCGTAATTCATACAGTGAGATTAAAAGTAAATAACTTTTAGATTTTTTTAGTATTTTCACTATTTTTCAGAAATTTTTTATCACTCTAAACTGAGCTTAACATATCTTAACCAAAGAGATTTTATCAAATTTAATATTTTACTCAATGCTTTTCTTACTATAATAAGTAGATAATTAAGAAATATCAAAAAGCAAGTATGTGGGCCGGGCTTGGGCAAAGTACTTAGTGAACCCATGGGCATCAATTAATAATGTTCATGGGATGGATACAAAATAGTATCCGACCCAATTAAAACAATTGAGGATACCCTAATATGACTGAAATAGGTCTGGGTTTAAAATTTAATATACGTGTAAGTTTGAGACAGGTTTAAAATTTACTTGTAGAGTACCTGATACTTAATACTCATTTATTTTTAAAAAGTACTCACCAAATACCTATTTAACGTAATAAAATACAGGGTAATTACACATACCTCCCCATCATATTTGGATAATTATATTTAGCATCCAAACATTTAAAAGTTACACTTACTTCCCTTATTTTAAAATGTTGTTAATATTGATCTCCTTCCAATAAAATTAGTCATTAAAACTTAACTTATAATGTGAAACTAACTAAAATTTTAAATATTTTTCTTATTTTACTCTTTTTTCTCTCACATATCGTTGGTTTTCTTTGTAAAATTCTCAAAATTTTTTTGTTTTTACTTATTTTTTTCCCTTTTTGGAGAATTTTGGTAAATAAAACAAAAAAAAGTGTGAGAGAGAGGAATAAAATAGAAAAAATAAATAAAATTTTAGTTATTTTAACATTTTCTATTAAATTTTAATGTTGATTTTATTAGAAGGGGTCATTTTTAATAACATTTCAAAATAACAAAGATAAGCATATTTTTTAAATATTGTGGGTGCTAAGTGTAATTATCCAAATATTAGAAAAAAATAGATGTAATTTATTCTATAATATATTATACACTTTTAAACATTTACAATTTTGTTTCTAAAATAAAAGTAGTTAAACTCTTAGGGCTACGTCTATTTGATGTGAATTATCATTAGGTAATTCACATTTTAAATTGATAATTAAATGATTTGTTTTGTAAAATTATTTAAATATATAAGTAGTTATTGAAGTTATATGTACTATTTTTTTTTATAGTTTATTTGAATGGGAGTTTTTTTTCTTTTCTTTCTTTCTTTTTTTTTTAAGTTTTGCTTGACATGGAGAACAATAAAGATTTTGATAAAAAAATCAAAATATATATTCAAAAATATATTTGTAGAGAATTGTAGAAAACACATCAATTATTTTAAAAAATTTAATTTCTAAACAAGTACTTAACGAGTCTTATTAAATATATATTTAATGGGTGGAATGGGATTGAACATGATTGGGACAAGCCGAGTTTAAAATTCCAACTAATAAAATAAATGAGTTTCGAATGGTAATAGTTAAAGAAAAACAAAAAAGTTTAGGGGGTTTTTGGAGGCACAATTTTTAGTAACTTTTATTATTTTTTATTCAAAAGTTATTGTTGTAATTTTTCGTGTACTTGGTGAAGTAAGTAGCAATTTTTAGTAATTTCTTACAATTTTTAGATGTTTGATAAAATTTTTAGTAATTTCTGACATTTTTTAGTAACTTTTAGTAACTTTTAACAATTTTTAGCAACTTTGGTAACTTTTAAACTCAGAAATTATTGTAATAGAGTAGAAAAGTGACAAAAGTTGGTGGTTTACCAAACACTTAGAATTCAAAAGTTAGTAATTTTTTGTCAAAAATTTTACTACCAAACATCAGCTTGATAATAATAATGACTAAGTAGACAGATACCTAATCCATTTACCTCCCTCAGCGAAATGGGTCCAACCCATATGCCCGCAAAGTGCCGAACGAGCTTAGCCTGTCCCGCCCGTTAACGGGTGAAAGCCCACGGGCCAGCGCTAAATGCTTATTAAAACATTGTAATAATATTATTATTACTATGTGTTTTGAAGTTTTAAAGCCACCTCTCATCAATATATTAGTTTTTTAATTTAATTAATTTTAATTTTCAGTCTTTTTTCTTCCATTTTCAATTACAATTTGAATAAGAAAAATGATTCTGAATCCCCCTCATGTTTATTTTTTTTTTGATAATTTTTTTAGTACAAATACAACCTAAGTGATTCGGAAATTAAAAATCTATGTGGAATTCGTACAACTACTTTTTCAGAGTTTAATATACTAATGCTCAAAAGATTAGAGATGAAATTGTTTTGACAGAAACGTTAAATAGAGTCTTCATAAAACACCAAAACACTCCACCAATCTTTGTTATTAGGCTTGTTTGGAGTCTAAAAAGTTGTCATATCTTTTAAAAAGCTGCTATATAGTCAATTTTTTTGGCATTTGAAGTGTGCAACTAATTGTCGTATTTTATGGCTTGGAATAGTGATGAACCTTTTGGGATTTTCTGCGATTTAATTCTCGATTCATTCGAACGCATACTAAGTATACCATTCAAACAGCTTTAGACAGAAACCTATGGATGTTGTCTTACTAAAAAAAAATTCAAAAAAAGTATATCTCATGGCGGCCATGCTCAAATAGTGGTAAACAAGCCATTTATTTTAGTAGATGAAGAAATATCCGACTTCTTCAATTCAAGTTTAGAGAACATACTCTACAATCCCTTGAACAAAATATGAAATGCTCATATTGCAAGGAAAAATTACGAATTCCACAAAATAATGGCAAAAATGACATATTAACGAAAATATCAGAAATATGATTTTAAAAATTATTTTTGAAAACCTAACAAATTAAAAAGATTTTATAAATTTCTTTTGGAAATTTAAATTTTGTAAAAATAAAAAAAATGCTAAACAAGTCCTTCTAGAGCATTTAAAAAATAGTTAAAGAAAATTTAAAAAAAGTCAAAGAAATTAAAAAAAAAAGTTAGGAATTTTGCAAGTAATAACATTTTGTATTTGGTAATTTTTTATAAAAAAAAAAAATGAAAGTTTTTAACATTTGCCAAACGAGTCCTACGCCGAGTCCGACTTGTTATTAAACATCACGTGCCAATGGCTGCTCCGACCTATTACTAAACTTCGGGTGCCAACGGGGCCATGATCCCGAGCGCATGCTATCCACTTCCAACGAAGCCAAAGCTGTCATTGCCCTTCCTTTTTAAAAGACTGAAAAAATAGTGGAGGAACCATTATTGAACAAAGACAACAACCTGGCGGCTAAACTTCAAACATTAAGTACTTGAATTAAAATAGAATTTTAATGTTAATTCAAATCAAATACAATAGAATTCTAAGTTTTCAAGCCTACTGAATCTGAATTTTTTGTTTAAGGCGCACAAAGCATGTGAGAGAAAAAGCAATATTCTCTGTTAAGGTCGTGTTTGGATGGCAAGAGATTTAAAAAAAAAAATTGATGAAAAAGTGATGACAAAATTTAATTAAAAATTTTGAATATATATTTGTAACTTTTTGTAAATTTTGATGAATTTTGAGATGCCAAACAACACCTAAAAAAGATACAATTATCTTAGTTGAATCGAATTTTAAACCAGTAAATATAATTTTTATAGTTTAGTAGGTTCATTGGAGTTCCTTAACAATATTTAAAAAATTATTAGAAACGTTCTTTATCACAAAAATATATACACATAGATATATAATTATTATATTTTATTATTTATAAAATTTGTTATGATTTATATTATATTTATTAATAGTATTCATAAAATCATTTAATGATGTGGTTGCACAATGTGCCTTATCAAACACAAAAATGCCCCATTTAATTCATACAAGCTTTTATGCTTACAAAATTTTAGTTAATATTAATTTTGTAATAAAACTAAAATATCAAAAATATTTTAATAATTTCACTTTAAATCATCCAAAATGGCTCCAATGTTGACCAAAATAGAATTTAGGGGCCGGTCAGACAACCGAAAATGGTCAAGATTTAGAAAAAGTAAAAAATTTCAGTCACTTTTTGGTATTTAAAAAATTAGTCAAAAGTGACTAAAATAATTTATTGGAATTGTGAAAAATAAGTTGTTCTAACGGTTTTATTCAAAAAAATAATACGAAAAACTGACAAATATTGAAAAAAGTGAGAAAAATAAATAACTTTTTACAGCTCTTTACGACTTTTTATAAAAGTTTGTAAATTTTAAATTTTGAAAATAAATGCACAAAAAACAAAATAACTAAAGTTGGTAAAAGTAAGGAAACATTTGTAACTTTTAATATTTTTGGCCCAACCAAATAGGAC
This sequence comes from Vitellaria paradoxa, assembly GCA_019916065.1. Taxonomy (NCBI): domain Eukaryota; kingdom Viridiplantae; phylum Streptophyta; class Magnoliopsida; order Ericales; family Sapotaceae; genus Vitellaria; species Vitellaria paradoxa. The sequence continues at coordinate 43,834,047 of CM034237.1, read as the reverse complement.
CTTAAATTTAGTTGAGTTCAAATTATATTCTTACGTGCCGTGCAACAAATAACAAAGCTGAGATTTGAAATCCTATATATATACTAAGTATAACCTGTGCCTAAAGATATAGAAATATAATTTGACTTATAAATAACTCAAATATAAATTTATTTTATAAATTTACATGAAAAAATTATAATCTGTAAAAATAAAAATTACTAATCAAAAGAGACTAATATATTTATGAATAAATACATGTTATTTTTACAATTTTTTCACATAAATTTATAAAATAAATTTACATTTAAGCTATTTGTAGGTTAAATTATATTTTTTGTACCTCTAGGTAGAACAATATCTAGTTATTTAATAAATGTGTACAATTTTATTATTCATTAAAAATATTATCAAATATTTTAAATTTTAAAATATTAATTTAAAATTTTAAAAATAAATCTAACGATTAAAAATATACAAATATTAAATCAATAAATTATATTGTTGTATAAAAAGAAAAAGTTGGGACAGTAAGACTATCAATCCATATTCATTAATTTGAGTTTCACGTGAATTAATGGTTGTTGATCTAAAAGTGACAAAACTTTAATGATACTTGACAAAATATCAAAAAAATAATTAATATTTTTATTTATTTTAAATATAAAAAATTAAATTAAAAAAATATAATAAATTTTGGATTTCAAAAAAATTAACGGTCAGGATTATTTTTGGCTTTGTTGATCATTAATGATCAAAAGATCTCAAAGACAATTAATAAGGCTTTGTTTGGTAACGTTTTCGTTTTCTGTTTTTTTGTTTATGTTTTCAAAAATTTGTAAACTCGTAACAGAAATATGTTCGATAAACCTGTTTACGTTTTTTTTTTGTTTCAAAAAAAAAATAAAAACGTAAACAGAAAAAATGTGCTTTCATTTTGTTTTTTTTCTATTACCAATATTTTGTCAATTTTAAAATTTTGTCTATTTTAGTTACATTACATAAAAATAAATTATTTTATTCAAATATTTCATTAAAATAAGTTATTTTAATAAATAATATAATATAATTAAATTCAATAAATTAAATAAATTATATAAATTAATATAATTTATTTTTAATAAATAATAAAACTAAATTAATAAATTAATTTAATTTAATAATTAATTATTGCTAAAATTATCTGAAATAAATATCATAATTAATTTATTTTATTTAATAATTAAATTAATTATATAAAATAATTATTAATAAATAATTAAATTACATTAATTTTTAATTTAATTTAATTTAATAATAATTATTAAATTATTTTAAATAAATATCATAATTAAATTAAATTTATTATGATTTAATTAATTTAATTTATATAAAATATATTTTATTAAATTATTTTTATAAATAATTAAATTAATTTAATTAATTTAAAAATAAATAATTTAATTTAATAATTAATCTAATTTATTTATTTATTTAATATGAAATATATTTTATTAAATTATTTTTAATAAATAATATAATTTAATATATTTTATATTTATTGAATTAAATGATTTTACTAAATAAGTTAATGTATTAATTTAATTAAAATATTTAATTAAATTAAATTAATATAAAATATATTTTATTAAGTTCTATTAATTTTTCAAAATTAATAAAATTAAATATTTTCTAAAACAAAAAATTAATAATTATAAACAAACTTGCATTTCCAAACGCACTTCAGTTTCATTTCAGAAAAAATAAACGGTAATAATAAGAAAAAATAAAAAACGACAACAGAAAAATAATAACAAAAAAATAACAACGTTATTAAATGGGTCCTAAGTAATTCTCTATTTATTTAAAAATAATTAATTCTCTGTTTATTTAAAATAGAGAAAAACATAATTTGTATAATTTGACCAACCATGCACTTAACCTTCTCTAAGGTGTCTCAGGCCTTGCCAAAAACATGGGAGATTTATCGTCTCTTGCCCATCGCGTCATGCCACAGAGGACACACGTCAAATCGTTTGAGCCGATTTATTATAATTGTATTATAATAGAAAAGTTTAAATATATTAAAATTGTATTTTTAATTTAAGAGACTTAGTTTAAAAAAAAACTTAATTAATTTTATCTAATAAGTATTTATAAAAATAATCACATTTTAAAAACATCACCTCCTTAAAAAAATCACCTCCTTCTGCTGCCCAGCACCCCTTTTGCTTTGTAAAAATTAAAAAAAAATAAAATAAAATGCAGTCAGCAACCGCTTATTCGCCTAACAGCCCCATTTTACTTTGAAAAAGGAAAAAAAAAAAAAAAAAAAAACAGCCCTTTGTCCACCCAGCAACCCACGCTCCCCCCTCTTTTCCCGGCCCAAAAATGTCACTGCCACCTAACAAATTTCTGCGCCTAATATAATTTAATTAAAATAAATTAAAATTATTTTTAATAAATAATTTTAATTCAATATAATATTTAAATAAAATAATTCATTTTAATATGATGTAAAGTGTTAAAATTGATAAATTATTTGTAATAGAAAAAATAAAATAAAAATACTTTTTTATTACGTTTTTCTGTTTAAATTTATATTTTTTTTAAAACAAAAAATATAAATAGATTTAATAAATATATTTCTTTGTTAGGTTATAAAAACTTAAAAACATAAGTAGAAATTTAAATATTTAATTTTAAGAGAATTTTAAAGAATTGTAACAAATTTAATTGAGTTTGTTTAAATTTAATATATAGGAGAGGTGAGAAATTATGTTTTTAATAATTTTTTTTAATTTTTTAATTAATTTGTATATTAAATCATTGACCAAATACCTTATCCCTGATAATTAATACACCTTCGCGGGCCCCAACGCCAGCGCTACCCAGCGCCGTCCCTCAGCCGCCCTCATCTCATCTCTCTCTCTCTCTCTCTCTCTCTCTCAAAACTACCATCTCTCTCTCTCCTGACCTTCACTGGACACCTACACAAAAGTCCCATCAAATGTTCTGGTTTATTATATACTAGATATTGCTCGTGCCAATGGCACAAAGTATAATTGACTTGCTCAATTAAATTTTGGAAGAATTTGAAAAATAAATTAATTAATTAAAATTAAAAAAAACAAAAATATATGTAGTATATATTATTGCATTATTTTAATAAAATATAAAAATTAAAGTTAAAATATAAAAATATTACCTTTTCATTCATTTTTTATCTAAATAGATAATTTTTACTTAAATAGATATGAATTTTTAATTTTTTTAAATGCGATTAATGTTTTTAAAATTATAACTTTTAAAAAAATAATATTAGTAAAAATAAGAGAAAAAAAGCTTAAAAAATTTTAAGACTAAATTAGGCGATGGGTGTTCGTGCTTTGCACGGACATTCGCTAGTAAATACCCATGTAAAGCACGGATCGCTTATCTTTTAATTTGGTTATAAGATTTTTTTTTTAATTTGTAGTTTTTAAGTATACTAACTTTTAATAAATTTTTTATTTTTTTATGAATATGATTAACACGTATAAAATTTAAAGTATATTTTTCATATAAAGTAATTGAAAAGATAACTAAAATAGGGAGGAAAAGAAAAATAATTCATATAAAATAATTTTGTAATCACATTTTAAAAAAATTATAAAAAAAATATGTGAAGAGTAACATGGTGGGGAGAAAAAAATAATTCTAACCATTAAATAAATTCAATGATTAAAAATATGCCAAATTCAAAGTAAATGTATTTAAAATTAATTATTCTTATTTATTTACTACTTATTTAAAATCTGTCAATGAATGTATCAAAGTGAATGTATCAACGATTTTCGCCTGACACCCACTCCTTTTTAGAAAATTTATAAAAGATACTAAAATGGGGAGGAAAAGAAAAATAATTCATTTAAAATAATTTTGTAATCACATTTTAAAAAAATTATAAAAAAATATGTGAAGAGTAGCAGGGTGGAGAGAAAAAAATAATTCTAACCATTAAATAAATTCAATGATTAAAAATATGTCAAATTCAAAGTGAATGTATTTAAAATTAATTATTCTTATTTATGTACTACTTATTTACTCATTTTGATTTTCGCTTGGCACCCACTCTTTATCTCAGGAAAAAAAAAAAGAATATCATTCTACTCAGCATCCGCCTCTTCGTATGTCACTTATACAACGGTTAAATCAACAAAATAAATCAAAAGAATATTACTTTTAAAAACATTTCTAAAAAATTCTAAAGCGGAAAGGAAAATAAGAGAGTATTATTTTTATGTAAAGCGACCAAAAAGATAACAAACGATTGAAAAATATGCTAAATTTAAAAATAAATATGCTAATTGTTTAATTTACCTTAAAAAACAACGAAAAATTTTTTATTTTTATTTTTTGTAGTAAAAATATATATTATTTATTTTTATAGCATTAAATTAATTAAAATTTACTTTTTCAATAAATAGGAGACACCCCCTCTCCATGTCACGTACACAACTATCAAATTAACAAAATAAATCAAAATAATATTATTTTTAATTTTTAATAATTTAAGTACATTAAAACTAAATTTTAAATATTATTTTTTTAAAATAAAAAAACTTAGTTAACTTTGTCTAATATTTATTTAAAAATGGAGAGAAAAATAAAAGTGTATTTTTATATAAAGTGGTCGAAAAAAACAACTAAAGTGAAAAAGAAAAAAATAATTCAACAGTTAAAAAAATAATTATTATTTATTTTAATTTTTTTAAATATATTATTATTTATTATATAATAAATTAATTATTCTAATTTATGTGCACCAATTTGTATACCAAATTGAGTTATGCTAAACTGTCCCTCGGTAATAAAAAAAAAAAAAAAAAGAATGCCAATGGCCCCCAACCCTCGCCTCTCTCTCTCTTCATTCACTTCCCCAAACCTCCCCCTCTCTCCCCATCTCTCTCTCGTCCAGACCGCCTCTTGGGAAAAAAAAAAAAAGAAATGTTAGTAATATAGATATAAAAAGTATTTTTTTAAACATTTAGTAAAATATGGAGAATAAAAAAATATTTTTTATGTAAAGTGTCCAAAAAGACAATTAAAGTGATAGAAAAAATAATCCTGACAATTAAATAAATTTAACGATTAAAAATATTTCAAATTTAGATATTTAAATTTATTTATTATATATATGACACAAATAATATTAAAAATATAAAAATAATTAATTAATTTTTAATTATTAATTATTATATAATAAATTAATTAGTTTTATTTAAAAAATTTCCCTCACAATCTCTCTCTCGTTCTCTGTGCCCGCCCCTTCCCTTTCTCTTCCTCCCAATCCCAACCCCCTTCTTCTCTCTCTCCCTCTCACTCCCTGCAAACCCACCTGCCCTCCCTCCCGCCCCTCTCTCTCTCTTTCTCTCCCCCAGCAAACTCATCCCCAAGTGCTGCACGCACACATATGTCAAATCTAAAACATAGGCAGATTTGTATAATAGATAATATAATATAATAATATATATATAGATATAGATAGACAGCACCGAGAGATCCCTCAAAACACCACCGCCGTAACTAACCAAAACTCAGCCATGACATTGCTTGAAATCCCTGAAATTTGTCTGAGCTCCGGCAGCAGAAGCATGCCTGTCGTAGCCATGGGCACCTTCTCCGACCCCCTGTCGGACCAGAAATGGTCAAGCAGGCCGTACTCCAAGCGATTGAGGTCGGTTACAGACACTTTGACACGGCTGCTATTTACAATACGGAAGAGCCTCTCGGTGAAGCCATAGCTGAAGCAATTGAACATGGCTTAATCAAGTCCCGCGAAGAAGTCTTCATCACCTCCAAGCTCTGGTGCGGCGATGCTCATGACAAGCTTGTTCTTCCTGCTCTTCAGAAAACTCTCAAGTACTACTCCAATTGTTTTGAAGTTTTATTTCAACAAATTAGAATTCCACCAACTTTTTTTGATATTGTGTTCTTGTGCAGAAATTTGAAGATGGAGTATGTTGATCTCTATCTCATTCACTGGCCTGTGAGTTCAAAGCCTGGAGCATACGATCACCCGATAAAGAAGGAAGATTTGCTTCCAATGGATTACAAGTCTGTGTGGGCTGCAATGGAACGCTGCCAAAGTCTTGGCCTCACAAAGGCCATTGGAGTGAGCAATTTCACTTCCAAGAAGCTTTCTCATGTTCTTGCCACCGCAACAATTCCCCCGGCTGTGAATCAAGTGAGCTTTTCTTTTTTTTTTTTTTTTCCTCCTCTCTTTTTTTGTAGTGAGCAAATGGTAATGAGTCTAGTGACTCTATTTGGAACTTTGAAAGGTGGAAGTGAACCCTGTTTGGCAACAAAAGAAGCTGATAGATTTCTGTAAGGCCAATGGAATTCTGGTGGTCGCTTATGCTCCTTTGGGAGCAGCGGGATCCTACTATGGCACCAACAGAGTTATGGAATCCGAGGTGCCGAAAGAAATTGGAAAGGCGAGAGGGAAGTCTATACCTCAGGTGATTTTGAAACTGTGATCGTAATTTCCTTCAATATTTCTGCACGAAATTGAATTTGTGGTTTAATTGAAATTAGAGGTCTGCTATGCCCAGTCGCTCAGTCAAGACGGTACAATCTTATCCGTCCTTTTAGACCCCGTTTGGAGGGGTAAAAATCAGCGGTAAAGTGTCAGAAGTTCGATTGAATATTTGACAAAACATTAATTTTGGCACTTTTATTTCACAGCCTCATTGAAGTTTTCAAAATTTTTAGGGATTGTAATTGTTATTTTAGTTAATTGTAAACTTAAATGTTACTAAAATTTTTACTAAACATTGAAAAGTTATTACAAATTATTAAAAATTAATACTTATTTTAATAAATATACCAAAATTTTCTAATTACTAACTTTTGAAAAAAAAAAAAAAAAAAAAGCTAAAAAAGTGGTTAAAGAAATAGATTTTCAAACGGTAAATTACTGGGACCCACTCAGATCGGTGGCTCAAATTATACAGTTGCGGCGGTGTGTAGCCTTTCGTTTCAAATTTTGACCCTAGATAGAGGGAGAAAGCTAACTGGTTAGTGTCAAACAATGCAGGTTAGTCTGAGATGGGCATATGAGCAAGGGATTGGGTTGGTGGTGAAGAGTTTCAACAAAGAGAGGATGAAGCAGAACCTAGAGATATTCAACTGGGAATTGAGCGAGGAGGAGTCTCAGAAGATTGCTGAAATCCCACAAAGTAGAGCTTGTCTCGGTGCCGATTACACCTCTGTCAATGGGCCTTTAAAGACAGTCGAGGAGCTTTGGGAGGGAGATCTTTGAGCATTGCAAGCACTAGTTATAGGCTTTTCCAAGAGTTGCTGACTCTTTTACCTTCTGTCATAGCATAGTCTACGTCAGTTTTTTATTCTGTCACTATGCCGTCTACGCTTCTGTAATTGCATCAGTTCTCTGTTGTTTATAAACATGGTCTCTGCTTTATTACGGGTGCACATAGATTTGCTGTGTTGTCTATGATTCAGTAATTGCATCAGTTCCCTGTTGTTTTTAATTGTCTCCACTTTGTTACGTGTGCACAGATTTGTTCGGATTCGGGTTCATGCCAGATGAGAACCAAACCAATTCCAAAATTTGAGACTATAACCGAAACGATCATCACCTAAAATTATCACATGAATTGTTTGGGCGGAGCCGTATTATAACTATATGTACATTTTGTGACGAAAAGCAAGCAAGAGAATCAGATAAATTTGATTGGAACCTTGAAAAAGGATAATTAACCAAGAATTGAAGCAATAAAAATTGAATAGAACCTCTAATAGAACGTACCCAGTACGTTCAAATTGGTTGGTTTTCGGAGTTTTCCGCGTATTTTGTGCACCTATAATTGAAACACTGCTTCTGTCTGTTGTTTTCTAGAGAACATTCCCCAATTGCATATAATTTACAAGTTCAAAATTATGGGGGCATTTGGATACACAGCTTTTAACAAAAAAAAACTATAAATTTTTTATTTTTGGGTGTTTGGTAAATCATTAATTTTGTCACTTTTCTACTTTGTTATAGTAAATTCTCAACTCAAAAGTCACCAAAAGTTGCTAAAAATTACTAAAAGTTATTAAAAGTTACTAAAAGTTATCAAAAAATCTACTAAACACTCAAAAGTTGTAAAATTATTAAAAAATACTTAAATTTACTACTTACTTTACCAAACACACTAAAAATTATAACTAGTATTTTTTAACAAAAAAAAATACCAAAAATTTCTCAAAATGTGCCTCCAAACGGCCCCTATGACTACCAAAAGCATAAAGATAATGACGAAATTAAATGATATTACCGTGGAGGTTTTGATGCAGTCTGGATTGATGCAATCATGATTAAGCTGTCATTTTTAGTTATGGTGTTTATTTTGATATTATTACATGTCTGTTTTGATTATATTTTTTAAACGGGTGTGTCATGATTGTGTCAATTCTTCTAATATTTCTCATTTTCAAATAATTCAGTGCAATTCACGCTTCATCACAATTTTGATGTCCGTTTTTGTAAATGTTTTTAAGTTTTTAGGCTTTATCGATTATTGTGAATAAAATTCTAAATTTTAAGAGAAGTTTTCTCTAACAAATCTTTGCATCTTTTCTAAACATTATCAAACTAACCAAGAAGTTACAGAGTCCACCCACTCTACCCTTCCAATTCGTAAGCTTCCTTGCATTAGGTTGCATAATTGTGTTTTTAACCTCCAAAAATCTCGAAAAACCTAATTATTTCGAGTATTTTCTGTTGAATTTTTCGTTACTCTTTACATTGAGGAAGATGTCTCTAGTGTAATAATTCTTTCTCATCAATAGCAAAACTTGGATTATTGACATTGAGGAAGATGTCTCTAGTGTAATAATTCTTTCTCATCAGTAGCAAAGCTTAGATTATCAGTTTTGTTATTTTTTGATCAAGTAAAAGAGTTAAAAGAAATATATGACCACAATTTACATCATAGAGAATTTAAAGGGTTTTTGAGTGAATATGGTAACAAATGACAAACTATTTTAAAGAGATCGATATTAATAATATAGAATTCAACATATGGTAATTGCTAAATTTTTAACTGATGTACTTTGGATGGGTGTGTAAAAGATAAAAATTAACTATATTTGTAATTGTTTAACCTAGTCATTTAAAATCAAAGACCATTTTTCTAGATCTCGCACGGTTGTGTTTCAGATATAGTTAATTAGGCTTAATTCTTCTTCATGGGATTAATTCAGTAAAATGCCCATTATGACTTGAAGGTGTTCTAATTAAGTTATAAAAATGTTCTTTGAATTGGTTTCGGGTTAAAAATTGTCAAATCAATTTTTTCGACACTACAATATATCAAAATTGAAATGGTTCAGTCTAATTCTAATTTTAAAATGTTAAACCCAATATAAATTGGATTAGTTCCTGTGGACCAAACCAAACTAATCCATTCACTCCCCTAATAAGGTGTCACAACCCTTATTCACCATGATTTTTTATCAATGTAGTTGGGCATCAAACCTTTTCATTTTCTTGCCTGAGGGAGCGTTTTTAACCACCACAGGAAAACGTACCATTGCGCCCATGAATCTAATTAGTCAAGTTTACGCTTACACATTGTTTGTTTTTGTTACGCTTGTGTGTGATGCAATTTTATACAAACACGCCATTATTTCCTACAATCGCTCAAAAAATAAGCTCGCATGAATACCATCAAAGCAATTTATTTTTTGGACTTGGCAGCAATTAATTTTTAACAAGTGGTATCAGAATCTAATTGTGATCAGAGAGGAATTACCACGCGTTGGATTCATTCCCAATCCAACGATTTTTGTCATTTCAAAGCAGAGGGTAGTTTATTACATCAACCAAGGCATTTCTGGTTTAATGATTAGGCCATATCGGTTAGTTCAGTAGCTATTGAAAACTGCTTCTTAATCCGCTAGCAAATTCCTAGTGTTCTTCACCATTGCAACATTCAGCCAAATAAATACTTGTTTCTTCTCCAAATGGAGGCTTTAGCCCCTCAATCTGACAGCTGAATCTTGTACCTGACCAGCAACTACTTGACATATCCATCATAGAAGACATCAAAACTACCAATCCTTTAAAACAAACTCTTCAGAGCATAAAATTAAATAATAAAAAGTTGATATACACAATGAACCTGTAATATTTAAATGTAGAATCTCCTTTTCTGGACAACTTCAGCTTTGTGTGTCCGTGTGTTTTTCTGTCCTGGCTTTGTTGTACTGATCGACAAGGCTGAGAATGCAATGCCAGGATCTGGAGAAAATGAAATTGAACAATTTGTATAAAGCCAGCCCAGAACCAATCCTGAGAGATCTGAGGAAATTCAAAATCCACCACAATAATTGTTGATGGCTTTGCTCAACATTCCAGAGGTTCCTTTCAGCTCTGGAAGTCGTAAAATGCCTTTCCTGGGTTTGTCCTGTGAAGTTTATCCTTATATTGAGCCATTAGAAACCGTCGAAGCATCAATTCTCCAAGCCATTGAGCTTGGTTACAGACACTTCGAAACAGCCACTATATACCAAACGGAGGAGCCTATTGGCAAAGCTATTGCAGAAGCACTTCGTCTTGGCTTGATTAAATCCCGAGATGAGCTCTTCATCACCTCCAAGCTGTGGTGCTCCCATGCTCACGACACACTTGTTCTTCCTGCCCTTACAAACACTCTACAGTAATATAAAATACGAATTTCTCTTCCACAATTTAGACATTTTCAGTACGCAGTTTTGATAGTCGTGGAAAGCTAATTTTGCCCTGCAGGAATCTTAAGCTGGAATACATTGATCTGTACCTCATACACTGGCCAGTGAGCTCCGCACCTCGAATCCCTGAATACCCAATAAGGAAAGAAGACTTGCTTGCCATGGACTTCAAGGCCCTGTGGGCGGCCATGGAAGATTGCCAGAGACTCGGACTCACAAAATCGATTGGAGTCGGCAATTTTTCCTGCAAGAAGCTTGGTAACATCCTTGCTTCTGCAAAGATCCCTCCTGCAGTCAATCTTGTGAGTTCCTAACATGAACATTAGCACATTTATTTGGAAGAAAAAGAAAAGAAAAATTTGTTAACAACTCACTTCTTTGATCATCAAAAAAGGTGGAAATGAACCCAACCTGGCAGCAAAGGAAGCTCGTAGAGTTCTCGAAAGCCAATGGAGTTCTGGTTGTTGCTAGGATGCATAAGGGCCTTCCAGGGTTCCAACAGGGTGATGGAGTGTGAGATTCTGAATGAAATTGCAGGGGCCAGGGAAGCTTCAATTGCTCAGGTGATTCTAACAATGTTTGGGAAAATATATTGGGCCAAAAAATTATACGCTCTGTTTGAAAATATTCCTCTCTTAGAATTGATTTAATTTTAAAATAAAAAATTGATTTGATTTAATTTAATTTGATCTAGTAAATAAAATTTTAGATTTGGAACATATTTTGAATTTAAGAATTGAATTAATTTGATTTAATAGAAATACCAAATTTGACCATTATAATAGGAAATAAAAAATATGATAAATAAGATATATAAGATTAAATTTGTCCACTTCCTTATATGGCTTCACAAAATAATGAATTCTCTAAATTCTCACCAAATTTATTGTTTTGGATTGGATTTCAAATAATATAAAAATCTCAAATTTTAATTTATGAAATGAAATCAAATTCAACTCATAAAAATTTATTTTAATTCCAAACATAAGAATTAGTAAAAATTCACATCAAATGAAATCAAAATTTATCAAATCCATTGTTCCAAATGGCGTGATACAGAATTCTCATTCAAAATGATGTATCAATGACAATTTTCTACTTGTAGAACAATTTAATGGGTTAAATATTTCAAAGTCGCATCATTTTTATTGATATTTTATATTATACTTTCTAGTATCATAGCATTGTCCCTCCAAACATTGCTCAACTATTTGGTCGGTAAGGCTCATCAAATAGAATCAGTGCAGGTTTGTCTAAGGTGGGCATATGAGCAAGGGGTGGCAGTGTTGGTGAAGAGCTTCAGAAGAGATTGGATGGTTCAGAACCTTGAGATATTCAGCTGGGCATTGAGCAAAGAGGAGTCCGGAAGGATCAACGAGATCCCACAAAGAAGAGAATCTCTTGGAGAGGAATTTGTCTCAGAAAATGGGCCTTTCAAGTCAGTTGAGGACCTGTGGGATGGGGAGCTTTGAGTTGATCATACCCAGTGTTTTCAAAGGAGGAATAACCCACAACAAGGCACTTCATTTTCTGCAGCATTTTCTTCGTTACACAATTATCAGCTTGCTTCACCAACTTCTAACTAGCAAGTTATTTATCAAGACTAGAATGAGTGGAGGCCAAGTAATTAAACCAATCAAACAGCTCAACCTCGGTTCTTGTTTGGCTCGCTAAAATCTTGTTTGAAATCGACTTGTTATTAAATCAAATCAAGCTTGAACACATATTGAGGTTGCATTTAATTTCAAGTTCAACTCGAGCTTGATTCAATAAACTTAAATTTATGAAAAATAATCAAGCTACTCAGCTCAACTGTAAAACTTAATAAGCCAAATTTAAACACATTTTTAAACTCAATAAGATTTTCAACAAAATTTAAATAACTTACTTCTCAAGTAAAATAAGAACAACCTTCGCAACCGAAGTCTCCTTTTTATCATTAGTAAGAACTTGTTTCAATTTTACTCTAAACTCCGATAGAGGCCCAGTTGGATTGCATCATGAAGATTACTTTCTTAACTCAGGTTAGAGATCTTAACAAAAAGAACCTCAAAGATGGTAAATTATTGCAATAAAGTTGGAATGTTTCTTTCTTTCTTTTTTTTTTTTCTTTTTAAATTAACATTGAAGAAGCAGTTTAAAGTAGGTGCTCATCCTAGATCAAAAACTCCTCAGAGACTTGCAAATGCCCCTAACCACCGGTCTCTCCACTCTAGATTGTAAACTCATTGGAGACTAGCTAATATCCCTATCTACCTGTCTCGGGATATATTTCAAATTGTGCTATTATCACCATAGTGATCAAATATTTTCCAGTGCCCGAACCACCAGGAGCAAACTTGGTTTAGTAACTTATCTTAGATTTAACCAACCTTTGGTACTATTGTAGGGATAATATTGTATGAAACAACAGAAGCGCCTTTTAAAAGCCGTTCTCATTGCCAAGACAATTTTAAGAATTTAACAAGGCATTGAAGATTTATCTTTTGACTCTATTCGTTAACGTTTAGGGATCCATCAAAGAACATGAGGAAAGGACTGAAGTTCGTGGAAGGGAGGAGAGTTTCCCTGTGCATGGTTGCCAATAACATATCACTTGCCTTTAACATGCAATTGCCAACCACTCATCAAACATAGATTTTATACATGGTGTGTTTATTAATTTCCTGATAATTAGACAGGAATGTTCTTGGTGAAATTACAATCATATACACGAGTACTTAGACCTAATTTGATAAAAAGGAATTGAATGGAATAATTATTTTTATACTATCATTTCATTTCGTTCCTTCAAATAAAGTAGCATTTCAAGTAAGTATAAAGTAAAATTTCCAAAAAAAAAAAATCGAACATTTCAAGTGAGAACTTTGGCCCACAAACATGTAGCATTATTTTGGATTTTAACTGTTGGAAGGTGAAGGGCTTATCCAAAGGAGGTGATTCTTCAAAATGATGCACCCACGTGCTTTAAAAAAAAAAAAAAATCAGCATTAGTATTCTGACCCCAACCAGTGTTCGAAAACAAGGGAAAATCGAGATGCTGTCAAATGCGTATCTAATAGCAAGTGCACCAATGAATAGTTAAATTATCTAATAAACAGTACATATTTTGAGTTTAGTTAGTATATTTTTTTTTCAAATTACACCAATATTAGGTATTTTACCAATTATCTATTAAAAAATTAATTTTTTTAAAATTAGAACTTATTGTCTTCTTCAAGATAAAGGTCATTGTTTTCTTCAACAAATAATAAATAATTGTTTAACCGGTGAACAGTAACTCGGCAGAAATGAAAAGTTATTGTAACAGGAGCAAAAATAACAGTGACTTTGGAGAGTCTGGTGTAAATGATTTTCTTCCTTACTAGCTAGCAAAAATACATAAAATGCTTATTTATTTATTCTGCTGCACATGCTCTAAAGGCAACTTTTGAAAAACCCAAGAAAAATGTCGACATTACTAATAGGCACTATGCTTGTTTTCAACATTGGAAGTGAAAAGAGGAGGAAATTAATTTCAGGGGCCATCCAAAAGGTCCCTAAAATAGCCATGCATTAATTTGCATTTGAATTTGAATTTCCACTCACACTTATTCACATCATAATCTCTACTCAGCATCGTAAATTTTACTAGAACTATAATGCATTACTCAAGAGTGACACTAATATTACATCTAATACTATAATGCAAAGCTTATCTCGCAAGATTGCAGCTGAAATAATACAATCTTATAAACATATATAGTATGAGATATATATATCTTCTAGAGTTAGAGTTTTTTTAATTTTTAAACGTAACATTTCTTAAAATATATAGCGGCCAAGGCTAATCTTTGTGGCTAATCTTTCTCTTGGGCAAGTAAGGCATTTGCCTTCAAAAGCAATGAAGACCCCATATGATATATGTAAGATTATGTGACCCAAATTTAATTTTGGTCTAGCCCGAAGAGCTCGTAGTATGACTTTAAAATAAAAACTTTTTAGTACTCTATGGTGGTAGCGGAGGGATCGGGCCGATAGGTAGGGGCTAAGTCAGAATTTTTGCTAAGAAGGGGCACCGGGTATTGAAGGGTGCACCGGACACCAAGGGGGGCACCGATCACCTAATAAAAAATAACAATCGACTTATTTTTTGATTAAGAGTAGGAGAAAAACGATGTTATTTTTAGAAAGAAAATAAATTATTCTTGAGTACTAACTAGTGAATATATTTATCATGGTTAATGGTTCAAGCACCTGAAATTTATTAGAGATATCCCTCGCTACAAAAAATATAATTATTATTAAATTGTATTATTTATAGAATTTATTGTGTTATATGCTAAATTTACTGATAATATAAACAAAAATATGCAATAATGTATTAAAAGGATACACTTTATTTTACAAAAAATACCAAGTTTGATTCTTTTAAACTTCTTATATGTTAAAAAATTTTAAGTTAACTTTAAATTTTTAATAAAATCAAAATATCTTAATTTTTAATTAATTTAATTTTTAAATAAAATTAAAATAACAAGGAAGGCATTTTTGTAATTTTATCTTAAAAATTGAGGGGTCACTTGCCCCCCTTGCCCCCATGTAGCTCCGCCAGTGCCTATAGGGTTTTTTTTTTTTTTTTTTTGTATATCTCTATCTTCTCCGCCGTACAATCTTGTATCCATCACCTTTTATACCAATCTTTTGATATAGTGGATTTCTTCTCCGCTATCTATAGTTTTTTCCGTCTTGGGTTTTTCACGTAAAATCTCATGTGCAATATTTTTTTTCTTCTTTTTCTTTGTTGCTTAATTGCGTGAATTTCTAACAATTTATATATATATGTTATATAAAATTTAAAAATTATTTTTTATTCGATATGTATTTTATTTTAAAAAATCAAATATAATTTTTGTTAAAAAAATTAAACATTCTCAAAAAATAAGAAAAATAATATTTAACTAATGATTTTTATTTTTTTACCACCATATTATTTTTATTTATGTAACACATATTATTTTTTTATTACAAAATTTTAATAGAATAGAAAAATAACAAAAGTTGGTAGTTTACCAAACGATCAGAAATCAAAAGTTAGCAGTTTTTCACTGAAAAATTACGCTACCAAACGCCTCCTATGCATTAATATTGTTCTTCTAAAATGTCCCCAAAAAAAAATTTTTCATGCACCAACTGGCTGGTACCCAGTCAATATATCACATTTTATTAATTTATTTATTATTATTATTATTATTTAAATGCGGTGCTATCCAGCATCAAATCGTAACCACGTCATTATTAGTGAAAGGAAGATGATAACCCACCACCATCGACAATCTAAAATCCAGGTCCAGTTGAACAAGATGTTTGGAAATTAATGGGATTATATTTTACTTCACTTTATTTTCCCAGCCAAGGTTTCAAATTGGCAACGTTTGGAGTTAATACAAAATTCTACAAATTTTTATAAATACGAATTACGAAATAATAAAATTTAAATTCTCTACTCACTATACAAAATACGAGACATTATTTTTATAATTTTATACAACTTTAAACACACCCATTTACGGGCGTCCAATGAAGATTATCAGCCTCTAGCTTTTGGAGCTGGGCCTAAAAAATTTGGGGTTTAAGATAGGATATTTGACGAAGTCTATCCAAAAAAAAATTTTGCTACAAAAAGTGTCATCTCATCCTTCTAACTTTTTGATTTGTAAATTACTTATTAAAATTTATTATTTAATGGATTCTAATCTATTATATTCGATGAAAATTTGGCTAAATCATTTAATTTATTTTGTGAAATAATTGAATTTAGCAATTTTTTTATTTCAAAAAACTTTTTTAGTAGAATTACTACCTATATAATTAATAATATTCTATAAGTAACACATGCATTTGGGAAACAATTTAATTTTTTATGTAATTTAAAAGAAATATATTATATATTATTTTTCTGTTTTTTTTTTATTTTGGTGTTACTACAATTTTTAAGTATTTATTCAATTATCATTTTTATTTATTATATATAATTTTATATTATGTGAAGTTTAAGACGATTATTTTAGATAAAAAGTGTAACAACAATAAAAATAGTCTAATAAAAATAAGAAATAGACGTCATAAAAATTAAAAAGATGCTATTCAAACCAGGGGCGAGCACAGGCTCACTTGTAGTTTGGTGGTGGCCTACCAATTTTTATTTTTAAGCGCAATTTTTTTTATTTTTTAGATTTTGCTTAGTTTATATTTTTTTTAGTTCAATTTAAATTTTGTAACTCAATTCAACTCACTCTATTTTAAACTTTAAATTATTTTATAAAATTTTATGTCAGTCAAAGCAAACCCAAAATTCTGGATTCGCTCCTGATTCAAACTCAAACTCTATTTTTATAAAATAACTATCTATGTATTAGATTTAATTTAATTTTTTAATCCGATATTATAAATCTCAAACTCTTAAAAATCGTATGTTTAAATTTAAATTCTGAAATTTCATGTTATCACAAATAAATTAATTTTTTATCATGTGATAAATATTGTTTAGATATAAGAGATTAAATTGATTAGTTTTTTTTTTTAATTGATAAACTAAATTTATATATATTTACATTGACATTTACCTAAATTTTTGATTTAAAATCAGTATAGTAGGAAAAAAAATTTAAGTTCTATTAATTTTTTAAAATTAATAAAATTAAATATTTTCTAAAATAAAAATTTAATAATTGTAAACAAACTTACATTACCAAACGCAGTTTCAATTTTCATTTCAGAAAAAATAAACAATAACAGAAAATAAAAAATAGAAAACGGTAATAAAAAAATAACAATGTTGCCAAACGGCCCCTAAATAATCCGAATTTATAAGATTAATGCATGGAAGCTACTGATCGGTTTGTGGTCAAATAAAAGAGTACAAATCAAATCACTTATATATATGCATACCTCAGTATTGTTTGAACTAATGCATGGAATTGGGCCAAATGATGGATTCCCCTTTCCTATTGCCATAAAATTGAAATTGCATGAATTCTTTTTATCTCTATAGATACAATATGCGTCACATTTAAATTTGTATTTAATTTATATAAAATATTATGTTTCCCATACTTATATATTACACTTACGATATTTTTGGTGTACTAAAAAATAATAAAAAATGATAAAAATCTTTAAAAATTTTTAATTATTCACTTTTTATCTTACTGCATGAATTACGAATTTTATCTCTGTAGATGCAATATGCATCACATTTAAATTTGTATTTAATTTATATAAAATTTTTGTTTCCCGTACTTATTTATTACACTTATAGGATTAAAAAACGATAACAAATTCTGAAAATTTTTAAATGTTATTCACTTTTAATCTCACAATACGAATTATAAATTTATAAATTATCTCAAATTATCTCACTTTTTAGTATTTTAAACGCCATCTTGATTGCTATAAGTAAATCAATGTGACGGGAAAAGATACTCCCAAAGCCAACCACAAGTAATCTATAGTTTGTACTATATATATATATATATATATATATATTATATATGATGACATAGGCATTCTCGTAATATTAGAGCATATAGTTACTTTTTATTTCCTCCAATCATCCTACGACCTTTGGTTGGTACATATTGTTGGGAAATATGGGAGATGCATGGTTGATTACCTGTTTGGTAAAGTGAGGAAAGATATCAAAATTTTTGTAGTCTAGCTGGTATAATTAAAAAAGATGCCCAACCCAGACGATACTCATAGTTGAAAATGGAGATGCTAATTCCTCATAAAAGGACTCTTGACTCTCTTTATATATGATATAAAATGAGCCTTTATATGTGATATAAAATTCCTTTTCTTTCTATTTTTTTTTTTTTTCTTATAGGAAGTTAAAAGTACAAATAAAGGATATCATATCTTTATTAATTAAGAGAGAAAAGAAGAGAAAATAAATGATTATATTTTTTTTCTACTTGTTTGTATGTTTATGAAAGAAAAAATAATAATTTTCTTTTTCTTTCTTTCGTGAGTTGAAAAGAAATTGAAAGAAAAGAAAAGGTAAATCGTTATTTTACTATTAAATTCTTTGAGAAATTTGAGTGTGATCAATTTTTTAGCATTGAGACATATTGCAATTTATTTTTTTCTTATTTTTTATTTTATGAACAAATATGTTATTTTGAACATGCTATTTATTCTAAAATCTTTTCTTTTCTTTTCTTTTTTTGTTTCATTTCACTCAGTACAAATAGACTGGAACTGTTTTTTCTTAAGCTTAGTTTTTTTTTTTTTTTAATTCTTTTGGAAGGGGAATTAGTTTTTAGTTTTTTTTAAGTAACTAGCCACTAATTAACTATTAAGGAGGCATTTGGAAGATAATAAGTTAAAAAATGTTAAATGTGTCAATTACTTTTTAGTATTTAAAAGACAAACTCAAACTTTTTGATATAACCTACTCGAACGTGGTCTCACATATCAGGTCGAACTGTTCTTATTAGAAAAGTTGTCAGAAAGTTAATAAAAATTGATCAAAGTTAACAGAAGTTAGTAAAAGTAATCAAAAGTTTACAAAAATTGATAAAAGTTTATATTTTTTGTCCTGCAAATGCCCCCTAAAAAGATATCATTTTTTTTGTTAGAAAAAGAAAAAAAAGTTAAATTTTTAACTTTTTATTAATTTGATATTTTTACCTTTAATAATTTAAAAAAAATTAAAATATGATAAACTTTTTCATTTCAATAGAAGTCAAAAAAATTAAATAGCCAATAACAAAACTTCTGAGTACCCTTTCCGGGTGAAACTTTAGTTGATTGTTGCCTTTAATTACTAGTATATTTGTATATTTATTTCCTTTTATAAAATATATGGATAAACTTGTAATTTGATTTATTTGAAGACTAACGAATTTCTATTATTAGGCTTATTACTAATTTTGAAATCCACATTAGTTTATCACTAAAATTTAAGTAATAAAAAGGTTAACTTCATTGTCTTAGCAGTAATATTAAAGTTTCATAAATTTTTATTAACGAGCCTCGTGGCTATCTATTATATTTAGAGTACGTTCGGAGTAATAAAAAGTGAAATAAAATGAGATAAGTGAGATCATTTACGATTCGTAATTCATACAAAAAGTGAATAATTTTTAAATATTTTAAAAAATTTTCAACGATTTTTAACAAACTAAATACACTCTTTTTCAACCTTAGTTTTGCTCAATAACAAATAAAAGTCAACCAATTATTTATTATGGGTCTGATACTTTATTCCATACTCTTTACAATATCTGAAAATTTATTATAAGAGCAAAACGTCAACTAGAATTTTAAAAGTAAAATAAAATTTTTAAACATTTAAGTTTGAAACTTGGAAACCTAGATCCAGAACTGGAATGGTTCGGGGTCTGTGGATGGGGCCGTGTTTATTTATCGTGATGTTTATTTATTAATTATCTCTCTTTTTATTTTCTTTTAATTTTAAAATATAGTTGAAAGTTTGGACACAGTATATTTGCATTTTAGGTAAATTAAAGGTTTGTTTGACACGATGTAGGATGCTAAAAAATTTTTAAAATATTTAAAATTTTCTAGAAGTTATTTATTTTTTATCTCACTGCACGAATTAGAACTCATAAATTATTTCAAATTATCTCACTTTTTATTACTCCAAACGCCCCCCTAAATAATGTGAACAATTCTTTTATATTTTATCCAATATTGCTGTAACGTTTCTTTATTCTTTCCCTTTTTTTTCTTCTCTCTTTTTTTATTTTTTTTAAATATGCTCAGAAATTTTTTATGGAGAGTATCGGCGTTTTAGTAAAAGTAATTTTTATAAATAATTCATTTATTCTAAAAAAAATTATAGTATTTTATGCCTTTGTTTGACCATATAGAACATATATATTCTGCCATTTCTATTTCTTTTTTTTTCTTTTCTTTTCCTTTGTTTTTTTTTTTTTTTTTTAGTGAGAGGTATATACTATATATATATATAGAACAAATTCCCACAAAATAAAGAATAACTTCGATTGATTTGGGAGAACGCACAAGAATATTTTGACTTTTTTCAATTGTTTGATAAATCATTTTTTTCTTTCCCTTTTTTATTTTTCTTAAAAGTTAATTTTTTGATAAATTAATTTACTTATTTTGATTTTTTTTTTTGAAAATCCATATAAGCTCTATTAAATGATTTGAGGGTGATGACGAAAGTTCGTAAAAAAAATAAATGAAAGAAATTAATTTTTATTTGATTAAGTTAGAAAATAAAATAAAATAAAATTTTTTAACATGCTTGTTAAAATTAGAAATATAAATAAAATTTATTTTAATTTTTAAAACATTCTTTTTTTCATTCTCAATACCATACTAAGCCTAAGAATGTTTGTCTAAATTTGTAAATATTTGTTTATGAAGAACAATTATATCATTTCAAATAATACATAAGAATAACTAACTAAAAGTGTTAATTTTGTAATTATATTCAATAAAAATAGTAGAATGAAGTGTAAAAACTATTTATGAAGTACAAATAGACCCATTCGTATAATAATTCTTAAAATCTCAATTTGCCCAATTAGACTCACATACTTTACAAATTAATTTTTTAGTAATTCATAATTTTTAAAATTAAAAATAACTAAGCGGAATCAAAATATCTAATTAAAAACCTCAAAAAATGCATTTTTGATATTATTCTAATCTTAATTGTGTATTTAAAATCTTTATAATATATAAATAGTATTTAAACAATAAATTATATTTTACTGTTTTCTAGCCAAACCCAAGATAACATATCATCATGCTTAAAAAATATTTGAAGCCCATTCCAAAATAACTTAAAATAAAACTTAAATCTAAAAATACAAGGACGAGTCTGTGGGCTCGTGTCGACGCCTACATCCGAATGAGGTGAGATTCTACCGTCTTGAAGGGGTTCTTTTTACCTTTCGTTTGAAAGCATTTTACAATTAGAATTGATTTTATTTTAAAATTAATTTGATTTGATTTAATAAATAAATTTGTGTGTTTGGAATCTATTTTAAATTTAAAAAATTAATTTGATTTGATTTAACTAAAATATTAAATTTGATCATGTGAAATGTTGGGCAAAATAATATTTTGACGTACGGGGTGCCGAACAAGTACAGTCAATGTGCCACGTGGCCCAATGCCAAGCATATTTGTGTGGGTCACGAGTCATTCACCGAGCACGTTGACGCGTGACACATGGCTTTCCGCCGAACAGTTGATTGAAGGCACGAGAGTTCCACGTGAGTGTTATACACGGACACGTGTCTTTGGGTTAATGTTCCAAGGGACACCCTGACTCTTAGTATCTATAGATAATGTGTTGCTATATGGCTGTAGCTAAAGACCTAAATAGTCAATTTGTTCGGCCCAACGATTGGCGGCTAGAATCCACGCCTTGAAGGCGGTCCCCTCAACTTACCATCAGGTGTTGAAGTTTTCATATGGTGGAGAAGTGATCTCTATCTTGGGGGACCAAGACATTTCTGAAAAGTGCTTCACTGCAGCCCTCAAATCCAAGACCATTCCCAAGCAAGTCCAATTGACAGAGTTGCCCGAGGACACCCCAAAGATCAATGATGTCGGCGGTGATCCACAGAAGAAAGCTATTGAAGGCTTAGAGAAGTATCAGATTGGCCCTATTGAGGATGACAAATTCTTCTTGGTTGGCACAAATTTGAGCGCCGAGGAGAAGTTGGAATTGACGGAGATGCTCTTGAAGAATATCGGAACATTCGCCTGGACTCCACATGAAATGCCAAGTATTTCTCCCGAAATTATGACTCATAAGCTGAATGTGAATCCGGGGGAAAAACCTGTGGTACAAAAGGCGAGGAGGTCAGCTCTCCAGCATGCGGAGGCTGTTATAGAGGAGGTCGGCCGATTGTTGGAGGCTGAGGCCATCCAGGAAGTTTCATATCCGGAGTGGTTGGCCAATACAGTCGTGGTCAAGAAGAAGAATAGGAAATGGAGAGTTTGCGCAACTGTTCGGCGGAAAGCCATGTGTCACGCGTCAACGTGCTCGGTGAATGACTATGTGACCCACACAAATATGCTCGGCATTGGGCCGCGTGGCACATTGACTGTACTAGTTCGGCACCCCGTACGTCAAAGTATTATTTTGCCCAACATTTTGCCCCCACTCTGATTGGAAAAAGATATTTTCCGAGCAGAGTAGCAGAGCAGAAAAGCCTTATGCTGCCTGATACGATTAAGTCAGAAAGTGACCTGTGCGTCGTCACGGGTCACTGGACACACGATCCGAATGAAGATCGTTTTTCAATCGTCCCTCTGGTTTCTTTGGGCCCAGGTTGGTTGATTTCGAATGCTACTAGCTCTTACTCTTCTTCGACTTCTTACTTTTCGGAAGCACACTAACCATTTGATTTGATTTCTATGCAGCCGATCAAGCAAAGAAGTTCTGAGCCGGCGGTACTCGTGCTGATAAGGATCACCTCGATCAAGTGTTCAAGTTCCTCGGGGGTCCTGATCTTTATCCCTTTGCCAGAGCGGTTCCAATTTTGTTCAACTTCACCCCCACTCACCAAACGTTTATTGCTCCCCCTCAAGGTTTTGCAACCTCAGAAGCTATCAAGCGGCTCCAGTGGTGGTTCAGGGCTTCTGCAGAGGAGAAAGAAAATTTCTATGCACTGAAGCACCCAGGGTGGGTTCGTCCACCTCCCTTTGCTATCCCCTTAATTATCGAACAAGCTTCTGCACCAGAGGCAGCTATCCCCGGTCCTGCCGAACAACCAAGAAGGCGGAGACTTGTGCTTTTGGACGAGGAGGAGGAAGAAGAAGAAGAAGAGCTAGAACCTCCTTCTGCCTTCGAATATTTCTCTGACTCAAACGAAGAAGGGGAAAAATATGTGGCCCCCAAAATTGATTACAAGAAACTTGTCCTGGCAAAAGCCAAGGAGCAAAAAATTGAGGAGGCAAAGAAAAATAAGGCTGAAGAGCAGAAGGCTGCTGGGAAAAGGAAGTTGGATGAGGGGAAGGCCCCTGCTCCTATAACCGCCGAACAGATCCTCAAAGTAAAAATAGAAAAGGGGAAGGAGCAGGAGGCTCTTCGGTAAAAACCCTTTGATCCCCCTGGGCGTCTGGGACCCACAGGCACGAGAGTTCCACGTGAGTGTTATACACAGACACATGTCTTTGGGTTAATGTTCCAAGGGATACCCTGACTCTTAGTATCTATAGATAATGTGTTGTTACGTGGCTGTAGCTGAAGACCTCAATAGCCAATTTGTTCGGCCCATCGATTGGCGGCTAGTAAATGTCGGGTCTGGGACCCACAGCCTTAACGAGAGATCATAAGCATAAATGTACCGTAGTTATGACTGAACTAGGTATTTATCTCTGAGGGACTAACTAAGTCAGTTCATCTCGTTATGAGTAGTTAACGGATGTGACAGGTAGATAGTCTGACCACGAAATTCTGGCTATATTGCCGTGTTTAACTACCAAAAGTATTGAATAAAAGGTATGGAGTATTTAATGAAAGATATGAGGCATTAAATGAGCGGTAAAATGCATTTAAAGCAAGGAAGAAAAAATGAACACAGAAGCATGGATACAATCAAATCACAGGTATATTTTATTTATTCTTGACATTACTATAAATACGACATTCCACTGGACAATTATAGTAAGCTGACTATTGCCAACTTAAGCTACTTCTTACTTCTTCTCTGAAAAAGTTTTCTTCTTTGAGCTACTTGCTGACTTAAGCATTGGAGGGTTTTTTGGCCAGAGACCTCTACTCCAGCCGTAACCTTTCTTTTGTCTTTGTTCGGCAGGTTGTCGATTGCACTTCCGGTTAGCGTGGTCAGCAGTTCCGGCAGTAAATTTTTGCTGCCGAACATGAATAAAAAATAAAAAATATGGTAAAAATATGATTAAAAAAAGATCAATTTGTCTACTAACTTAAATTGCATAACAAAATAATAAATTCTCATCAAATTTTATTATTTTGAATTGAATTTCCAATTTTATAAAAATCTTAAAATTTAAGTTATGAAATGAAATCAGATTCAACTCATAAAATTTTATTTTAGTTCCAAACATAAGAATTGATAAGAATTCTCATCAAATGAAATCAAATTCTATCAAATCCGTCATTCCAAATGGAGTGTTAGAGAGTTCCACGTGCTGAATTGCAAAAGACACTTCAACAACTAATGCATGATGAAATATTTTTTTCTTTTTCTTTTCTTTATTCTTCTTTTTTCTTCTAATTTCTTCTACCTTTTTATTTTTAGTCTATTTTTTTTTTAACATAAGAATAAGAGAAGAAAGAGAAAGAAGAGGAGGAGAGAGAATCAGATTTTAAAGTCTATGAATTTGAGGTGGAGAATATTGCGGTGAAGATATGAGCTTTTGAAATTTTTAGTGTGTTTCTTGCTCTCTCCCAATTTTCTTTAAATTGAAGGAAGGTAAAAAGTATTAATTTTGATGTTTTTATCCCAGTTTTTGGAGTAATACAATTTGTTCATGCTTGGATTTGCGTGATTTGTTATACATATGTATATATATTTGTATAATAAAACACATGTTTTGGCGGAATATTTGCCTCATATGACATGAGAGAGAGAGAGGGGGAGGGGGCCTAAAGCTTGGTTTAAGAAATTTTTTTTTTTTTTTTGTGTTTGCAAACAAAATAACTTTTTAATTTGCACAAAAAAACTTTTTAATAGTTAATTTTTTATTTTTTTATTAATTTAATATTTTTATTCTTAAAGATTAAAAAAATTAAAATGTAAAAAAATAAATTTAATCATTATAAAAAATCAAAAAACTAATAGCTACGAGCTCAGGAACAGAACCTAAGAGCATGTGCAGCAGAGTAGGTAAATAAGCATTTTATATATTTTTGCTAGCAAATATGAAGAAAATCATCTGCACCAGGCTGTCCAAAGCCACAGCTATTTTAGCTCCTGCTACAGTAACTTTTCTTTTCTTCCGAGTTACTGTTCACCAGTTAAACAATTGTTTATTATTTGTTGAAGAAGACAATGACCTATATATTAAATAAGATAATGGGCTCCAATTTTGAAAAATTAATTTTTTAATAGACAATTGGTAAAATATCTAGCATAGGTGTAGCTTGAAAAAAAAAATTATTAACTAAATCTAAAATATATACTGTTTATTAGATAATTTGACTATCCACTGATACACTTGCTACGAGGATCACAGCAGCTAGCTTCCCTTCCAAGGAAAAATAGAGAGATTGATTGATAAACAGACGGTGGCGAAACGAAAGCTTTCTTCCGAAGAAACTTGCAATGAACGATACCCGAACCAAGAAAATATTAGTTTTTTTTTTAATCAAATTTAGGATTATTTTTGTATCTGTTATCTAAAGACGCCTCTTTAAGGCTTGGTTTGGTTTAAAAAAAAAAAAACAGTTAATTTTTGGTTTCTTCTAATTTTTTGTTTTATATGATTTATATATTAAATTTTATTTTTTTAAATTATACCTTCTAGGTGTGTTATTCTCATTCGTAAAAAAATAAAAATTTATATTTACATAAATAAAAGTTATCTGTTTGGATAAAAAAAATTACAAAAAAATTAATTTTTTTATTTTTCTAACTTTTATGCAAATGAACATAAATTTTTTATTTATTTTTACGAATGCGATTAACACATCTAAACATTATGGGATCTAAAAAAATTAAATTTTGATAAAAAAAACTATATAATAAAACAGGATGATTTTTGAAAACATTCCTCTTACAAACTAAGATCCAACGGTTAAAAATTAATTTTTCTTTCATTCAACAATTATGATCATTTTTATATTTTTAATTTTTCCCTCAATTTTTATTTTAGTGGATCCGACTACCATCTATCTCACAAAACCGTTTAGATATTTTAAATTTCATCGTATTTTAAGGGTGGAAATCAATACAAATCAAATCTGACAACTTAAATTTTAACCAATTATGATTTTTAGGAAGTTGAATCTTTCAAATTAAAAACACTATAATTTGTGTTTTTTTTTTTTGTAATCTTAATCAAACATTAATTGGAGAGAGAGACCAAAACATCTAGGACCTAAAATTTTGGGAAAAAAAAATCAAAACCCATGTATTGTCCTAATTTTGTGAATTTAAACTTTTTATTCAATGTTTTAATTATGCAAAAAACTTAATATTAATTTTGTTTAAAGTGTGTGTGTGTGTGTGTGTATATATATATGAAAGTATAAATGTATATATAGTTGTATACATTTGTTGGATCTAACATAAATTTTGGATTTTGTTGAGTTTTGACTTCATAGTTTGAGATTCTTTGCGATTGAGTTGTTGAATTTAAGGCCCGGATGAGGGCCCAGAAGGTTAGGATTGAGTTTGTGTTGACCTGTGATTTTTATTCAAATATTATATTATTTTACTCAATTAACTCCGTGTTAAAATCATTTTGATTTATTTGATTATTTTAGGTTACTTGATAATTACTCTAAATTTTGGGGTTTTGACGAAATTTAGTTAGCTATTACATATATAATCTGTCTTCTATATTTTTTTTTTTGGGAATTTTTAATAAAATGTTTGACAATTAAAGATATTAGTGTATTAAAAAGTTTCCAATTTCTTTATCATCTTCCATCTTGATTGTATTATCATTGTCATTAATTTTTACAGCATTAAGTGTTTGATATTTTTCTTGTCGAGTGGGATATTTATTCCGCTTAATTTTTAATATGTTGTCATATTTAAAAATTATGATTTTTACTATTACTTTATTTGAATATTATGGGTGCGTTCAGAGTGATAAAAAAGTGAGATAAAATTAGATAATTCGTGAATTTTTTACTTCGTGTAGTGAAATAAAAAATAAATAATACTCTTAAAAATTTTTAAAATTTTTAATAATTTTTAACAAATTAAACGCACCTTATGTCTTAATTTTGTATGCGCTTGCCACCGTGATCATTTCTGAAAGTTTACTAATTTTTGTAATATTCAAGTAAATGTCAGAACTTTTAAAGAATTGTATTGATTCTTTCTTGATTTTATGTTGTTAATTAGGGAGTGCAGGTTTGGGATATATAATTGCTTGTATTTTTTTTATATTGATTCTAACGTAACGTGTCATTCGAGTTTATACCCCTCATGCCAATAGTGAACTAGAGCTGGAAGTATTCTCTCAGAGCTTAACTAAAGGCAAGTAATATTATTTTATTTTATTTATTTGAGATATTATATTGATGGCTCACCGGTCAACGATAATTATTTACATTGATGTATATTTGGGATGAAATCTTTTATATTATAATTATTACTTTATTATTACGAATATGGTGATGTATTTTAAAACTTTGGCTCCTTTTTTGGGATCACAAAAAATTTAAAAAGGACGGTGAAAAATTTTAAAAATTATTTATTTTTATCTCACTACAAAAATTACCAATTCACAATTTATCTTATTTTATTTTATTTTATCTTATTTTTTTGTGACTTTGAACATACCCTCAATATCTTATTTACTGTGTATTGCACTGGCTGACTTTAATAGTGATATGAGGTTATGATTCATCAATGCCACTGGACCTTCGAATTCCTTCGAATTTAAGGTTTGAACCGATTAATTAATCTGCATTTTCCCATACTCTCTCTCTCTCTCTCTCTCTCTCTCGGACATCTTAAGTTAGGGGAGTTATAATTTACATTTTATAGTATCAAAGTAATTGGATTTTGGTTCTGTTTGATTTATTAAAAATTTTTTAAATTTTTTTAAATTTTTTAAAAATTATTTATTTTTATCTTATTATACAAATTACGAACTTACAATTTATTTTATTTTATTTTATTTTATTTTTTTTATCACTCCAACTATTTTATTTACTATGTATTGTGTTGGCTAACTTTAATAGTGATATGAGGTTATGATTCGTCAATGCCACTGGACCTTCGAATTCCTTCGAATTTAAGTTTTAACCCGATTTGTTAATATGCATTTTCAGATTCTCTCTCTTTCTCTCTCACATCTTAAGTTAGGGGAGTCATACCCCTTCGGGGGTGGCCGAGTGGAAGTCGGGCTCGCCTTAGAGCTTGGTCCTCTCGAGATTCCGGGTTTGACTCCCCCACGAGAGGTGGGTTACCGCTGTAATGGCGGGTGCCTAATGGCCTCATCTCGATCGTGCCGGTCAGCCAGGGCTTGCTTAGGCTGGTTAACTCTTCAGGGGTCTTTGCCGGCTAGGGTCTTGGAGCGTGTTTCGCCCTGTGCGCACCCCAGTACGGGATAGCGGCTGCGGACTTCCACGTACCAGAAGTTAGGGAAGTCATAATTTACATTTTATAGTATCATAGTAATTAGATTTCGGCTCCGTTTGATTTGATGAAAATTTTTAAAAATTATTTACTTTTTATCACACTATATAAATTACAAATTCATAATTTATTTTATTTTATTTTTTTATTACTTCAAACACGACCTTTGTATTCCTTGTGCTTTAAATAAAAAGACTAAATTAATACATGGTCTTACGTTTGTATTTCAGATCACCCTAGCGTGCATGATGTGTCAAAAATCTCTTCATATCTTCGTATCTGATTTGTAGGGTGCCAAAATAGGAGATGAAAATATAGGTTACACGTGCGTGGGACCCACTCGAAGATTTACAATGACCCTTCAAATCCCTCGTTGCTACGGAGTTGGCTTTTTCTGGCAAGTTGAGAGCGGGTGCCGTCCAGCTTTCTTTGATTTGCAAATCCCTCTTTTGGGTAATCGCATGTTTGGTTTATGGTGGCTGCGTTTGGACCCCAATAAACAAAATAAATCATTATAAACTACCAACAACTTCTAATTTTTATGTCATTATTAATTTTTAAAATATTAATATTTCATTAAAAAAATAAAAAATTTAAAAAGAGGTAAATAGGATGCATAAATCTTTTTTATAATTATATTTTTTAGGTCAAAAATTTTCAAACGAGTGCCATTAACATTATTTTTTGTGAATTTTTTTAAATTTGTGAGAACAGATTTAAAAAATTGTTCCCACGATTTATTATTATTTAGATAAAAAAAGTGTTAAAATTAACCTCAAATTATATTTTATCTTAATTTATTTTGTTTCTTACTGCACCAAACGAACCCATTGATCGTGGATGGTTAAAATTTATGGTTTGATTGGACTTAAAAAAATTTAAAAATACAATGATTTAAATTGTAAAAAATTTAAAAATACAATGATTTAAATTGTAAAAAATTTAAATCAAATAAAAAAATTTAAAAATAAAATGAGTTAAAGTAAAAAAATTAAGAGTAAACTAAATTAAAAAATAAATTTTAAACTAAAAAAATGTGAGTTAAATTACCCGAGTTACACCCTGAAACGACCTTTAATCGTAGTCCACTCTTAGTTTTGATAAAAAAATCTTTAAAATAAAAATAATTTTTAAGTTTTTATTAGTTTTAAAAATAAAGTGATATTTTTTAAATTACAAATAAAATATATTAACAAAATAAATATATCAAAATAATAAATATATAACGTAATAAAATTAACAGTAATTAAATTATTGTATTAGATAATACAAGTAATTAATTTTATTAGCTTAATAAAATAATTTATTGTATCTGATGAATTAGATAACTAATTACACAATCAGATTTCCTTTATTGGTCCAAATAAAAATTAATTATAAAAATTTAGATGATAAAAAATAATTTATTATATTATATAAAAAAATCATATCGCAACCCGCCACACAAGTTCTCGGGTCGAAACCTGGTGGCGTCATCTCTTGCGTCATGGTACATTTTCCAGGCTCACGGGCAGTGAAGTGGTCTAATTCGGGTCGGATGTGACCGCTGACGTGAAACCCGGTCGGGTCGATTTACTATACGTGTACGTCATGTAGTAAATGTCCACCGGCAAGTTGCTCTGTCAGTTCTTCATGTGCCGCCGGTTCGGGAACCGTGTCGGTCAATTCTCTCGCTCCGATTTGACGGCGCCATCGAGTTGTTTTCAGTCAACTCTTCTCTTCCACAAATCCCAACCCTGTCCCCAGAATCACGACCCTCTTTCCAGTTGCCCTTTAGCCTCGTTTCCCCTTGTCATTTGTTTGATAATTTATTTTTTTTTACAAAAAATAAAAAAAATATTTGCATATATTTTTGTTTTACATTTAAGGTGTGCTTGAGAGTCTTAAAATAGGATAAATGATATATATTTTTTCTTAATATTTAAATAATTACATTTAATATTCACAATATTTAAAAGTTACGCTCGTCACTTTATTTTAAAATGTCATTAATATTAACCTATTTCTAATAAAATTAATCATTAAAACTTAATATAAAGTATCAAATTAACCAAAATTTTAGTTTTCTTTTTTATTTTTCTCCTCCATTTCCCACATTTCATCAGTTTTTTTTAACAAAAATTTCCAAAAATTTTATATTTTTATTTATTCTTTACTTATTTTTAGATATTTTTGTAAAGAAACCTAATGAAAATATGAGTGAGATATATATATATATATATAATAGGAAAAAGTCTTAAATTTTAATTATTTTAACATTTTCTGTTAAGTTTTAACTGTTAATTTTACCGTAAGTGGTTAATGTTAACAATATTTTAAAATAAGAAAGTTTGTATAACTTTTAAATATTGTGAGTGTTAAGTGTAATTACCCAAAAATTAAAAGTATCGAGATAGATGTAATTCACCTTTTAAAGTATAGATTCTGAGATATTTTTAAAATACAAGTTTTTAATTGTCTAGATAGTATGAGTTCTAAAGTATTTAATAACATGGGTGTACATGAATAAAAAGTTACCCTCATACATACTCTCAAACCCAACAATTTCACTCCTTGCCACTTAAAATCACGAAAGAATGATGAAAAAGAAAGTCAGGAATTGTCCCCAATCAAAAACTCTCCGAAATTTAAATTAATGAATCAGTTGTGAATGGAATAACCTTGAGAGAGAGTTTAATTAGTCAAAGTGCGCATATCTTACTCAGTGCATATTCAGACAATTTATATGTTTAGAAAGTAGATTAAAATAACAGCAAGTGGGGTACAAATGATTACAAGAACAATATTATTTTATTCACTTCTTTTATAGTATTTATATGGACAGTTTACTTTTAATTTAATACATATTACTTAACATTCGCGTGGCAAATTTCAATTGTAGTAAATTTGTAGTAAATATGATGTGATGTCTAAGCACTCCAAGTGTCATTTCCTGTCTATCACCTAATAAGTGGCGATCAAACTAATCTAACGATATTGTAGTAAATGAATAAAATTGAATACAATCCCATATTTATAGTTGTATTTAAACTAACATTTATAACTGCTGATGTAGGACCCAATGAGTATACTTGAGGGCATACCTACTCAAATGCCTCCTCTACCTTTATACAGACAGATCATATGCTCGGGCATTACTGTCATATGTGCTCGGAAATATGCCACATGTCGTGCTCTTATTTTTCATACCAATAATGGGATTTAAAAATGATGAACTCATGCGTGAATGTATATTTTTAAATAAATTCTAAAGTGTTTATTAATGCATATAATTACACATATTTTTATTTAACTATTAAGTAGTAAACATTGCAATATCTATTAGTATTTGGACACATACATATAAAATAACATATTATGTTATATATTAAGTAAAAAAAAAAAAAAAAAGAAGTAACAATAAAACTCCAAAGCACTTCAAATTCAATGTGTATAATTACAAATATGTTCTTATTTAATGATTAAGCAGTAAACATTGTTATTAGTATTTGGATGCGTACATATAAAATAACATATCATGATATATATTAAGTAACACAAAAATAATAACAATAATAATAATAAAACTCCAAAACACTTCAAATTCAAATTACTAAAAAAAATGTCTCTTGTTAAAAGCCGAACAACTAATAAGAAGAGGGGTCTCAACCTTAAAACTTAGATATTAAGGTAATGGAAGTTCTTATCTTATGTGGGTAACATAACTTTGTTCATAGACTAATATCGAACAACTTCTAACATCTTTTGAAAATAACATCCAAAAATATTAATCTAAATAAGTCCTATCTTTATTATAGATCATCCAAAATAAATAACATTTAAAATATTTTGTCCAAATTAATCAAATATAAATATAGACTATCTAAAATATTAGTCTAAATAAGTCAATGTGAAATTGAAAATATAAATAATAGAGTTTTGGTAAGAAATGTCAAATTTGGATTTCAATATTTTAACGAGAGTATTGCTTTTCAAAATTTTATAAACCCCATGAAAACCCCTCAAATTGGGATGTTCAAAATTATAACAAAACACCCACTCGTAAGTTCCGACGTGTTCAACAAACCTATGAAAACACCCCAAAACTTGTTACATAAAATCTCTCAAACATAGTTTGTATAAATACTTTAGAACACATGAATTTTTAACTCCCAAACACACCCTTACAAAACATACATTTTCAATTTAATTATACATATTTTTGTAATTAAAAGTTCCAAATAATGCTCCAATTTATTAGAGGGCTCTTCAAAAACGACTCTCCCCTTACGAGCTAACTTTTGAGGTAGAGTTAGGCTAGATTCGTAACATTTGGCATTACAGCCAAATCTTGTCTGGTCAATGTGTCCCACAGGTTTGATTCCTTACATGAGGATGCGCAGTTTAAAGGGATCGGGTCTAATGCAATCCCATATCAGTTAGCGAGGGCGGTCTTTGCTGTTATATGTATGAGTTTAGCAACCTTCCCCTTACGAGCTAGTTTTTGAAGTGGAGTTAAGCTAGATTTGTGCCAACCATTCTCAATTT
Organism: Vitellaria paradoxa; assembly: GCA_019916065.1. Taxonomy (NCBI): domain Eukaryota; kingdom Viridiplantae; phylum Streptophyta; class Magnoliopsida; order Ericales; family Sapotaceae; genus Vitellaria; species Vitellaria paradoxa. The sequence goes on along the minus strand of CM034237.1, from coordinate 43,800,526 downwards.
TTAAATCATATTTAGTTTAAAAATAGTCTAAAACAGAAAACCAAGAACTCAACAATACAAAACAATACATCCAAACAGTAAATGGTTTCCCAGAGTCTCTAAACACTAGCCCAAAATTTTAGATTTTTACAGAACGTCATTTTCAACCCGAAATATATTTCTTCCAAAATCCATTTCAAAAACCAAAATTTTAATATAATTAAATTTCAAAATGATTATTAAACATAACCTAAACTTCAATTTCATATTCTTAACATTTTCATCAATAATTACAGACATCTTTACACACAGATATGTATATTTATATATATATGTTTCTGAGATTCCTTATAATTCTTATACAAAACCAATAATAAATACTCAATGAAAAAAAATAAAAAACTATACAACTTGAACATACCCTAACTCAAAAATGAAAGAGATTTAGTGAAGAGGAAAGAAATGAAGATGAGTAGCTAAGGGGACAGCTGCAGCAGAGGCAGCAGCATAAGAACCACCACTACCAAAGTCACAACCGAGCTTCCACAAACTCACATATGCACCCTCATGCCACAAACTCTCACACTCTCTCTCTCTCTTAAACTATTACTCTGTGCTCCTTCTTAACCCTCTAAGCTAATCTCTCACTCCCTTAGATTGGATCCACAAAATGTGTAAAAAAATAAGAAAAGAAACGAAATATCTGTTATGAAGAAAGAGGGAAAAGGTTTCTTTGGGAAATCAACCCACATATAGGCACATATGAGGTCATTTGGAGCTATAAAAGTTAATGTAAAGAATGAACTGATAAACGTTTTTGACACTCGAAGCGCAGCCAACAAATCACAAAAAGATATAGATGAGGATTGCGGGCAGCACCAGTGTACAGTGAACTAATTTAATATCTAGTACTCATGTGAGGATCATCGGATCTTCTTAAACAAATCTGACGGTTTTCATTCTTAACTCAAAAATAATGAAAAATAGCATTTAAGTCTCCACTGCCTGAATGGTAAGAATATAGCTCTCTATTATTATTGCTTTTACTGTTATGCTATTTTTTAACTGTTAAGCTATTAAGGCTGCTTGAAACGAAAAAGTATAACTCTTAATTCCTGTTATTTTTACTATTAAGCTATTAAGGCTGCTTGAAATATAAGAGCATAACTCTCGATTGCTGTTACTTTTACTAACAAATGACAAAAAATAGTAAAAGAATAGCTTAATGGTTAATTGTCACTATGCCTTTGCACTTATTGTAATTGTAATAGAATAATGATTTTATCCTTTAGCCATTAGATTGAATTCATAGAAGGAAAAATACTACAAGCTCTTAAGGCTACCTGAATCGTAAAAGCATAACTCACTATTGCTACTACTTTTTCTGTTAAGCTATTAAGACTGCTTAAAAATTTTTCATACGAAAAATAGCATTTAAGTCTTATTTCATTTTATCAGTCCAAAAACTGTGGTTTGTATGCACATACCATTTCGACTAGTGATACTATTTGGCTTTGTAATGGCATTTGAAAATACAATTTTTTTGATTTATAGATCATATTCGTTATTGCATCAGCCTCTTCCTACCATCAAAACACCTATGAATCCATATTTTCGATCCAAATTCCGCTGTCGCCACCCTACCGCTGCCCTTAGTTAGGTGTCGGCGTCATCTTTCTTATAAGCAATTGGGTAGAGAGCAAGTGATTGAAAGAAAAAAGAAACCCTGATTTGAATTAGGGTTTAGTGTCGTGCAAAATATTGAAAAGCTAAAATTTTAGGTTGTGCAGGATTTTTTTTTTTTGGAATAAGTGCCACGCAGGATATTGAAAACCCAAAATTTTGGATTAAGAACGAGAACTGTTAAATTTGTTTAAGAAGATCTGACGGTCCTCACATGAGCATCAAATATTGAATCGGGGAACTTTACACCGGTGTTACCCTGAACCATATAGATGAATAGTGAAAATCCATTCGAACGGATTCTGACAGAGAATTTTTAATCTTTTTTAGCAAAACTTTTTATAGAAATTTATTGGGATTCGTAGAGATTTATTGAGATTTGTAGAAATTTATAAGAATTAATTTATAGATATCTATGTAGTTCGAGGTGAAATATATTATATATATATTATATAAAGTTGAGGGGACAAAAGTTGAAAAATTAAAAAAAAATCCAAACTATTTGGATGCTTGTCCGAACATCAAACCGTCCAAACGCCATTCCGAGCACCAACCCTAGACTTAGAAAAATTTCCAAGTGTTGAACTATATGCTTAATCATGGTAAAAGTGTAACCTATCCTTGACCAAAACTGATTTAACAACTAACCTAATCAGCCAAACATGGCTCAAAATACCCCTCAAACAACTTATACCTCAAAATATAATATAAAATATGAATTTAGAATTCTAGATTATTAAACACATGCTCTTTCTTTATATCTTTGTCTTCAAAATACAATTGAATAATAAAATTTTTATTTTAAATGTAAAAATTATTAATATGTCATTAAATTATAAAAATATGATTACTTGTTGGTATGATAATATTTTTTTGAGTTCTATAAAATCTCCACGCAACTGTATAAAAGAATATTTTATACTATTATAAATTTAGATTCATGTTTAACTGAATTTAGATTCACGTTTAACTGTGATTATATTAATTTAAAAAAAATTATTACTATTATATTGTCTGCATTGAACCATTTTTTTAAATTTTTTTTGAAAAATATTATATTTTATGCACATATTATATATGAAGGCCGTTTGGAATTATAAAAGTTAAGATAAAATATGATTTTGGTTACTTTTTGACGTTTGAAATACAATCAACAAATTACAAAAAATAGAGATAAACAGTGAACATTCGTTAAGATATTTTTGTCAGAACTTTTTGAAATTTGTAGACGAATTGGCAGACATTTTTGTCAGAACTTTTTAAAAATTGTAGAGATTTTATTAGGTTTTATAGATATTTATTTGGATTTGTAGAGATATAGAGATATAGAGATTTTAAAACTTTTTAAAGTTTGTAAAGATTTATTAGGATTTGTAAAAATTTTAGAGAGATTTAATTAGTTGGAGGTAAAAAATGTTTTATATCGATTTGTAGAGATTTTTAAAGAAAAATCGAGTTTCAAATGCGCCCATAGTTATAGAACTTTAGGATTTAATTGGCTCCACAAGTATTAAAAATGAAATCATATTTAATTTTTTAAAGATGAAAAAATATATTAAAAATTTTATAAGACTAAAAATTAACAATATAAATTTTTTTCCCCAGTGAAGGGGTCATGGCTAACATGATCTTAAGATGATATTATTTTTTTAGTCAATTTTTATAAAATCTCTTAAAAAGTATCAACACAAGAGGATGAGAGAGATGTATTTTTCAAAGAGAAAGAAAATAATAGGCTTTGAAGTGATAAATTAGTGCTTTTTCAAGGAGAGAGAAAAATATAAAGATGATGAGAGAGATTAATTTGGGAGAAAAAATTCAGCTTGAAGGAGATGAATAATGTGAGAGAGAGAGTCCAGCTTGATAGAAAAGAATAAGCTTGGGAGAGATGAATAATTTGAGCGAGAGAATTCAGATTGATAGAGATGAATAAACGAGAATGAAAAGAATAATTTAAGAGAACTTAAATTTTGAAGATTAGACGAGAGGGTAATTTTGTATATAATAAAAAATATTAAATGAATTAGGGTAATTTTTTTTTATAATAAAGAATATTAAATGAATTATGATACTAATAATTTTTGCTCTAAAATTAAAACTATTTAAGGTACGTTTGGTATATATTAACAAATGATGAAAAAATTTAAAAATTTTTTATTTTTTAATTTATAAATTACAAATTTATAAATTATTTTATTTTTTACTACCCAACGTCGCCCACCAAATAAACACTTTAAGTAATATAGCCGTACACGTCTTCCCAATTTGAGAGATTCACGTTGATAATGGTTAAATTTTTTATGCCGGGTATATTTGAAGTAAAAAAAATGAGATAAATTATAATTTGAAGAGAATTCGTAATACGTGCAGTGAGAGAAAAAATTGATGTGATATAAAGTTAATAGAGATTTATAGAACTTTTTAGAATTTTTAACAAACCAAATGACCCCTAATTAGTACTAAGGCCCTGTTTGACCTAAAAAATTTTACCAAAAATTTATCAATTTTGAACTAATATTTGTACTTTAATCCAATTAAATTTTAACACATATTACTTTTATGTCACATCTTTTTATTTTTATTATACTGTTTGACCAAAATTTGGCCAACTAAACGAGCCCTAAATCTGTAAATTTTATTATTATTATTTGAATTCAGCGGTACAATCAAAATAGGGGGACAAGAAAGGGGCAGGCGATATGGATTCCAATTAAGATATGTGAATGTGGACCAAAATCTCTCCAATATCTCATTATTCGTATCATTGGATATTTTAGAGTGTTTAATTGATTAAAATTAATTAAAATTTATTAATTTTAATTATTTTTTATATTTTTTTAATTAAAATTTATCATATATTATTTTTATATTTTTTTATTAAATTTTTACCGACTAAACACTTCTTTCGCACAAATCAAACGTTTAACAAGTCAAGGCTCGGGGTGGATACGGAGATCACATCAAAGTGGATTTCAGAATCTCACCATATAATATATAAAACCAATATAGATTTTCTTCAAACAGGAAAGAAAGATTTTGAAGAGTCACTGTTTTTGTTATATATAGGGAGAGGAAGGGACACGTCCAACGGAGACATACATACATTACTGTGTATATATATATATATATATATATCTCTAAAAGCTATTGGCTGAAAAACAGGGGAGGCTCAGTTTACAAGCGGTCGGTTAAGTTGGGATTTGGGATCAGAGATATGACGAGAGACGGCGTGTTTTCACGGCGGATGAGGCCGGAGATGGTCCACGAAGGTTTCCACGATTTGTCGCCGTCCGATTCTCATGAAGTGCATGTTCTTGCCGTCGATGACAGCCTCGTTGATCGAACGGTCATCGAACGCTTACTCAAAATCTCATCTTGCAAAGGTACAAATTTTCTCTCAAAATCACTTTGATGCGATGACGATTGTTTTGGGTTTGTGAATTGAGTTTGGTTGAAATTTTACAGTAACAGCAGTGGATAGTGGAAGGAGAGCTCTGCAAATTTTGGGCCTGGACGATGAGATGAGCTCTGTAACCTCCGTGGGTGTTGATGTGAGTCGCAATGGTGATTTATTTATTTATTTTTTAATCCTTTCGAGGTATGCAATTTGATGTTTACGCATTCTCTGATGAGCCGTAGCTGTTTGGTTTCAGGCCATGAAATTGAAGGTGGATCTGATAATCACAGATTATTGTATGCCTGGAATGACTGGTTATGAATTGCTCAAAAAGATTAAAGTAAGTTCCTTGTAGCCTCGGTTTCACCGATTCGAAGCTGAAACGAAGAATTTACGGTGAAAAAGAAAAGAAAATTTGAAATGGCTTTCTTACTGATCTTCGGCTTTCTTATTGCTTCGAGCAGGGTTCATCTACTTTCAGGGAAATCCCAGTTGTGATCATGTCATCGGAAAACGTTTTGACACGGATCGACAGGTACTTGTTTGTAAATAATATTATGTACGTTTATGTGTGTGTGTGTGTGTATATACATATCTTTGTTCAGATCAATTGAAGCTTCGCTGTGTGCTTGGATGAATTTAATCTACCAGATGTTTGGAGGAAGGCGCAGAGGATTTCTTACTGAAGCCGGTGAAACTTTCGGACGTGAAACGCTTGAAAGGTTACATGTTCGGGGAGGATCGCGCGGAGACGCAACACGGAGGGATCAACAAGAGGAAGTCACCAGAGCCATATGTCTCACCATCACCATCACCATCAGAACAGTCAATCACTCCTTCATTGTCACCGTCTTCTTCTCCGCATTCATCAACAAGTCCATCCCCCTCGCCATCGTCGCCTGATTCGCCTCTGCCGCATTCGTCATCACGATCTTTACCGTGCCCTCCAACCTCGCTAGATTCTCCAACTAGGCGGCTCAGAATGACAAACTCTGATTAATTTATATATATATATATATATAAACATTTTTGGCCTTATTTCGGGTTTCTAATTACACACTAATTTTTACAGAAGCTATGGTTGAATTACTAATGTTTTTTGTATTTTTGTTGTTTGAGGTTGGTAGTAGTGATAGTTCACAACCAACACAAATTGAACATCATTTTTTAGGAGCTTTGCTCACAGGGGCTATTGCTTGAATCTTTCTCATAAAATGCTTGTATCTGACAAGAGAGTATAGTTGTGTTCTTTTCTTTTTCTTTTTTTTTTTTTTTTAACAGGCCGTTTTCTAGTCAATTATTTCTAGAAAAATAAAATTTTAATTTGAAGGTTTGAAAGGAGGTTAAAATGACTTATGAATAAATAAGTCATTTAACGCAAGCTCCCAAACGGAGCCTTGAATGTGGTTGAAAAAATGGTGGAAGGTGTTGGGTTGGGATTAGAACTGGTATGGCTCTCATTATTGTTTGCAAGAAAGGAATATTTGGTCTGGATTTGATTTGGACGTGTTGCCTTTGCGTGGATGGTGGGTGGGGCGTGGTCTCTACAAACCCAGCTGTTGTCTTTTTATCCAATTATTTTACTTTGGTAGTTGATAAGACCCCCTTTGGAAGATTCATTTTAGGCGTAAATTTGTTAATTTTTGGAATCTTGGGGCGTATTTGAAGTGATAAAAAAATAGGATAAGTGGTGAGTTTGTAATTTGTACAATAAAATAAAAAATAAATAATTTTTAAAAATTTTTAGAAAGTCATAACAAATTAAAAGAAACTTAAATATTTGGTCGATTATCAAATTTTTTTATTTATTTTGTAACAGTAATTTATTTTATTTAAAAGTTATCAAACACATAAAAAATTATTAAAAATTTTCATATTTTTGTTAAAAATTATTAAAAATTATTATTTTATCTTATGAAACATACAAAAAAAAAATTTACCAAACAATTTTTGGGCAAAAAAAGTCAAAAGTAATAAAAAATGGATTTCAAACAGTCTCTAAATAGTCTATTAAGTAGGGATACACGAAAAATTAAAACACGGAATAAACTTGAAAAATTCAACTAATTTAACTTAGGTTGGTTGGTTGATTTTATTTTTACACAAAACAATTGATTTGATTTGGTCATAGAAATATGAATAATTTATTTTATTTTATTATATTCGAATTAACTCATCAAAGACTGAGTGAGTTGATTGCATTCGATTCCATAAAATTGATAAGTGATTTGCCTTTGAAGTCAAAATTTGTTTGGTCCTAATATTTTTGTTTGATTTTATTCTACAAGATAATTGATTTATTTTTGTATTAAAAAATTAAAATTCCATAAATATTGATGGAGCATTTAGAAAACCCGCCCCAAAAAATAATTATTATAAATTATTATTAATTTTTGATCATTTTAATTTTTCTATAAACTTATTTTAAAATTCTAAATTTTTAAAAATTTTGTTAATTTTTATAAATTTTTGTCATTTTTATTTCTTTTTCTAATTTTTCAGTTATTTTTCTAATCATAGCTTAATCCTCTTGAATGGTTGTCAGTTTAATTTAATCACGACTCATATTTGTTTGTTGATTTTTTTTTTTCAAATTTAAGAGAACATTTTCAGTACATTAGGTTTCTTATCAAGTAAATAAGGTATGCTTTAAGTGATAAAAAGTTAATATAAATTAGTAAAAGTTATAATTTTATAATTTATATATTATTTAAAAAATTAAAATTTTATAAAAATTTATAAAAATTCTTTTATAAAATGTTGTGCTTCAAACCGAAAAGGAATGAAATATGAAATTAAAAAATTTTTAAAAATAAAATTAGTTTAAAATATTTTTTGAATTATATTGTACTTTATTTTTATTTTGGGAACTATATTGTACGGATAACCAACAAACCAATTGGGCTGAAACTTCTCTCACGAATTGTACTTACAAACTTTCATCCACATAGGTAAGATATACAGATGAGGTGTCACTGCAGCAAGCACCTTGGTGGTTTGTGGGATGTTCTTGATTTCACCGCCTCACAATGAATTCACACCATCTTGAAGCAGCAGAAGAAGAAACGAAGGCAGTGGCAGAAGAGCAAGCAAGAGTGGTGGAGATCGTGAAGAGAACAATAGAATACCACCAAGCTGGGTGCTAATTCAAAGGAAATGGAGAAACACTCACTTCAATTATTTGTCATAGTTACATATTTCTCGCGCATGGTTGATCAGATCTGGTGTTGAGATGACTAGAAACCTGCAGATTTAAGGGTTGTTCTTAAATCTGTGAAGAAATAGTTTACAGACAAAAGCGCGGCAAGAGAATACCTTTTTACCCTCAAATCCGTATGAATGAATACTAGGAAACCATAACCTCTGGTTCCACAAAACGCAATTTAATTAAGTATAAGTTACTTTTGTTTTTAATACAAAATATTTTTCAAAAAAACATATTTATTAATATTTCAGAATTTTTTTAAAATAAGAGTTAAAAAATATTTTCAATTAAAATAAATAAACGGACTAAGTGTTGAAAAATGTCTGTAAATAACTTCTCAATCAAACTGACCAATCTCAAAAGATACCAGTTCTCTCTCACACATGGACATACTTTAATTTCTAGAATTATAACTATATAATTCTAGCATTGATTGTAAGTCTCGTGCAACATTGAGCAATACAATCCGCATATTCATGGTGGGTTTCTTGCGAAATCCAACCACAAGTACTCAATTCACGCCATGTTCATCAAATAGCATCCCCAGCGAATAAACCCAAAAACCATGAACATTTTTCATATATTTTGAGGCGCATAAAATGTCTCAAGCTGACAACATTTATTGGCAGTGGCGCTGCAAGACTAATTACTAAACCCACCTAGAAAACTAAAGAATTAAACATACCCGATTCTATGAGAACTATTTCTCGAGCAATTCAGCAAGTATACAAACATACTAAATACAAGTTCTTGGAGCACTCGAATGACGGATGTGAAGACAAAGGATACGTGCTTCAGCTTTGGGATGCTTTGATATGTTTATAGCATGGATTGGAGTTCGAATTGGGATGATAAAAAGACAGTAAAAATTTTAATATTAAAATAGTAAATAGACTCTACAGATCACTCCGAATTTGGAGTTTTACTGTAGTTGAACGCTAAATTATTTAGGGTATAGCGTTTATGATAGAGAGCACTTTTTACTCAATTATGGAGTACAGTTTGGGTTTGAAGTATCTGATGCTGGCGCTCTGCATGACCAAATCCATGTTTATATATATATATATATATATAAAGATGCAAATTACAGAGAATTATGTTCGTAGTTCGTACAATCCACAAACAGAAGAGTACCTTTTACGTGTGTATAATAAAGCAAAGGGCCAAAAGGGGAAGATTCGTTCCTATCTACTGCAGAGTTTATGGATGGACTGAAAACAAATAGAAGGATGACTCATGTGGGTTGTCTATTCTAATTTACTCGCTACTCATGACTGGTGTTTACTGCAGTGTAGGCTAACTATATCAATATATCATGGGATATGGGGTCCTTAGTGAAGCAATTTCTTCTTTACATGTGCTTGCCCAGTTTTCACTAGTGTATTTCTTCTTGAAAGTTTGTTCTGCCGCCCACGTTCCAACTTTTGGCTCATGAATTCACTCTAATCTGGGCATTCGCGAACGAATCTTTCACCTGTGCATTTCTTGCGGATGATGATTTTTATTCTTGGCACCCTCCTGTAATGTAGAACCACATGCAGTAAGTTATGTTTAGTAGAATCAGAGAGGGAATAAATAAATAAATAAATAAAGTGTCGGGTTGTAATCACCATAAAAAAGGCACCCCAATTTCAATAACAACTAACAAACGAGCCTCTTAACAGTCATTAGAAGATATGATTGCTGACTATGACTCACTAAATTGACGCCCAATTGATGACTAATCAAATTACACTTTGCAAGCAAAGAAGGTGACAATTGGCATTTCCAGGCATCACCGACCAGCAGCAATATCTTATCTAGCACTATCAATAGTTGAACTAATGAAAACCTGAGTTGTTCCTTGATCTTATAATTGCACACAAGAATTTTCAAGAAACCATTAGAGCTGATGAGGTAAAACATAAATAGCTAGTTCAGCCCCACCACTTCCAACTACCATAAAAGAGAAACACAGGTGGACCCAGGATTTCTAATTGGTGGGACTAAAAGTTACCTATAGTTATTGATAGGGAAAACGATGACATATTTTTATAATAAAATTATTTTTTAAGGATAACTACGGTAATATAATAAAATTTGCAGGGATAATTTTCGAAAAAAATAGATTATTTTAACTGGGGTAGTGGATTGCCCAAGTACATGTACTCCGCTGGGAGGGGAGCGCTTGTAGGTGGAATTTGAGGGCAAAGCACCAGGGGATTTTTTTATTCAATTGGAAAACAACAAAGGGTCTAAGTGCAATTTTCAAATGAGTGGAGATAATTGCCCCCCACAAGGTTACACGCAGGTCCACCGCTAGAGAGAATGTTGATAGGAATCATTACTATATTGACTTTGCCAAAATAAAAAGGGAAGTCAAAGTTTCTTGCTGATGACTCCTCGTGGTAGGTGCAATATGTCAATATATTCGTAGGATATTCCCCAAAAGGAAGCAGTTGAGATCAAACCTTCGCTAGAAAAAGCATTGTGAACTGTCAGAATGGAAATAGCATTAAAACATACCTTATCTGAAGAACTCTTTGATATCACATGCCCTCGATCAAAAACCTGGCATTGGCGTAGTTTTTTAATCTCAGCTTGCTTTTCCACCTAAGTGATGTAAAGCACCGAGATATATGCTAGAGATGCTTCAATACCATAAATGATTATGCATGAATGAGCATCAATGCTCATAGTGACAAATTCTAACCATAGTTGAAAGTACCTTTGACTTTGAAGTGAGGCGTGCATGTTCTGCTTCTTTAGCAAATGATTTTTCCTCCGGTTTCTTGAGAAGCTTTGAGAAAACAAAGGTAAATAAACCAATGCACTTCCTTAAATGATGTCACAATTACCCATACAAGATGTTACAAAAGATCATAGGAGAGGAAGGGTGGATCACCTCCACATACCTCTTTTCGTTTTTCAGCTCTTTCATTGCTTTTTAAGCCAAAAGAAGATGGGGCAGGCTTTGCATTCCTTTGATCCATACCAGCTCCTTTTAGTGGCCTGCTCTAAGTAAACCAACAAGATTGAGCTTTCAGGGAAAGAAAGACTTAACAGAACTTCCAACCTAGCCGGTCGATAATACAAATTATATAATAACTTACATATACAAATTCATATAAAAAAAGCATACTATTGATAGCAAGCATCATAAACATTTTTATCAACACACACACACACACACACACACAAACACAAACTGAACTTAATTTATTGGAAGCATCAAACAAGATACATTTCTTTTTGCAGATGTATATAATCATTCTTAGTATTATTAAAACTACATAAATGAGGACAATTCTTTAGTTCATAGGTTATCAAATGCTGTTCAGAGAGACAGGGAGTGAGCGAGGTTCTGCATTGTCATAAATAGTTCCTGCTAATGTATATACTCAAGTCACGGCAGGTTCTAGATGGTCCATCTTTAATTTAGGTAATAGCAGTTCACTACTCCACATGCATATCGATATGCACGTGGACTATATCTAGTTAAATCAGCCACAAATGAGGAAAGTGGAATTCCACTGAGATAGTCTGGCCATAGTCATAGGAACATATGACAATTACTGCACTTGAACTTAAAAGACAGAACAGGGACACCAGGAACAGCAAGAACATTGATTAAGGCTGCAAAAAAATTAAACGAAAGTAGAAAAAAAAGGGGATAAGAATTGCATATTCCCAGAACAATATAGGGATTTCTACGAAACAATCAGATCTCAGAAACTTTCAAACAAACCAGACTCAAAAATCATACCCAGCTGAGGGCGAATTCCAGCTTCTTCCCAATTGACCTCTCTGAGCATTCGTCTTCTCCGCTGCCCTCCTTATTCTAGAAACCAATTAGATAAGCTGAAGTGAGTCAATCAAGTAAAAGAAAACAAAAACTACATGAACTAATGAAGACTTGCATATGTCAATGTGACGCCATAAAAAGGAAGTACAAAGGTTAGTATCTCTGCATATGCATAAATATTTTTAAATATTAAGGTAAGATGAAAATATTTTAAACTAGTGTTGGAAGCAATACTTAGGAGATTCTGTAAAACAATCTATGCAGGTGCAAAGTAATCCTAAGTGTTCATCCACTGAAAAGTTTTGTGATAGTGTGTGAAGGAATTCAGACAATGGTTTCAGTACTGAAAAAAAGAGAACATCACTGGATTTAGAAAGTCATAAACTACACTTAAAATGAACATATTATTTTTTACTACTTTTTGCTTTGTTGGGTTGAATCTTAATAAGAATTACGGAATTGAAATTACCACTATAGATAAAAAGGGAAGTTGCCCTGCTTCTGAACCTCTACTTAAAAATTTATGAAGAACTTAATATTTCAATTTTCTAAGCAATCCACGTCTGAGAATAATTTTACACTTCTAAACATCTTTCTTTGAGACTTAGATAATTGATATGCAAGCACTAATAATTCATTTCCAATTACGGAGAATAAGATTCTAGATTACCCCTCATTCCCCTTTCGAGGAGTCAAAGAAGCGGACAACTTTTGTTCTGGGTCCATGGTTGACAACTGCCCAAAAAGGTTGAGATCAGGGTCATCAGACCACAAAAGGAAAAAGATTCAAAACTCACTGTTGTTAACGATAAAATTTTGAATAAATAAGCATAGTTAAATATGCAAATAATAAAACATCACAAAACAACCGACCTCCTTTTGTCCAGAAGATCTCTCATAACCTGTAGGTCTCACTTGACTGAAATTGTTTTGAAAAGTCTTAAATGCTCTCTTAACAATGTCTTTGTCCCCCATTTTCTCCATAATGAGAGACTTTCGATTTGTGGTAAGAGAAGTTGGTTCAGAATAGGCAGTACCCAAACTAAGTGACATGTGCAGGGATGAAGGGGCTACTTTCTTGCTTTCTGCTGCAGAAGGAATTTTGCTCCTTGGTAATGGTGAACCATTTACCTTTTTTGCTGAGGACCTAGCTGACATTACAGTAGAATTTGATGTTGGTTTTGATGTTTTCGGGGTGGAAATTTGTGGTGGCTTTTTGAGTAAAGGCGATGGCATCTTCTTCTTTGTTGCTGCCAAATTCTCCTCTCTTTTGGTGGGAGTCATCTAAACACCACAGCGTGAAATGATATCATATACTCAGGAATAATACAAAAGCAGAATTTTCAAGAAATTAAACGATCTCTCCATCATATTGAAGACAAAATGGTTGACAAATTTGGGGACTTCACCTTTTGAGATTTGTTGGATGCATCCAAATTTGCATCCTCTTTTTTGTCTCCCTGTTTGCCCATCTCCTCCAATTCCATCTGATATTGCACCTTGTCCTGGGGTCCATTTAGAAGAGTATTCTCTTGAACTGTAGAGGGTGAAAAATTCATGTTCTCCCGAGATGCATTTGTGTATGTGTCCTCTGGAACCAAAACAGCTGCTTCGGATTTGTTCAATTTGAGAATCTCTAATGTGCTATTTACTTCTTCCTTGGCTGCATCAAGAGACAATGTTTGACACTCTATGGTGGCTGTGGCATTCTCATTGGACTCATCAGACTGGCTACTCATGACACCAATTGAATTAGTAACTTGCTCAACTTCTTCCACAAAGCTCTGACCATCGGTCATTCCGAGCTCTGTATCAGTCCCAGTACTGCGTCCAACTTGACCTTCGTCATTTTGAACATCTGTCATCAAACAATTAGATTCCATTTGCTTCTCCTGCTCTACACCGCTCTGAACATCCGTCATCAAACAATTAGATTCCATTTGCCTCTCTTGCTCTAGTTGTTCAGCCTTCCTAGCAGCAATTTTCTTGTAATGCGCTTCAAAGTAAGCTTTCTTTTGAGCTACTGATCCGGGTGTTGAACATTTCTCGACTTCTTCCAAGTACTTATTTGGCGAAAAGGATGACCATTTCTCCCAAGAAAGCGAATCATTCTCAAACCTACCGAATGAAACCGATACTTCCAGCGTAGCACCAGAGACAAGTGACCCTGTCATCTGTTTATATAACACAAAATCCAAAACCCACGCAAATTGTCAAAATAGAAACAGATTGACAACTCACAGCAACACACACAAATATGGGATTTTTTCAATTATGGATCTAAAATGAATCATGAATCTAAAACAAAGAAGATAACACGATAATTGGGAAGAAATTAAACAAATGGGTCAGTTTTTACTGATCAAGGGACAAACGGGTGTACCTTATTTTCGTCATTCAGTGCTTCTACAATTGATTCACCCATTAATTCTCTTAAATCTCTATATCAAGCTTGAATTATCACAGAGGTAGCACAAAAATTCACAAAGTTTCACACATGGCCTGTAAAAAGCAGGGACAATTCATGAGTGCACTGAACTCAACCAAACTTAAGGGACCAAGATCAAGCAGATCACAATAAAGACACAAAGAAGATTAGACGATAATGCACCCAATGTAGACATGGGCATGTGCTGTGTTTTCCATTTTGTTCTCTACTTCAATCATATACACAACCTCTTTTTACCGTCATGAAAAAACTTGTCAGTTTCTGGTACTTCTAGAAATCACGAAAAGGTAAACCCCAATCATCAACAGGGAAACCATATTATTATCGTATACATAGAGAGAGACACAAAAGTTGCAAATAATTCTTAATGTCTTCATCTTTTTTTTTTTTTACTAATAATACTGTTTCTAGTGAGAGAAGAAAAAGGTTGAAATTTTGTTGTTTAATGAGAAATATGAGATCAGTCACAGGGATTAGTTGACGGAGATTCAGCAAAACATAGTGGACTAATTTTTTATCAAATCGAATCAAAAACAACAAATTTTTTTTTTTATATTACATTTAAAAGATTACTTACCTTAAGATCTCTCATTCATGAACTTCAGAAAGACCCATCAAGATGCTGATCAGATCAGCCATGAAAGTGGGTGGTAAGACAGGCCCACTGAGAGAAAAGTAGTCCAGTGTGGAGAGAGAGAGAGAGAGAGAGAGAGCGAGAGAGCAATAATAGAAGCAGCGAGGGAGCACATGTGGACCTTTCGATTTAATTGGTTGAACTAACCGATCTGAACAGATCTAGCCAAAGCCATGGAAAGGTACAGAGCGATGTAGTTTTGTTGTTGAAACAGATGGAACGACGGCGTATTCTTGGGCTTTTCCCTTCGCTTCGGCCTCGCTTGCAAGTAGTAATGTAAATGGGGCAGGTCAGCCTTGACTCAGCGCTGACCTGGCAGCGGGTTAGCCTGCCCCGGTTGGTTTTGCTCCCCTTTAGATCCACTGGAGTTGGGAAAATTTGTCTTGTCTCCCCAAGCTGCACAGACTTATTTTTTTTTTATTTTTTTAAGAAACAAACAAATACATAATTAATATTTAATTCGAATTAAAAATACAAAATTTTAATTAAAAATTATCAAATAAAAACTAATACTAATTGAGTAAATAATTAAATGTATCACTTCAAGGCTTATATATTCTAACTAGAATGGCATTTGTAAACTTAACTACCATTTATAGATATTATTTTATCTATATATAATCATCACTATTGTGTTTTTCTACTACACCCAAATACATTTTCTTCTAAATTAAGGTTAATTTTCTCTTTCTTCTGGTACGAGAAAGCTCGCAGCCGCTACCGTAAGAGTACGCACTGGGTGAAGCTCGCTCTGTGACCCTAGCCGATAAAGAATCACATAGGGTAAACCAACCTAGGTAAGTCTTGGCTGATCGGCTCAGCCGAGAAGACTGTTAGATACCCTTCCACAATTAGAAGAATGACTACTCCCGGAGAAGAGTCAAACCCGAGACCTATTGGTCTCAGGCCCTTTAGCTTGTCATTCGAACCAACTCAACTATCCTTTTCGGGACTTAATTTTCTCTTTCTTATTTGGGTTCTTTGTTGTCTTTTTTTTTTTTTTTTAATACAAAGCATCAATCTCGCAAATACCTTAACACCTCTATTGTTTGAGGTGTCGGTCAACTTATCATTCACTAACAATGTGTTCACTGACAATGCATTCACTTATATTGAACACTTATTCAGATACTACAATAGTAGACACTGGGAATGGAAAGACATCATGAGTTATAGGGGAAAGTATTAGGAGTTTATGTTGTTGTCGCTTCCACTAATCCAAAACATTAAAATCATCGTCATCATCATTGTCTAGTGTACATTAATAAAGATAACGTTGTAACTCTAATAAATAAAGGTCGCTACTGATTGATGATGAAATCCACCGAAATTTGATTTTTTGCTAAATTAAGGAGTTGCTGCATCGAGATGATGTAGTTGTGGTAGTCATTTATGTAAGTATATGATTATGATTATATTCATTAACTAGATTTTACAAACAATCTTTAATAGTTTTTATTTGGTATTTGGTGCTTTCGATACTATACGTCATCTTTAATAATATAAAAAAATAGTTTCCTTATATCTAGGATATAAAATAGTTGCAATATAAAAAATTATTGAAAGTAATCAAAAATATTCATTAAAATTTTCTAGCATTCTATTAATCACACTATAAAAACAATTTTAGACAATATAATTTTTGAAAATTTCATCAATTGACACTAATTGATATGTAATACTAGAAGATATAAGATAGTAAACTTTACAAAATTTACTTACCAAAAAAAAAAAAAAAAAATTTACAAAATATTCTAATTATAACATTAAAGTACGTAGAAAATTTTTATAAAATATTATGTTTATCTAATCATGGGCCACAAAAGTTACTAACCACAAAGTATAATTATTTGAAATAAATAAATTAATTATTTTTTATATTTAATAATTACTTTTAACATTAAATTGAATTTCACCTTATACTAATTTCTATTGACAATTTTGTGGGTTTTAGACCTATTCGATTGCATATAAAATAAAACTTTTTGCAACATGTAATTTAAGTATGTAAACTACATCTAAATATCATTTTAATTACAATTAAGCATGTCATTTTTATAGAACAGAACATCATACTAATTTGTAATTATTTTAATTTTATATATTTCCTGAAAAAAATAGCATAGGATTTTAAGAAACGAAGGTACTATTTAGTATATCTCTTTTGAGATCATTTTTCATTTTATAATTTTGAAAACAAGAAAAAGAGTTTAAAACACATTTGGTAACTTGTATTTTTTAAATATGTTTTAGAAAATAGAAAATGAGTTAGTACATGAAATGCAAAATGAGAAAAATTTGTTTTGAACATTTTCAAAAACAAGAAAAATCCCAAAGTACGATTTTAAGATTTTCAAACCATAAAACTCACAAAACATAAAATAGAAAATAAAAATAGAATGAAAATAAAAATATAAACCAAATGACGCCCAATTTTTCTTTAAATTATGTAAGAGGTGAACAACTTTTAAATTTATTTATTTTTTTTATCTAGGGGAACATTTTACAAAGTTAGAACTAATATTAAAAGTTTTATAATAATTGAGGTTAAGATTTTCTTAAAGGTTGACTAGATGAAAAAGATATTATTAAGAGTTTGAAAAATAAAATTTGAATAACTAAATGTAAAAGATATTATTAGAAGTTTGAAAAATAAAATTGACATTTATTAATCACATAGAGTTCTCTATTTCAATAATGACTACTTGAAAAGAATAAAAAATAAAAATAAAAAAACTAATAAACTTAACACATAATGCTATATGTTTTAAATAACAAATATTATTTTAATAAATAATATAAACTGAAGAAGTAATAAAGGTAATTACTAGATTTGAGTATTTTGTAGTTTATAAATATTCTCAATTTAAGAGAAAAAAGAAATAAGTAAAAGTAATATGAACTTACATGGTATATTTATAAAACTTTTTTTCTCTGATTTCTCTTCGAATAAGATAATAATATTTGCATTTAAGTTTTCTCAAATTATGAAAAATAGAATCATAAGATATAGTTAGAGAATTAGATAGAAAAATTTTGTGTGGCCTCTTCGTTCTTTATTTTATTTTGGTGTTGTAATAAAAAATTTTGTGTGACCTCTCTCTAGCAAGATGTGTTTTAAAGTCGTGTGTAAGAGTGCTTACGGGAGAGTGCACAAAACAGACAATATCTCTTAGGAGAGTCTACGGTGTACAGACGAAAATGGAGCATCATTAGTGGTTAAAATTTAGAATTTATAAAATGATTTAATTAAGTGTATTTTTAGAAATTGTTTGATTTAAAATTTGAATTTACTAGGAGGTTGAAAGGTATTTTAGATAACTAGAAGTCTCACCAAAATTGAAACTTCATTATTTTTTAGATTTTACTAATATCCCTAATCATAGGTGGAAATTAACCGAGCTTTTTTCAAGTTAGAAGCTCAACTCGAGCTCATTTTGTGACCACAATGAACTTGAATCGAGCTCGATTTGTAGCTTATTTGGTATTGAACTTGAGCTCAAATTTAGAAAAGTTTGACTCCAAAACTTACAAACCAACTCAATAAATATATATATATATATATATTATATAATTTTTAATAATATTTGATTCATTATATGTTAGATTAAAATAATATCATTTTAGTTTAATCAAATTATTCGTGAGTCAATCGTAAATTTAAATTATTCTTTGTCAAGTCAAACTCAAGACTATATAAAAGTTTTGAGCTCGAGCCCAACATAAATAACTCAAACAGAGTTCGAATAAATTAAAACTCGACTTAGCTCGATTCGTTTTCATTCCTACCCTTAATTTTTCCATTATATAAAGATATAAAGTAAAAGTTATGTGAGTAATTATTAATTCTTTAATTATTCTCATAATTTTTTTCCAAATTTTTTAAATTTTGAATATTTAATCTCTTAAAAGTTAGAAAATTTAATTCATTAAAATTTTTGTAAAATATATTAAGTATAATTAAAAGGATAAAAGATTATATACATAAAATTTACTGTCCTCTTAACTCTTACCTCATACTCCCGTACGATTAATATGTAATGTTGTAACTAGAAAAAGCATTTTGAGCAATAATAAATTACTATACTATTTTGTTGAATCCTTATGAATAAATAATATTATTTTCAAAAAATAATTTAAAAACAAAACATTGTGGCCAAGTTTTTCTTTCTTTTTTTTTTTAGTAACCTGAAACTTTTACCGATTTATTACAACTTTTAATGAACCGTGTAACCAATGGGTAAATTAGGGAGATATATTCTGCTCCTCACACATATCCCATTCGGGTCAGGAATAGAATTCATGTGGTTTCTGTGAGAAGTATACCCACAAGTCACTCGGATTAACCCTAGAGAGCTAACGTGGCCAAGTTGATGTTATTAAAATCGTTGGTTAGGGTGTTGACCCATTAAATTTCTAGACTTCTTTTGAAAATGACAGTTAGTACCTTAGTCTTTTAGTTTTGTTTTTTTAATAATTAAGATTTATCTTCTTACATTTTAATTTCTTGTAAATTATTAAGAACAAAAATAATAAATTAATAAAAATTAAAAAATTAATTATTAAAAATCAATTTCTTTCTTCTCAAATTAAATCTAAGTGTGCGTTTAAGAATGACTAATTAAAAGTTAACTTTTAATTATTTAATTATTTTATTTTTTTAAAATAATTAAATTTATCTTCTTAAATTTTAAAATTCTTTTAAATCATGAAGAATAAAAATATTAAATTAATAAAAAACTAAAAAAGTAATTATTAAAAAATTAATTTTTTCTTCTCAAACACCAATATGAATTAACTTTTAGTTAATTAACTAATATCTAGCTAGTAACGATCGAGGCCCTCATTGAACACCCGAGAAAGACAATTTAAAAAGAAGCACTGTTTGTTGGTGTAACCTGTCAGAACGTGCCATTTGTCCCAACAGGACTTTTTAAATGCTTCCACGTGGAGATTGAAAATTGTAACTAGCAGTGAAGGTGGCAACAACCGACTAGTTACTCATTCCATTGGCAAATCCTTAAATTTCTACAAATTTTTATAAAAGTTGTGTTTATAGTGATAAAAAATGAGATAAAATAAGATAAAATATAATTTGAAAAAATTTTTTACATTTGGTGTACACATCTCAAACTGTATTTTTTATAGATGAACAGTAAGATTTCTGTTTTGACAGATTAGATTTCTATTCGGACGGATTCAAAATTTTGTATCAACCATGACTTCTTTATACTACAATCTGTAGAAATAGTTTCTACAATCCGCTTGGACGGAAGTTGGTTATGCGAATTCGTCAGAACGATTTCTGTAATCCGTTAGAATGGTTTCTGCAACCCAAAAAAAAATAACCAAAATAGTGTCATTCGGTACTTTGAAAATCCATGGTGAGAATGACAAAAAAACTTTTACTATTTAATCAACCGAATTTTAGTTATCGACTATTTTTTCAAAAGATATTGAACTTTTTTTGAATTTCGATAAGGTAAAAATATGTAAAAATATAATAGTGATTTTTAAAAATTTTCAAAGATTTTTACCAAAATTCTGTACACCAAACAAGCCCAAAATTTAAAATTTTAACTCATATAATACAAATTATAAAACTGTAACTTTTTAAACTTAAACTAATTTATACAACTCCAAACATACACCCAGTAATGTTTTCACAACATGCCACCTCTTAATACATATTTGACACATAAAATATGAATCACACTTGATTGTTATGTTTCATTTTTATTGATGACCTATATATATATATATATATTCCACCAATCTAACTGACAGCACCTTTCCGCAACAGGGTTAAATTCAATTAGACCTCTTAGTTTTTTGATACGTACCCCGAGACCCAGTTTAACAACACGCAGATACACCCCCTTTTTTTTCCGTTTGTGATCGGTCAAGTGAAGCGGGGTATTTTAGTCTTTTAACAAAGCAACACATGATAACATGACAACATTTACCTTGCCGAGGAGGCAATATCAATATGATATCAGTTTGGTCACCCGAAAAAAAAAAAAAAAATGTAAACGATATCAGCTTTAGCAAAATATAGTGGTAGACCAACCGATATTACACACATTTATCATTATTATAGAAACATTGTGACGTCATTACATTACATCACATTGCATTACATATAAAACATTAGATTTCACACCAACGCACAACTCATATAAAGTGACCCCTTCGACTCAACAATATTTGTGTTATTTGATTGCATTCAACTGAAGAAATAAAATCCCGACACATAATATTATTGTATTAATGCGGGCATTGGCCCCATTCAGTCACGAAAAAAAAAAAAAAAGAGGGGGCTTCGAGAGAGGTTCTGGGAGAAATATGACAGTCTGGGCAAGAACACCAAACTTCAACAGAAAAAAAAATAAATAAGTAAAAATTGATGAATTCAAGCAATGAACCGATTTTTACACATCCAAATACTCAGCAAATCAGGAGTACAGGAGAAGCATATTCAAAATTCAGCTAGAAATGTAAGCTATGCCCCCAAAAATATCACCACCGTCATAGTGTAAATCAGTAACCACTTCCCATCCACAAAAAGCGAGCAGCACAAGCGGGCAGGGGGCCAGGAGGGGATGATAATTTTGGCACAGCTTTCATTACCAAAAATATCTGTTTCTGATTTCTTAGTGGACCAGATGGCAAGTTTTGGAAGACCTTAAGGAAGCACAGCTCTGACTTCTTTCCTATCTGCTCCGAATGCCTGCAAAAAGAGCCAACCATTTTTCATGATCTAGGCATTGGAATGATATCACCCACACAAAACTGTGATCTAAGCTAATCAAGGTATCAAATTTGATTTATTCAACGATTTATAACACTACATTACTACACTACACAATAGCAAAGCATTTTTTATTTGGTATTGGGATAGCATCCATTCTTTTAAGGTATGTTTAACAAATTATACATGTCAAACTATAGCTTCTTTTTTTTTGGGATAACTACGGTGTTCGGCCTAACTTACCTGCAACTCGACTAATCACTACGTCCTAAAGTTAATATCCAATAAACCTTCAATGGCCCTGAGAAAACTTGAATTGGTGATCATTAGAAAGCAAATGCAAGGTCTAATCAGCTAAGCAAACCCTCAAATTTTCAAACTACACCACGACCACGATATCCTCACATCTGCCTTCAGTTAAAAAACCTCCATCAATATCTGGTTTTTTATTTGATTATAAGCAATCAGAAATAATTACCCCCCCCCCCCAAAAAAAACACAAAAAAGAAATCAGATATCGCTTGAAAGCAAATTAACAAATCAGAATTATAAACAGGCCACTGTGGGTTCATTCCCGCTTGGAATGTCTGATTCCATTTCAAAATTAATTTCACTTCATTCCCATCAATGGTCACCCAAAAAAAAAAAAAAATGATGATGATTTTAACACAGCATGTGTCATTGAGGGAATCTTTTGAGGGTTAGTTATTTTTGCTTGCAACATCGACATCAGAATGGAATCTTATTCTTGCATCTATAACTTGAACAGTGTCTTGATTCTTCAATAGTTAGCACACATTCAAATGACTACTCTTTGGCTCATGCTATTGCCCAAAAAAAAAAAAAAAAATCTAAAGGACGTGGTTTTCTCTTTATCTATTTTCTTATATTTTAACAGGAACATCTAATCTACAATTTATTTTCCTGAGGTACAATCCCATGCACGAGTGGAAGGTAAACACCATTTACAGATGCAAATAATCATGTCAGACAACTTAAACCTATGGCCTTTGCATCATAGCATACTTAAAAGATAAGTCAACAGTGGGGAGTGTCTCAGTTTCCAATCAATACTTGAAAGCCAGATAAGAGTATATCTTCAGTTTCAAGGTAACCTAATTAACAGTATTAAAGGGAGAAAAGTCTACCTCAACTCCAAAGCCTTTAACATACACATTGGTGAAAAGTTCAGAAGGATCAGGCATTGGGCTTTCCTGGAATTGCAGAAAGATATGTCATTCACAACCAACAATACAAGAAAGGCTAAATTTCAAAAGTGTGACACTAGGAAGTCTAGAACTACCTAACAATGGACAACAAAAATATGACGGGCTTCTCACCTTGGCTTTAGCAATGGCTTCATCAACTTCCTTCCTGACTTCCTTTTCATAATCCTAAAGAAATAAATGAACATATAAGATAATGCAAGGAAGAAAATCTTCATTATGTCGTTTCTCTCCCATACAAAGTACAGGGATCAAACCTTCAAAGAAAGATCCTATAAGAATATTCAAATATAACGCTAATAACAAAATATTTCATAACTTAAAAAAAAAAAAAAGATCAAAACATACAATTTATTTTTCTTAAAAGTATGTAGGGATTCAAGTCAGTAATTACCTTAAGCTCCTTTTCAGTGGCTATCTCATGAGATAATAACAGCTTTCTTATTCTTTCAATTGGATCACGTTCCTGGATGTTTTGTAACACATCCCAGAGGTTCAGACAACTAAAACTTAAAAATAACAAGTACGATTAAGAGATAGAATGTTATTATGAATATATCGACCTGTCTCACACCAGAAATTTCATCACGAGTGCGATAAGTGCTCCCAGGATCAGACATCGAGTGGCCATGGTACCTGTAAGTGTCCATTTCAAGAATCTGGACACCAAATCACAAACAAAGAAGTTACTCATCACATTTCTACATTAAATTATATGAGTAGAGTAACATATGCAGAAGAAAATACTCCCACCAACACAAGTCAATTCAGGGAAATATAATTATCACATAATTGGCACGGCTGATCTACGATCATCAATTTAAAAATAATATATAAGTAAAAAACATGGAATCTACACCATGGCAAATTCATATATGATTACATGTAACCTTTAGAACTTAGTTTTATCCTGTTTGTGACTCCATTTGCACAAGTCTACCGTGACCATGATCCATAGTATCATAAAACTTATTCTATAGCCCTGGTATAGAATATATACACAAAGAACACTCAAAGACCACCACCATGTTCATAGATATAAATAAGAAACTCCCACATGATCTCTATTGCAAATTGCCTAAAAATCAATTAAACTCTTTAAATATGGGCCATCCTCCCTTTCACCCAGAAGAATATAAATTTCCAAAAAAAAAAAAAATGTACTCTCATTAAAAAGTAAAAAAAAAAAAAAAAAAAAAAAAGGAGAAGACAAATGAAAAAGAATTGTGAATCCGTTCATCAAAGGGATGCATGTGCCTCACATAAACACACAAAACATATCACACAAAAAGGAGTCCACTTCAAGCCGCCTTCACAGCTTTCTTAGAGGATACCTTTCCATCAATAAAGAACCAAAGCCATAGTCTCAAGCGATACTCAACACAGGCCATAAAGTATCAAAAGCAGTGTATACCTCTCTGTTGCTATACAACAGTGAATAAAGAGACAATCCACAAACTCCCTTGATACCATACAAATACAAGATTAATTGATAACAAATCACTTCCTCCCTATCATATTTCTAGTTGCAAGAAACTATCCAGGAGATGCCTTCAACTGGGAAAAGACCACCAAAAGAACCTCAAGTCAAATGAAACATTCCACTAATTGAAACTAGGTGAAAATAGATTTGAATTTAAAAAGGAAATTTTGGGGGTTTTAAAATGCTCTATATGAACTTCTAAAGGAATTTTAGGCTACTATTCACATTGTGTATCAATTCAATCTGATCACTTGACGCATGGTTAGATTTCGGCAATGTATTAGCCTGTGTGGAACTTACAATTTACAGGAACCTGGGCATGGGTATTGGGTGCATGTTCAAATATTGCATTCATCTAATTCTTATGTTCAAGGACATAGGTAAGGCAAAATATTGACCCCACTGATATATATATACTTATCAATTTATATGTTTATAGGGAAATAAGGTTACAAGATTTCATAAAATATTTCCTGCATAAAATGGGAGCTAAATGCAAATTATGTGGTAAAATCAAATTAGCAAATATGCTTATTGTATAAATGTCCAACTATACAATATGGGATACATATCTCAATTATGTGGTAATGTCAAATCAGCTTAATTCAACAGTAGAAACAATTTTCATTTATACTAAGAAGAGCAAATGGGCAGATTACTATGCAAAATATAATATTCAATAAGTTGGAAATGTGAAACTAGAAGAAACAACTTGCATTTTCTATCGAAGCTTGCACATAATAAGCTATCAAACGATTCAAAATATAGAACGACAGAGATGCTTGATAAATGTACTCACAATGGGTCCATTCTTCAAAGCATGCTCTTTGGCAAATTTGCATGCTTGTTTCACGGCAAGAGCATCCATACCATCTACCTGTTTCAGAATGTATAATACATTACAAATTTGCAAACCACAGAAAACAGCAATATGTGCAAAACATGAAGGAAATTATCACCCTGCACAGGGCACAAAGATTAATTTAAAATTTGGAGAAGCCACTATAAAAATAATTTATTGACAAATAGATATTACATGTACAGTTCTATATCTCATAAGCAAAACCTTTTATTGGCATTAAAACCCATAAAAACTGTCTATTTAGACAATTTCAAAGTTCATATAATTACCATTAAACAATATTTCATCAAGGAAACACCAACACCCTCCCACATTACCAATGGTTTTCATCAACTGGTCCAAACTAGCAGGATTAACGCTTTAGTGAATTGAGTTTGGTTGTCTTGATCACAATCAAACATTAACCTAAAATTACTGAACCAAAAACAAAAAACAGTAAGCTAAAATGCACCGTAATGTGCAGCTGAGAAGAAGTATGAATGATTGGGAATTGGACAGCTTTTGGTTACTTTTGGAGCTTCTTTACTCACTACAGATTGAGGACACAGCAGACACTATGATTTGGAAGCAGTCAAAGCATAATACTTTCACCGTGAAGTCCTTTTATCTATACTTACAGGGAGGGGAGAAGGATGTTTTTCCTTGGATGAAGTTATGGAAAGCTACTGCTCCTACAAGGACCATCTTC
Organism: Vitellaria paradoxa; assembly: GCA_019916065.1. Lineage (NCBI taxonomy): Eukaryota > Viridiplantae > Streptophyta > Magnoliopsida > Ericales > Sapotaceae > Vitellaria > Vitellaria paradoxa. The sequence goes on along the minus strand of CM034237.1, from coordinate 43,774,385 downwards.
TTCTCTTGGTGTGCTCAATCGACCATCTGTTCATTCATTGCACTTGGTCTACTAAACTATAGGAATCAATCGACAATCTGTTCATTCATTGCACTTGGTCTACTAAACTATGGAGTCTTATCTTTTTCAAAAAAAAAAAAAAATTCTTATTTTTAGCAAACCAGTTCACTTTTATGTATTTAATCTCATGCCAATTTGCATTAAAAACCAACCAAAAATTTCCAGAAGGCACTATCCAGTAGCTAGGTACACAACAGCCAGTACAGAAATTGTTAACAAAAAATTCAAGAAGTTTATATTAATTTAAAAAGGATTGTCAAATCAATAAATAAGAATTTTCATAATCAAATCCTACAGGCCACAGCCTAAACAAGTTAATACAAATGTAAGGATTTTTTTTTTTTTTTTGGTGGGGGGGGGGGGGGGGACAAATTATACGAATGCAAGGAAATAGAAACACGAGTAAATATATATACACAAACCAAAGAGAATCAGTCTTATCTGAGGACAAACTTTTCATGGATTCTAATAATGTAATGCCTTAGGAAAACTCCAGTTTCACCATTTATTCCAATACTCATGTTACTTTCATGAAATGTAAATATTCTTCATTTAACCAAAACAGGGCACCATTAAACAAATTGTCATCATTTAACATTTAGAAGTTGCCACTGTAAAACTCCAGTCAATTTTGTTAACGTCGCACCTAAAAACTAGGGAATCAACAAACCATACAACAAAAAGATTTCCACCCTGAAGATTTTGAGGCAAAACTAAAATAACTAATCATTGTAACCATTGGTACTCTGCAAAGCATACACTGACAAAGCATTTCCCATAGAAACAGAAGTTCAAAAGACTAGAGATTCTTTAAAACCATGGGAGAGAGCTGTATAGTGACACAAGGAAGTAGAAATCTGCACTCCATGATGTCAGCCAAAATAAATATAAAAATATTAACTCCATCAATATTGAAATATCTATTCATTTAAACTTCCAAAACATTGTGTCTAACTGCAAGAAATAACATACGCAAACTGTTACTAAAGAAAGTAAAAAAGACACAGAATGTCACCTTCAAACCAGGAACGTAATCCCCTCTCTTGTAATAAGCAGGACTCTTTGCTGCTCTCCATTCTGCTGTCCCCATTCCATCTGCAAACCCATTTAAAAATCAATCAAATAACGCATTAAATATGCGCGCGCGAGACTTAGAAATTCGTTTCAAATTATTAAATTCCTACAGTGATTGTTTTCGCAAACCAGAATCGCAGGGAGATCCCATAGAGCGGCCATGTTAAGCGCCTCAAACAACTGCCCCTGATTCGCCGCGCCATCACCATACATTGTAAAGGTCACATGCTCTTCCTTGGAGTACTTCTGAGCAAAAGCCAATCCACAACCCAAGGGCACCTGAGCCCCAACAATGCCGTGCCCTCCATAGAAGCCGTTTTCCTTCTTGTAGAAGTGCATGGACCCGCCCTTGCCCTTAGAACACCCTGCCTGGCGTCCCATCAGCTCCGCAAACGCCTCCAGTAGGGTTCCGCCGCGACCGAGGTAGATGCAGTGGTCGCGATAGGCAGTGATGATGCAGTCCTTCTTGGCAATCGCTGCCTCCATACCGACAGACACCGCCTCTTGGCCGTCGTAGAGGTGGCAGAAACCACGGATCAGCTTGGCCTTGTAGAGCTGGTCGGCAGCAATCTCCATCCGGCGCATCACCGCCATGTCGCGGAAGAAGGTCATCAATTCCTTCGGGGTGGTTTCGACGTTGCGCGGCGGCGGTTCGCATTTGTGGCCGATGAAGGGGACGCTCGTTTCGACGGTGATAGTGGTGGTATCGTCGGTGGAGAACAAACGGCGGAGAGAGGGGGTGCACGAGGCGGCCGTGGAGAGGGGCTTTAGCAGATTGGAAGACCGGCAGGTTAAAGCCATCTCAATCGTGGGATTGCTTGGCTGATCTCGGATCGCTTCTCGTTTCGCTCTCGAAAATGGAAGAAAGTCTGAGAAAATAGAAGAGTGGGGGGGTTTGGATTTGGTCAGAAGTGGACCACAATAATCCAAAAGCAGACGATGGAATTAAAATGACATGACGGTGAAATACCGATCTCACGGACAAGATTGATTGGTCAGTGGTGACACCTGGATTAAGTTATGAGAGACACAGCATCGAAAAGTCAATTCAGAATACTTAACACACCCCCCCTCCCCAACCCAAAAAAAAAAAAGGGTCAATTGAGAGTTATCCTCCTTTTGATGTTGAATTTATTTATTTTTTTTTCTCAAAATAGAAAATGATAATGGTAGTCTTTTTTTTTTTTTGGGTTAAGTAATCTAGAGAATACAATTCAATACAATTAATTTGGCCAAAGTTTTTAATACCTAGATTTTCCTCAAAATATAAATATGATAATGCTGGTCTTTTTTCTTTTTTTTTTTTTTTTTTTGAAGTAATCTAGAGGGTGCAATTCAAAGAAATATGATAATACTAGTTTTTTTTTCTTTTTTCTTTTTTTTTTTTGAAGTAATACGGAGGATAAATTTCAATACAATTAATTGGGTCAAAATTTTCAATAATTAGATTGGAAGGAATTATTTCATTTAAGTTCTGCTTGAAATTCTAAAAAATTTTAAAAAATAATAAAAATTATTTACTTTTTTATCTTATTGCATAAATTACGAATCATACTTTTTATCAAATTTTATCACTTTTTGTTATTCCAAATGTCTTCTAAATAAATTAAATTTTTAATAATCAAATACATATGCTTTTTGTGACACCTGCCCATTTTTAAAGAAAAATCTCAATTGTTTCCAACCTTCTATTTTTGGAATGATCTTGCACCTTATTAGCATAAATTTTGAACCAACCATTCTTTCTTTTCTCTCTCTCTCTTTTTTAATAGAATTAATTATAAAAATACCCCTCAAACTATCCTTTTTTTTTATGTATCGTCCTCAAACTATCAGACGTATCTATTTCATCCTCAAACTATCTAATTTCATTCTATTTGGTCCAAACACTAACTTCATTCGTTAATTTCAACGGATTTAGACTAAATAGAACGAAATTAGATAGTTTGAGGATGTAATAGGTATGTTGGATAGTTTGGGAATGAAATAAAGAAAAAGATGGATAATTTGAGAGATATTTTCATAAAAAAACTCTTTCTTTTATAAATATTTTTTTAATTTTAATATTTTATTCATTTTTTTGAATCATAACTTTGATAATAATTTATTATTAAAATAATTTATTTTATTAGATTATAATTATGTTTTAATAAAAAATAATTGCATATTAAAATAACTTATTTTAGTAAAATTAAAATTAAGGATAATTACATATTAAAATAATTTATTTAATAAATTAATATTACTATTAAAATAATATTTATTATTGAAATAATTAAATTAAAATTTTTTAATAAGTAATAATTACCTCTAAAAATTCTTTTCTTACTAAAATATTTTATTACATTGAATTAATTTTAATAAATAAAATAATAATTTATTATTAAATTGTGTTATTTATTAATCTACTTTCTTAAAGTTAATTATTATTAAAAAATAATATAAAATGTTAAATTAACTAGTTTAAATATATTTTATTAAATTTAGTTAAATTTATAAAAATTAATAAAATTAAATATTTTATTAAAATAAAATTAGTTATCGTAAACAAAATTATTCCACCAGACATGTTTTTATTTTTATTTTTATTTTGGAGAAAAAATAATAAACAAAATTTTGATTGAAGATAGATGAAAAAAATCATAGATATTAAAAAAAATAAGCTTTAAATTTAACAAGAGTTTCTTACAAAAGCATCACTCTTTTTTTTTCATCCCCAAATTATCGAACATACTTATTATATTCTTAAATTATTCAATTTCGTTCTATTTGATCCGAATCCGTTAAAATTAATGGATGGAATTCGTGTTTGCACCAAATAGAATGAAATTAGATAGTTGAAGATAAAATAGATATGTTTGATAGTTTAATAACGATATAAAAAAAGAAAGAGTAATTTGAAGAATATTTTCATAATTAACTCTATTTAATAATCCCAAAAAGGCACGCAATGGCTTCTATTTCTGCAATGATCTTGCACCTTATCGGCATAAATTTGGAATCACCTTTCTTTCCCTTTTTTCTTTGTTTTTTAATCTTAAAAAGACACGCAGTAGCCTTTTACAATAGGATTGCGGGCTGACATCCTCCTAAACTCAGATATATAATTAGGTTAAAATTTAATAGCTCAGATATATTTTTATATTTTTTAAATTTAAAAAATACGAATACACTTGAATTATTAAATTTTAATTCAATGGTTCGAGACCTTACTGTCACGGAATTAATATCAGGTTAGTCTCTCTTTTTTTTTTAACTATAATCTCAATCTGTTAAAAACCGTAATTCAAATAATTTAATTCGGTTTAACTCACCATTTTAATAAAGTGTCAAATAGTTAAATAAAATCGGAGATTCATCTATCTATATCCGTATTTATATTTATATGACACTGAGAATTTATAAGATATTTTAATTGTTTAAGTATTGATAGAAGTGTATATATTTAAAATTATTTAAAATTTTATTATTTATTTGTATTATATCAATAGAATATATAAATATTTTCGAGGGTTTTTAATCGTGACGTATTGATAAGACTTTATATACTTAAAAATATTTAAATTATTATTATTTATCTATTGTCACGCCCCGGGTTTTCACAACCCGAGTATGTGAACAAGAGAACACACATTACACCATTTAATAACCTTCCCTGTCTCACATCAGAGCCATACACACACATTATGGAGCAAAGAAAATAAAATAAATAAAACTAAACTTTAAATTTAAATAAATGCCTCAGCTTAATCCACTAGGCAAATAAAGCTCTAAAACTAAACCCAACCAATCTCTAAAAAAAATAAATAAATAAATAACAATAATAATAATTAACATTCACCTCAAAAATAGAGGTTTGTCACAATCCACTCAAAAATTATTTCCTAGAGTCTAAAATAATTATATAAAAAAAATAATAAATAAGACTTTAATTCCTATGCTCAGAAGGTCCAGCACGTGACTCAAATTCATTACCTGCATCACAAGCTGTAAGGGGATGAGCACTAATACCACGTGTGCTCGGAACCCTAATAATAATAATATAAATATAGTATGGCCCTAGCATGCTACTAAGTGAAACAATTATGCACAGATAGCAAACTCAAGAGAGAAATTAATTTAATTTATCAATTTGTCTTCATTACAATTATTGGTGTTTTAACAGCACATCACACATCAAAGAAAAACAATTCGATTTTAAGGTACTGTTGCTTGGTTGTCTCGTAAAAACAAGACCCAACCAATATACATCATCATTTGATGTCTGCTTGGTTGTCCCGTAGAAACAGGACCCAACCAATATACACCATCCTTCGGTGTCTGCTTCTTAGGCCAAGGCCTTAGGAATGTACTATGCCACCCTTTGGCATCTGCTCGTTTGTAAGTTACTAGCCTACTGGAATCGATAACCAACCCCGCGCGAGTTTCGGGACTTGCAACCATTAGGTACGTATACCCGATATTTTCAGTACCCCTCAACCCCAACAAACGCACAAAATCAATTCTCACTTTACTTTATAAATAAATAAAAAAAATTATTATTATTATTTTTATGCTCAAAACTCCCTAATAATTAATGAACAAAAGAAAGTTAAATGAATAAATTCGTACAAACATATTACTCATCATATTACAGATGATTAAATCACAATTTGTCAAGACGACCAATGCAAGTCTTACCCTTAACCGGGTTTTCCAGCAAGCTCCATAAGGAATTCAATGCATAAATATAAATATATGTTAATAGTACCAGATTCTTTGTCTTTTTGTACCTATATATATACATATTAGTTACATATATATATATATATATATATATATATATATATATATAATTGCTAAAGTGTCCTGACAATGCCTTAATAAAACTAACAATTGAACACTCACGCCCAACAAGGTCACTAAAAGACAAAAGTGTAATTAAATAATTAATTGTCATAAATATCATGCCTTAGGTACAATCAATAACTTTAATGCCATGTTCAAGCAATTTGACCTCCCAGCAAGTTGAATACATGCATTTACTTAAATATATGTT